>QLTV01002438.1:512693-539015 GCA_003457575.1 Thermophis baileyi
TTTAAAAGCTCGTCAGAGGCACCAGGTAAGTGACTTGACGAATACAACGCCAACACCGGGTCATCGACTGGAGGCAAGTGCAGATGAGAAGGTAGCTCGGGAGCCACATTAAAGTATCTCTTGTCCAGGTGGGATGGCAGAGGACCCGAAGCAGGAGATTGCCATTGACAGAGGACGGCCTCGACAAAGAGCGCCGGAGCTGGAATCACTTCAGCTTGCGATGTGGTCTCCTCAAACAGGGGGTCCCTAAAAATAGAGGAGTCAGAGGATCCCGATGTAGATGGTCCCAGGTTGGCAGCATTGCGGGCCTTAAACAAAAGCGATTTGAATAGGGCTGGGTTAAAAAGCCCGGAAGAGGCCGGGGGATCCAGTGCAAGGCCCTCATCATCCGATAGGTCCAACTCAATCTCACCGTCTTCCAAGTCCAACTGGGAACCCAGGGAAGAGCCCCGGGAATAATAATCGGGAGATTGGTCCCTACCCTCTGCGCGTGCCGTGGGAGTGGGCAAAGCAGAGGTGCTGGCAAACTGGGAGGAAAAAGAATGATGTGTCCCCCTCTGCTGTAAGCCAGCCTCGATGCCCTGCTTGATTGCCGCCGCAATCAGGGCCTGTACCTGCGGGTCCAGAACCGTGCCAGGCAACTGGGCCAATGAGCTAGCCGAGGTCAGAGGCACGGCTGGTGGGGCTGGCTCTATGGGGCCCCGGCCTGCGGCGCCGCAAGGCGGGGCTTCCCAAATGTCCTGGTCCGCGATGGTCAAGCTCGGACTGTCTAAGGACAAGGACTCCTCCCGGTGAAGGGAGGGCCCCAGTGCCTGGTTAGGTAAAGGAACATCTGGTGCATTCCCGGTAGACTGTTTGACCCAGCCAGACCTCGCACATAGCTTGTCCAACTTTCTCGCCTGGCGAGACTCGTCCCTCTGCGTCGCTTTAGAGGTACGTGCGGAAGGTCGTACCCCCTGAGAGGAGGATGAGGCACCCGCCGCCGTGGAAGCCTGGTCAGCTAGGGGCTCAGAGACCAAATGATGGGTCTTTGCACATGCCTTCTGGTGGGCTTTGTCCGAATCTGCCATGGGGATAGCTATGTTGTCCCCAGGGAGAGGCCAGGCGCAGCTGGAGACGCCTCAGAATAGCCACCCGCAGAAAGGTCCACAAGGCCTGACAAGGCCCAAGATGTTGTACCAGACCCTCTCAAAATGGCCGCTGTAAGCTGGAGAGGTGTTCAAAATGGCTGCCGCCAGAAACGACCTTCTCAAAATGGCCGCCGCCTCAATGAGTTGTCCAAAATGGCCGCTCTGGTAAGGACACTCTCAAAATGGCCACCACAATGGTAGACCTCAACAAAATGGCCACCGTATCAAGAGAGAGAGGGTCAAAGGGAGCCTGCCGGTGTAGGAGACCTCCCCAAAATGGCCGCCGCTATGACCAATGTCCAAAATGGCCACCGCTATCAACTAGCAATCCAAAATGGCCGCCGCAGTTAAGACCATCTCAAAATGGCTGCCACGCTCCAGCGAGGCTCCAGAAACTGACAGCAATAGGACGGTTGGAAAAAGGGCGGCAAAAAAACGGCTATCACTAAATAAGCGGCTGAGGTCGAGCGGCGAACGGGCGGGCTGCACGAATGGCGCTGGGCGGCCGGAACGACACTTCGGAACGTGCGGGCTCCGTGGCAAGCCAACAGATCGATAGGCGGCAGGCAGCTGATCGGCGTTTCGGGACAAACCCACTGCCGACGGGGGGGGGGTAAATATAACAGGTTGACAGGCCGCAGAGTTGCTGGCCCTCCCCCCAAGCGGAATGAGCGCGAAGCTCAGCTGGCCGTCGGCCCCTGGAACGCCAACGCTCCTGTGGCGCGGGATCGAGTGAAAAATAGATCTGGCCAGACCGCTTATAAACAGGAGCCGGACACACGAGCAATAAGAAGCTCGGAAAGGCCACAGTCGGGCGGAGGGAATCAAACCCCCCTGAGGCAAAAGGCCCTTGGCTCAATCCGAAGCTAACGGCTAAAGCCGTAGCAACGACTACCCTCGACCCAGTGACAGGTGGAGCCAGTCACCTGGGGAGACTCACAGATCGATGTTAGATGGATAAATTCCTCACAAAATGGGAGCTGTAATAACACGTGTTCTCTCAGGCTGAGGACTGAGTCAAAGAGGGGATAATGAGGCAGGAGGACGAAGATATACATTTGACAGACTCAGTCCTCATTGGCTGAAGGAACAGTGTCATCCCATTCTTGGAGGTTAGCTCCACCCACTATGGAGAATGGAGGGATATCTCTTCTGTTGTATTTCTTTGTCATGATTTTCCCTTCCATTCTAGGAGTCTCCATCTCACTGTCACTGTTTCTTGGTAGTTGTTCAAATGTCTCCTCTTTCAATGTCCTCTTCCCACTCAATGACAGAAATGTTGGTAGGTGATGAATTCTGAGTGTTCAGTCCACCAGGTGATTTAGGCTTCTGAGGGCACTGAAAATGGAACTGCCAAAATAGATAAGAGGAACATATATCATCTGCTACTTCCCATGAATATTCTGTTATCTGGCTACCCTTTCTGATGAATCAGATATTCCGATTTGCCTTCCAAAATATATTCCACTTCAAACTGTTTCTGTCATTCAAGTTGGGAGGAAATGGTGGAGCAGAATTGCATAAGGAGGTATATTAGGAAGGGGAAAATGGAATTTGCTTTCAGTGTGGCTGGAAGCTATAGATAAAAGGCTGATTTGTGTAGTTATGGAGACTGATTCAATAAAGTTGGCTTCCAGATTTGTAGGCAGTTGTTTGAAGGGAAGAACTCTGATAGAAAGCCATGTGTGGCCTCCAACAGCAGCAGGAATTAGGAGTTTTCTAGTAACAATGGTCAGCACAGCAAATGTAGAAGTCTTTGTCATGATCCAGCTGTTTCAGAAAATACTAACAATTCTTGGAAAAAATGGGAGGCTTCTGAACTGTGGATAACTGGGAAGCATTTGGCAGCTGGTTTAGATAGTTCCTATAGGTGACCTGAAATGGTGACATCTGAATAACAGTATGACTATATTATCAAAAGCAATTTAAGGTTTAATTAAAAGATCTGGCCAACTGTCTCGTCAGTTTACACAAAAAAGATATTATTTTAAAGTAGCATTTGTTCCTTCATGTAACTGCGTACAAGGGGCAGAGAACAGATGAATTGTTACATCTTAAAGGTGAAATATAGTTTGCAAAAACGAGTCGTAAATTGTATATTCCTATTAGAGATTTGATTGGGTAAACGGTGGTTTTCAAAAATGCTCTTTAATAGATGAATTGTTTTAGAAAGGAGCCTACAACAAGAGGAACCTTTTTAGCCCCAAAAGCTGGGCGTTCAGAGCAGGGGAAGGACTTCAGGCTTCAATGGAGATCAGCACAGGGCTATAAAATAACATTCTGCCTTACATGAAATAAAATATCCATCTACTTGCTCTGTGAACTAGAAATGTAAATTAAATTAAGAAAAGAACTGTGCCCATCTGATCTGGTGCTGTAAATGATCCACATTTCTGTTTGTAGATGATCCAAATTCCTGAGATCAGTTCAGACCTTGATAGTATATTCCACTCCTTGGAGAATATCTTAGTTTTGTTGGTACAATCAAGAATCCATTGTTTTCTCAGTGATTATGAATCATCCAGGCATTGAGGCTGTAAAACTGTGCCAATCCACAATATTTCCACTATCATGTTTTACAACTAGGTTAAGACTGTTTTGTTAGAATGCAGTATTTTGTTTTCAGCAAATATATTATTTATCATTAATGCATAAATGACATTACTGGCACTTGAAAAGGTCTATCTTGTGCAGTAAGAAAAGCAGATCTGGCACCATTTCCAGGAGCTGAGAGACACAGCAAATCTGGGATCACTAAAAGTCAATGTGGCCAGCACAATGACCACTGTTACAGAAAAAAAGTGTGGCAAATCATCTGAAGGATGCCATCTTTATGAATATATTTTCAATATCAAGCATTTTGAAATATAAACATTATTTTGTCCTTCATTTATGTAAGTGCCTCTCGTATCTTCACCATTTTAATATCAAACTATAAGAAACAAAAAACAAAGAAAGCATAATTCCTTATTTTATCATAAGGAAGTGATTTTTTTCTTTATGCCTCTCTATCGCAGGTATACTATGGTGAAACCCTTTTGTTTTTTAAAGGATTATAACTTACACAAAAAGAAAAATCCTAAATTCTGTTTTAGAGTTGAATATTTTGCAATAGTCTCCAAACCTTTACCACACATCTTTAAGAAACTTTCCCTTTGCCTTCTCAAAGACCTCTAAGCAATGCACATTTGTCTTTGGTCTTATTCCACAAATAGTGTTATCCTCCTCCAACCTGCCCCCATACCAAAACTAAAAATAAAATAAAAAATACAATTAGAAGGGAGGTAGCAGTTGGTCAGAAATTATATTCTGAGCTTCATGGATACCCAGGAAGTTTATTCTAGGTTTTTTTCTCATTTAACACATTAACATTTCATTTTGTTCACACTGACTCATAGATAAATTTGAGGAGATAAATAAATATTTCATCAGCTCAAGGCTATGCAGATGTAAAAATCACACAGCAATATAAAATAACACAAACTGGAGGCATTCTGATTCTGATGCTATTCTCAGCACAAAATAAATTGACTGCCCTCAAGTTATGTCACTATTTTCATATCAAATGTGTCTATACAGTATGCATATACAGACTGGTTTGCTTTCCAACTTAGGTTTTGTATGTTAAGAACACTATCAGTGCATGAAAATATGAACTTTTCACAGCAGCTATCAGGAGGCATGCATTCTCATTACTGAACTATTTTTACATGAAAAAAGAAATCTTACTGAATTGATCCAATCATGTATGGCTGCGCCAGCTGTACAACAATAGCACCACTGCCAAGCTGATGGCATGTATACCCGGAATCCCAGTCATAATTCTTTGTGTCTCCATTCAACAAAGCATTGCGGCTACGGCTCACGCCCTCAATCACGCTGGCGCAATCTGCAACTGTTGCAACATTCTCAGTGGGAACTGAAAATTAAAATACAAAAGAAATCAAAGGAAGGCACAGGCAACTCAGTTCCATCAGTTTCTCTATCTGGGGAAGAATAAAAATAAGCAAAAATGTTGCTAACACACAGGAAAACATGGATACATTTCAGAGGCAAGATTAAAAATGAATGAGCAATGAGTGAATTGTATCAGTGAAGGCCAGAAATCTTTTAACATCAAACTAGTTATACAACAAAACATTCAGCAAACAAACATTTAGACATATTGTAACAATTACTGTGATTATCAAACTTGAATTATGCATTTAAAATCCATAATCAAAAATTGTTTCGAAAAAGGCTAAATAGGCTGTCAAGGAGAGAAATAAAGAGACCAATAACCATCACACCAGACAGGTAATAGACCTAGCCTGTGGTTGTTAAGCAGTCCTTCTTCTGTTACTTTCCAAGCATCTGAAGTATCATTAAATTTCTATTGAATCAAAACATGCATTGTACAGATAAAGATGCATACGTCCTATCTGTGCAGTTTTTAGAAACAAGATTCAAGATCAGAAGATGCAGCATAATTAATCATCTATTAATTCATCTTATTTTTCTCACATTTTCAATTGATGTTATATACCTGAAATTTTTTTTAAATTTTTTATTCTTCTCTCTTTTTTGCATATATAAGACAAGGTGAGGAACATACCAATATTTTCTCCTATTTTGCTCACAACAGCAACCCTGTGAGGTCAGTTGGCTGAGAGTGACTGACTGGGGAATGCCTAAAGTGGCCTAGCACCAGACTCCTGGGCTCTAGGCTGGCACCTTAACTACTACTCCAAACAGCTTTTACATTAAGAGGATTTCACTCATAAATGAATTTAATCAATCAAACTTGACGATGGGTGTTTTGATTCGAAGGTATTCCTAAAACTTGCTTTTGTTGTTTAATTAGTCTCTTGTCTATATGAAAACAAACTATATTTATTAAAAATGGACTATTTATGAGTAATATTGTCCACAATGTTTCTTAATACATGCCAAGGAAAAGCTTGCTGCACCATTTTATACAATAGGATATTAGAGATTAATCAAATAATTTCAGCACACAGAAGGTATCATGCTGTTTCAGTTCCCAAGAGAGGATTGCCACTCCCCATTTTGAATGTTCATTATTGTCTTTCATATCCATCTGATAAATGTATTAAAAACACCATCTGGAAGGGATGTCATTCCGTGAAGCATTTCAGGTTTTTTGGTTCCCTTGGCTTTTCCCTATGGTATTTCTTTCTCAATCTGTGTCACTTTGTTTATAAAAATGCACTACCAGAAACAACAGTGTCTTGCTTCTGAGGTTTTTTTTTTTTTTTGTCCTTCAACTAAATATTATATGTAACAGGTTGATGGAAAACAGAATATGGATTATATCTTATTATAAATTATTTTTGCAGAACATATTTCTTCACAAATTGAATGTACCGTTAGAATGGAAAACAATCCATATTAATGTAAATACACCATAGAAGGAAACAAAATGTTTGCTTTAATGTTTTTTAAATTGTTTTATAATTTTAGAATTGTAAGTTGCCCAGAGTCAATTGGTTGAGTTGGGCGGTCATAGAAATTGAATAAATAAATAAATAAAAATTTCAAAATAATAAAAATAGGTAGATAAATTTCATGTTATTCTTTCTGGCCCATATCAGGCAACAGGTGGCCAATAGACTGAATATATTATGACACAGTAACATTTAAAAATAATGTTATTTCCAAGACATGACCTTCTGGTATACCCAAATATGGGAGGGAGCATACTGCTTCCTTTCGCCTTTCGGCCCCAGTCCAGGGGGCATGCAGGCAGTCGCTTTCACGACAAACCATTTTTCTATATATAACATTTTTACTGATAAAGAAATAAAGGGAGACTAGTATAGATCTATACTAGTCTCCCTTTATTTATTTATTTATCAGTAAAAATATGTCACACACACACACACACACACACACACACATATTATAAATAAAATATAAATAAATATGTATATAATATATATACATATATACACAAACACACACATATATAAATATACATAAATATATATCTTCAGTAATACCTAATGCGAATTGAGCAAAAGGAAAAAAAACCAGACATATATCTTTAGTTCTTTTCTAATTTGACAATCATTTTTTAAAAAGTCAGAATATTATTTACTGAAATATTTTTTGCATTAATTGGATTTTGTTTGACTAAAATTTCTTATATTTATTTCAATACATTACGAAAATACTAATGAAAGGACACATTTTAGACAATGAACTATAAATTCCATGAGCGATCGAATACTATGTCTGGTTCTGTGCACATTCTGAACCTTCTTCTATGCTTTACATGTGAACAGAAAAGCACAGGGTTTCCCCACAATGTCTGACAATTTTATGATGATAAAAGTCTAAGCTGTTACCCTCAATATCTATTTTAGGTTTATTTCTGTATATGACAAAACAATTGACATTCTTTTGTTATATAATTAAAGACTAAAAATAATTACTGTATTAACCTTTAGCACATTCTTTTATATGGAATTGGCAGAAATCGGAAATTCAAGAAATATTGATAACTGCTAAGTCAGAGGCAATTCAATACCACTGGTTGTAATTGGATAGAAGAATAAATGGAAAAAAGTAGAGATAATCACTCTTAAGAACTGACAGAGGAAGACCACTAATCACCCTGAGATAATGAAATCGTTACAATGGAGAAGACATCATTATTAAATTGATACAGCATTCTAACATGAGCTAACATGGGATTGACTATCTAATACAAGATAATGGAAAAGAAAGCTGATATGGCACAGCAATTCAGACTGCTGCTAAAGCTTCCCTATTCTGAGCTCAATTTAGTTGTTAAGTAGAAGTGGAGGATTCTAGAAGCATAGGAAAAAATGATTTGGTAAATGCAACAATATAGGAGATAGGTTAACTGAATTTTACTAAGATGGTTTTATTGCCAATAATACATACTGAAACATCAATGCAGATTCTACACATGAAATCGATATGACGGAAATCAAATAGATTGCATAATACAAAATAAAAGGAGAAGTGTAATCCAGTTACTATTTTCAGGTGCATGAAAAGATCTTAGGCTCTTAGGGTTAAATACATGGATTAAAGTTTAAAGAGAGTAGGTATAGTAGTAAAGTACAGATAGTCTTTGAGTTACAACAGTTCATTTAGTGACCATTCAAAGTTACAATGAAAAAAGCGACTTATGACTGTTTTTCAGTTACGACCTTTGCAGCATCCCTATGGTCACATGTTCAAAATCCAGATGTTTGGAACTGGTTCATATTTATGACAGTTGCTGTGTCCCAGGGTCATGTAACCACGTTTTACGATCTTCTGACAAGCAAAGTCAATGGGAAAGCCAGATTCACTTAGCAACCGGGTTACTAACAACTGCAAGTGATTCACTTAACAACTGTGACAAGAAATGTCATAAAATGGGGCAAAACTCATTTAACAAATGTCTCACTTAACAATATAAATTTTGGGCTCAATTGTGGTCGTAAATCAAGGATTACCTGTATGTCCTGGAAAACATGGAAGGGAACCATGGAAATATATAAGGAGCATCATGAAAACTGATCTAGGAAAATAAAACCCTAACCCTAATTCGGAGACAAAAAGATTTCAGTGGCTTTCAAAACAGTTTACTATGATAGCATATGCATGCACACACATGCACATACACAAAGAGAAGATGAATATGCTGAGAAACAAAAAGGATATTTTGCCACTGAATCAAGACTTCCAGTTTTAAGCAAGAAGGATATGGAAAGCCATCTCAAGCAAGGATGTCAACAATTAAAGGAAAATAGCAATAAAATAATATATATTTTTTTTAAAAGATTAGAGCAGGGGTTCCCAACCGGGGGTGCGAGACGATATTACAGGGGGTGCGAAAACTTGGGTTTAGAAGTTTCAAAATTATAGTGTATATGCATAATTATATGCATATAATTATTTACTTTTGTAAGGGGTGCGAGAATATATCAGCAGTGTTTTAGGGGTGTGGGGTATAGAAAAGGTTGGGAACCCCTGGATTAGAAGAATCATGGGAAAACTTACAGCTAAGGCAGGGATACTCAAGAATAATTATGGAAGAAAACAGTGGCAAATGAAGACAGAAGGAAAGACTACATGTAATCCCTTTACAAAAAGGATTATACATTTAGAGAAACACTGAAAAGTAGAAGTACAAGAGGTAATAAATCAGCAAATAAATCAAATGTGAAAGTATCAGACACAGATGAAACATCCACCATTAAAAGTTGTAGGAGATGCTATTCAAGTATTATCAGCTCTTTGACAGCAAACATGGAAGAAGACTGTGTAATCCAGAATTTGGAAAAGATTAGTGTATACCTATCTGGATGCAACAGAATGTGTCAGTAACAAACTCACTGCACCAATCTCTTATGTAAGAAAAAGAAATGCAACCACGGACTGGAAAGACCTTTAAAAGGAGAAAAGAGAACTGAATGGCAACAGCTTCATATAGAGAAGACATTAAATTGCTCAAAGAATGCCTCACTAAGTGAAAGATAGAGCAATATTTTACACCACCAAGGTAATGCTACTAAGAAATTGATTTGACTTTTTCCTTTTGTTGGACATTTAAATGATTTCTATAATAACCACTACTGAGCAAGAGAGAAATGAGCATTTATTCACTTTCTCCTTTTCCCGACATTTTAAACCATTTCTGCCAGGCACAAAAAGATACGCAAATGAAGCCTTAGTGATTCATAAGTGCTAGAAAACTTTCTCTAGAGGATGTCCAAGGACATTCCATTTTTTATATCCACTGTTTGGTCTGCAACCATTATTCACTCTTCCGTCTCTCCGAGTACTATGGAACTAGCATAAAGAAGGGGTTATAATTTGGGCACCTGAAAAGATAGAGATTTTCAGTTGTGCCTATAACTATATAAACTAAACTTTGCCTATCTAACAAATGATAAACGGTATTTTTAACACTATATCAAACATTTTACGTGATAAAGAGTTATTCAATTGTTTAAAGTTAACAAGTTCCTATTTTTTTTCCTAAAGCAAACTGAGTGTACAGAGTTTAAACAAAATAGAATGAAATTATTTGCCAATTTGTGGAAAAGTTTCTAACCACTATCTGTAGGCCACACGTTTTATTGTGCTATGACTACAGGAAATCACACCAGAGATTTCCAGAATTTTGAAAGTAAAAATTGCTATATAGAGTACAGAAAGAGTAAAAAAATTATAAGCCAAATAAAATATGTATATATGTTTTTTAAGATGAGGACTCATTTACACCAACATCATTCACTACAGTACTCCTCTCCATAGCTTTTTTTAATTGTAAAACATCCTTGCTCCTACTATATACATTTACAGTTTTCTATACATTGTTTCATATATTATATGCACACAACTTTTCTCCTTCCTTGCAGGTTTGTGCAGTGCTTTGGATAAAATTCTCCAAACCTACTTCACCACATTCAAGATATGAACATAGCACGTGTCTGCAACTGGTGTTTTTTTTTGGGGGGGGGGGATGCATAGCTTCCCTCAAAAGTGTAGTTTTGGATCTAAGATGAAGCACTGCTTAGCATTATTTCTTTGTCTTTCTTGCCATTGGTCTTATACAAGAAACTGTATTGTTATAGTTATACTGTTGTACAATATAACTGTTGTTGAGGATTGTTGTTGTTGTTGTTTTATCAAAAACTTTGCTGTAGTCTGTAGTCTAAACCCAATTTCCATGCCCAGATTCCTTTGCTTTTTTTATTTGTTCAATTTGTTGCCTTCTGAAATGGAGAGATGTAACGTATTCCTTTTTCCTCCTCACCTTTTGTTTTGTATTCTGTTTTCATCAGCAACCCCTAGTCTACCTAACTATTCAGTTCAGATATTTTCCTAGCACTTCTTCATGCCTATGTACTGTATCTGGTAAATATTGTTATTCTTCAGCATGTCATAGATATTCAGAATACAAAACATAAATATATTAAGAAAGTAATTTTCTTTTCTGGATAAAATAATGTTTTTCTATACCTTTCATTATCTTTGTATACAAAAAAAATAAACCTGTACATTTTTTGAACTTTAGATCTTCTCTGAGCAAATAATATTATTCATTTGTTCTTTTAAGCAATTTACATAGCTGTCCATCTCACAGCAGTCACTTTGGATGGTACATAAAATACTACAACCACAATCCATAATGCACCAGATAGTAGAATATCAACAACAATAAACAGACCAGTGGCAATTCTATATTCTATATAAATTCTATATAAATGGCAATAGAAATTTTGAAAATGGAAATGGAAACAAAAAGGAAACAATCCAGTTTGGAAAGATCGATGGGAAACTCAATATGACTATAACAAAAATGCTGGATGAAGATGAATGTAGCAAAAATCAAATGGAAGACCTAATAATAATAGCAGAAAGGGTTAAAATCAAGTGAAAGGGATTAAAAACTGGGTATCTCTTGGAAATGATCGATTGCATGGCTTTTGGCTCAAAAATATAACTACTTACGGTACATCCAATGATAGCTAACAGCTTAATGAAGTATTGCATAAAGCAGACACCAGCAATTGGTTAATAATTGACAAACTGTATCTGATTTTAAAAAACTAGCAAAGGGACAACACTAGGAAACTATAGGCCAATAACATGCTTATATACAATGTTTAAATATGTTCTTGCTTCAAAACATTTTGGTGCTTATCCAAGTAGCTTCTTCAGAGCAAACTAGCAGGGGGACCCCATATATATTCCTACCATTCCTTCAGAGTGGTTTCATTTCTCACCTAATCTGAATAGTCTTCTTAGGTAAGTAGGCAGAGTTGTTGGGATGTAAATGTTCCAACTCCTAAATTTAGGACAGGGAAGATAGACAGTTTGAGAGAGGAGTGAAGGAATCCATTTATGCCAAAGTGGAAAATCTTTCCCTCAATAGAGGTAGAGGCCATGGTCCCCTCTTGTTTATGCTGTTCTTTCATCAGTCTTCAGGAAGATTAAGACCATTTCACAGGTTCACCAGGGAGGCCACACTTAACAACCCACCTACAGGAAAGGATTTAGGATTTGGAACATTTACATTCCAACAACCCTCTGCCTACTCACCTAACAAGCCTATTCAGATTAGGTGAGAAATGAAACCACCCTGGAGGACATATATGGAATCCCCCAAACCAACTTGTTCAGACTGAAGAAGCGATTTGGATAAGCAGCAAAACATTTTGAACCAACAGAAAAATAAGTCCAGTTGCCACGACTCAATTTCCAGACAACTCTAGCTGGATGACTGAGAATCTTCATTGACAATGTTTAAATACTCACAGGCATTATAGCAGACAACATCCAAGATTATTTAGAAGAAAATAACATCCTTCCAGTACAATAAAAGGAAAAGCATCAGTACAAAAGTAAACTTCTGATTGATAAAATGGTTCTGGAAAATTGCAAAAGCTGAAAAACCATTTTACATAAGATGGATCGATTATGAAAATATGATTAGTTTTGCCAGTGTTGCACATTCTTCCAGGTTTCTAGCATTGGCAAAGTCTCTCTTTTTCAGTTTTATGCCAAATGTTCATTGCAATTGCAAACCAGTTATTGGTTAACAACTGATCTCTATGAACAGCCCTTTGAATTCAGGCAAGATTTGCTACCTAATGTGATACCATTAAGGATAATATTAATTAAATGATCAATTTTTATTGTGAGAGTTGCAGCTAACATTTGGCATTTACATGAGAGACTGCCACACAGACTTTATACTTTTAGCCTCATTTCATCATTATTTCACAAATACTCAAGGCTCACAGGACAATTCTACACTTCCCTGCTACTTTATCAATTCTGCTACAATATAACGTTACCAATTCTCCATAGCAGCACTCAAAATATGTCAGAAGATGACCTATGCCACAAAGCAGTTTTAAAACCATGTAGACCAGGGGTCCCTAATCCCCAGGCTACAGACCAATAGGAACTTGGCCGAGCAAGCTAGCAAAGCTTCATCTGCCCATGTGCAGGATCTAGGTAGCATGTGAAACCACGCCTCCCAGTCCATGGGAAAAAAAATTCCGGTCCCTGGTGCCCAAAAGATTGGGGGCCGCTGATCTAGACCATTATTATAGTGTTTTGTATTAGATTTATTGTATTATTTGTACTAGATAGATTTAATTTGTCATATTTTAGGTCTATTCATTGCTTTTATCTGTTCTGTTAGATTTTTTAAAGGTTTTTTAAATATTTTTTTTTAGCTTTTTAAGCAATTTCATTTTTGCATTTTGTATTTTATATGTTTTTAAATTCCTTATACTTCACCCTTCTTATGCTGGTCTTTGACTATAGTAAAGGTCAAAGACCACCATAAGGAGGGTGAGTTACAAGAAATAATAAAGGTTTATTTCACTTGGGTATATTTTTTAAACAAATGATAAAGTGCATCATTGGTAATATAATTCCCATTCATATCACTTACCTATTAGTCCTCTGTCAAGAGTGAAGGTTTTGTTGGTGAACATGCATTCAAAAGCCACAATATGGAAAACTTTGTTTACTGTGTTGTGTGTTCCAACTATTCTGATATACCTGTAAGAACAAAACAAAACAAAAATCAACAGAATGAAATATGCAACATAGCGCTGATCTTTACTAATGCTGCAAAGATCAGTTTAGTTTATTTCTGTACTGAGAGACTGAAGTACCAAGAGAATGAAAAAAAAACAGGCTTGTAGTAAGTGCATAAATAAATATTCCAGCTATATGAGAAATATCTCCTCCTTTCCAACCCACACCCCCATCCCATCTAGTAAGCAGTATGATATCAGCACTTGGCAAAAACCAATTTTTTTTTTAGTACTGTGGCAACAACACCACCACAACAAACATTTTAGGGAAAACCTTAATAAAAATGAGTCAAAACTTACAATATTAAAGAAAGAAAACAATTACATAATATTAGAGAAGCAATCTTTTCTTTAATGCTTTAATAAAGAAAAAAAGGAGAAAGTTGAAAAACGTGAAGTCAAAAGAAAAAAAGAAAATAATAAAAGCATATATTATATATAGGAAATCGTATCCATTCCTTCCAATTTCTGAACGTATCATAAATCCTTGACCATTATGACCATATTAAATAACAGTGTTCAATCTTACATTACATTGAGAGCCAATTCATAAAAATACAGCAAATCTTTATAGATAATTCAAGATTGCAAACCTGATATTATGATAATTAAGGACTTTTTCTGGAATAGCAATATTTTTTGTTACCCCCATTGTTTAATAAAACCATCAATTATTTATATATTGATAATTTCCAAGTTTCATATATATTTAAAAATATATTCACATCTTTATATCTCGTGATCTGTGTAATGTCATATTGATTCACTGATTTACATTTAGAACATTAAAAACATTGTCATTCACTCAATTTTAAACATTTTCTGGGGTAACAGTAAACATGTCAAAAATATTTTCATGAATTAGTCTAACAGTTAACATTCCTTAAAACTCTTAGCTAATGATTTTTTCATATGGCAAATTCCAACTCATTGTATCTACTGGATCATATATTTTAATTGTCCCCAGAATGGTTTTTTGACCTGAGCACTTGTCTTCCAAAGAGAAACTAAACTAAAAACATGAGATTTGCAAAAGCTGAAAGTCAGGAAAATTAACATCCCGTTATGAAATGATAGTCATAATATAGATAACTAAAATCTAGGTTTATAGCTAGAATAATAGTTTTTCATATACGAGCCAATGTCACTGTCAATATTTCTGTGTCAATATTTAACAAGGAAATCAAATGAGAGAATGTCCAGTCAGCAGGATATTTACCAGATTTCAAAATCAGTTTTATAGTACTGAGCGGAGGAGGCATTATTATAGTCTCTACAGTATTTGGGCAAAGAATACCAACTATCTATCCATAAGCTTTTCTTTTTATGCCTACATTTAGTAATATCTTACTTCTTGAAGAGGTAAAGTTGCAAATAAACAAGCAGTTGGTAGTTTGTAGTTTAGCTACAGGTTCCTCACACTATATACGTATGCATACACACATACATACAACCTTCCATGAATATTACTGTACAGTGTTCTTGCTCAGTGGTATAAAGAATATTTATAACTAAATGCTTTCTTTAAAAAAACAGAGCCATGTCACTTCATCCTGAAGATTTTTGTTTACCTATTTTCAAACATTGTCATATCTCTTGCGAATTGTTATTGGAGTTTTCAAGCTGAGTAATTGCTTTATATGAATAAAATGCTAGGCTTTTCAGCTCAGCCTATTGTTTTTTCCAATATCAAAATTCTGATTTTGATATTTGATACTTTATCTGCATAAAATGAACATTCTACAACTTTGTATATTGCAGGAATGACCTTTTAAAAAGTGAAAAGGTTGGTTTGATTTTCTTTTTCTTCTAAATGCAGGCTAGATTGGCCAAAACTATTAGCTTGTCTATTATCAATCAGATGGGGGAGACTTATTTTGTCTGACTTCTTGATTTCAGGCCTCTGATGAATCAAACGTAAGCTAGTGCAAGTCAATAATTTAGATTTTTTTTTTAAAAAAAAAACTCTAGTTACCAATGAGGCAACCAAATCAAAAGATAAAGGAGACTGCTGCTTACCCCAGGAATGAGGTAATACTATAATTCAGTATATCATCACACCAATCAGCATGACGAAAAAAAACTAACTCTATATGATATGCAATATTGGATTATTGATACATACTCTTTATCGATGTTTAAATTTGTACAGAAGAATTGAAGAGCAGAATATTCTAGAATTTTATTTTTAAAAAAAGCTATAATGATGCTTTAACCATCTAGAGCAGGAGTTATCAACCATTATGCCATAGAACATTTGTGTGCCATGAAAAGTCTGTGACTGTGCCACATCAGCAAGCCAAAGGAAATGACAGGAAGTGATCCACAGCCAGAACCCCATCTCTATATCACCAGGGTGGATTGACTCCATTTCCCCTTCCAAGTCCCAGCAACTTGTGATGTCATGGGACTTCCAGTTTAATGACTCAAATGTCCCACCCATGAAGTGTATCCTGTGGCATGAAAAATGTTGAAACCACTGATCTAGAGAAGAAATAAGGATTAAACTGCCAAAAAATACGGGGTTGAGAAGTAGAAGACTAAGAAATTTGTAGTGGGATGGAGAGAGGTGAGAAGTTTTAAAGAAGAAAAGGCAACGTATGAAGCAGTTTATGGACCCAATGGAAGCAAGGATGGTTTGTAAGGAAAAAGGGAAATACAATACATTTTGTTGGCATAAATTCTGTTTCTTTATTTAATTATTTTCATCTTTCACCTTTAGTTTCTTTGTCTGCATAGTGTTGCTTATTCCAACAAGTACAGTGTGATAGGCATATATGTATGTTTTACTTTATAATGTTCCATATTGTATCTAGAAACTTTAAAGACGTACTCGTAAGAGAAAGATAAACCTGCAAGATGCAGAGGTTTTTTTTAAGATAAAACCTTAATTTATTCTTGTTCTTGTTACCTTTTTAAAAAATCAGATTGAATTTTATAAACCAAAAAACAAGCAGAGAAAAGGCAATTTAACCCAACCCCTTTAATATGCCCATTATACACACTCGTATCAAACTAAAAAAATGATGCATGCTTCCATTTTTCATTGTAGACACAAAGAAATGTTATTATTCACCACTTTTTCATCATAATGAAAGGTTCCATAAATCAAAGACAAAGACAATAAATCAATCCTCCTCAGCTAAAGAATAAACCTTTCTCTTTTTAACTGCCCCTACTCTCATTCCATACTATAAATACGCTCCCTCTTTTTCTCCCCCCTCCTATATACACAGACACACACTGTATTTTGTGTATGTTTAAAAGTTTTACTTTACAAGAAGCTGTTTTTTAAATTTTCAACTGCAGCTTTCTCTGCCATAGTTGTGATGAAGGATCACAAATATTTAGCAGGTTTTTAGCTATATGTGAGATCCTACAAAAGGCCTGAAATGTGTGTAAAACCCTATTATTTGTTGTTAAACCTTTGGATTTTGTTAGCTAAAGATATTGTGAACTTAACTCCTGGATACCACTGCAAACCCAGACGGAGTTCTTAAAAATAATGTTCCATTCAATTTTGTATGTATGTATGTATGTATGTATGTTATGTATGTATGTATGTATGTACCGGTATGTATGTATGTATGTATGTATGTATGTATGTATGTATGTATGTATGTATGTATGTATTCAATTTATATGGCCACCCATCTCAAGTGTTTGAGTAGCAAACAAAATTAATATAAAATGAAAACGATCAGAAGCATTGAAAAAAATAAAATTAAAATAAATAAAAGCAGGAAGGAAACATCATAACCCAAATTACTAATGCAACTCAGAAGCAGGTCTCTACACAGACTAGGGGGCTTGGGGAATGAATAACTTATGCAATTTACATGTGCTGCAGCATTCTGCACCTTGGAGTTTTCAAATGTTCTTCAAGAGTAGCCCTATGTGGAGCACATTGCAGAAATCAAGACAGAAATCAAAGTCTCTTTTGCCCTCAGGACTTAACTTTCTACAAGCATTAACCTTGAATCAATATGCTCCTCTTATTCTTAATGGGAGAATGAGTCCAGATATTAATGAAATTAGATTATTAATAAATGTTCAGAAAAATCCCAAGCAAAGTAATATACAATATCTCAGTGGAATAAAAAAAATCACAAAATTATTAGAATATAATTTCCTATCATCCAAAGTGAAAAATGCATGTTATTAAATCAACAGCTATCTACATAAAAGAAATTACATTTTAAGAATACAATTAGGATTTTGCTGCATATTCTTTGAAGATGATATCATTTAACTTCAGGGCTATTTGCCATACTATTAATGTTGAAAAGCTTAGATTAAGAATAGATTTTTGAAAAGGAGTTCTTTAAACTAGATTTTCATTAATACTTTTAATGCTTGGAATTCTATGAATATTTGGGAATTTTTTTCTAATACAGGTTTATCACAATGTTTTTTTTCAAGAGTTGTGTTTTAGTGGGATTCTTCCTTTATTTAAAGAATACTGTGATTTTCTTCCATTCCTTTTTCTTTTTTTCCTCTGTGGATTCTGTTCAGCACCAAACTTCAGTACTTCATTAACTAGCCTTTCTTTTAAAATGAATATTTTGCTGTCTTAAAATTATTCCTTTTTTCTCCAGAAACTACAAAAATTACATGGAATAGTTGTATAGTTATATATCTTTAATTGCAAAGTTCTTTTCGCTCCTGTGAATTTTCCAGACCTTAAAAACCCTTCAGAAGGAAGCTCTGTAAAAGAGAAAGTGAACCAACATTTTGAAGCTCCATAGTTTCTATATTCAGAGAAAACTGAAACTTGGTCAATATCATCCAAAGTATTGGAATCAAACTATATTTTAAGAAATTGGTAGTAAGATATAAAGTATGCCTATCATGCTCAAGCACAAATAACGACAACTGGATATCCAGTCCCAACTGGGCAAAAATGCATGCTTTCACACATATGACTGTTCTTTACTCAACTATAAATTGTTAGTTATATATGACATGTCTATGGAAATTCTCAGTCATCCAGGTCATGGTTGCCCCCAAAGGTGCTTTTTTCAAGAAGCAACTGGACTTTCTGGTTTTTCTTCTAAGATGTTTCGCTTCTCATCTAAGAAGCTTCTTCAGCTCTTACTGCATGGTGGGGAATTATATAAGACATGTAAACCAAATTTAAATATATGAAATATAACTCAGATTCATAGAGATACAAGCAACTGTTTGTTGGCTAGATGATGACTAAAATAAAATCAATAAGATTTCACTTACTGATTGTCAACTCGCAAAGCATCCCTGGCCTGCTCTCGAGTTGCCATAGGCAAGGGGGATGGGAAAACGGCGAAGCAGCACGGCAGCCAAAAACAAAAGCACATTCCAGACATATCTCTCTCAAGGCTGTCTCCAAGGGTTACCCACAGCGGCCGGAGGGGAGTGATCTCTACAACCCGCGAAATTGCTCCGTTCGTGAATGTGACTGATGACACACCCTGGGGGGGGAGGGGGGAAACAGGGTCAAGTCTGGGCCGTAAATTACATGAGGTCAGAGTTGGCTTCACGTGGAACGTGCCGACATGAAGCTCCTAATAAATAACTGGATTTGTTTTGAAGCTTGGCTCGAGGCTCATGATTTAATTAGGGCATCCGTCGAAACCCTGACAGCAAGCCAACTCTCTCAAAACTAATCAAAATCACCAGGACTCCTGAGCCCCGGGCTCTCCAGCCACTCCCCGACCCCTGGGGTGTGTGGAGAGAAACTCAGGCTACCATGGCAGAGGGCGGACTATTCGACGAGAGCCTGCTCCAGGAGATCCAGAGAGAGGCAGAACTTGCCTCCAACCAGGGACTTCCAGGACCCAGCAGCCCAATCGCAACCGGAGTGCAGCCTTCCCTGACCATCAAAGCCGAGACGCCCGCTCCAGCGACCGAAGCAAAAAGGGATGAGTATTGGTGGAAAAGAATCCCTAAAGCAGGCCAGGCTCCCAAAGCCCCTGACGGAACCCCTAGGGAGATCCATAGAGCAGCTGAGGGAGGAATTTGACCGGACCACCCTTCGTGATGAGGGGCCATCATGCCGCCCAAAAGAGAGGGAAGTTGCAGCTGAGCCCTTTGAAGTGAGGAGATGCAGATGGGAACGCAGCCCCCCTTCTCCACCCACCAGAAGGCGAAGGAGCCTGAGGCTGCAGCCAGTGCCTCCTCCACACAACAGGTAAGCGTCCCAGGGCAGACAGCCCCCCCCTCTACGAACTAGAGCCGAGGAAGATGGTCAGCCACATCAAGCGCAGGCTTACAGGGGCCGACATGAGGAGGGAGGAGCAAGGCTGTCTCTCAAGGTTGTCTCCCAGGATTACGCACAGCAGCTGGAGGGGAGTGATCTCTACAACCCGTGAAATTGCTCCATTGGTGAATGTGACTGATGACACACTCTGGGGGGGGGAAACAGGGTCAAGTCTGGGCTGTAAATTATGTGAGGTCAGAGTTGGCTTCACGTGAAACGTGCCGACATGAAGCTCCTAATAAATAACTGGATTTCTTTTGAAGGTTGGCTTGAGGCTCATGATGTAATTAGGGCATCCATCGGACCCCCGACACTGATTACTGTCTACAATGGTTTAGTTAAGTCCTATTAAATGGTATCTAACCATATTAAGATCTGAACTGAAAAATTTGGGCAAAGACAAAACTTTCCTTCTCCCTTAGAGAGAAGGGAATGTGAAGGGGAAAAAAATGAAGGTTAATATCTGTAAAAATTTATGTCAGATAACAAATGTTAAAATGCTATAATGGCAAACATATGGTTAAGGAAAATAGTGTGAGAAAACTAATTGGTTTATAACCTTCTGTCCCTGGTGATGCATATTATATCTAAAATAGTGTATCTGAATGGAAAATTGAGATTTTTAGATAGCATTTTCAAATGCATTCTGATATTCCAAACCAAAAAAGGCATTGCAGACAAACAATTTACATCCATCTTTGGGGGATATTCCATGGAGAGAAAATGTGTGCATATACTTTATTATCTCCAAGGACCACCCGAACAACTTAAACAGATGGAAGGTAATTAAACCTTAAACATGGCTGGAGATGACAGATATTGAACAGATTGCCTATCTTTGATGAGAATCAAAGTTTCAGTAAGAATAACAATACATCTGTTGTAAAAAGGATAAACACAGATATTATTTAACTCCAGATAAATATAATACGAACAATTAAAATGCTCAATACTTCCTAATTTTTTTAAACTACATCCAATATTCACCAAATGAACCTACCCCAGCAGTTATTAACACTACACTTAAAGGTATTTTTTAGAAGAACTGCCTTGATCCTATCTGTTCAGCTTATTACCTTTCCTCATCTATTTGCAAAGCCCCCCCCCCCCAAAAAATCAAGTTAACGATTTATATCACAATCTGTAAATTGTTACCTCTAGCTCTTAATCTCAAGTTAGTAGCCAGTCATCATTTTATCCAAGGTTTATTTGTTCCTACTTTTTGTTGCCCATACTATTATTAACCATTTCCAAATCCATTAATTCAGCAGCACCTATTCTGTCCACTCTTTCTTAATATCCAGCTTTCAGAACTGGAAATTACCAACAGAAAAAACATTCCCTGAACCATTTTGATCTTTACTTGCATAGAAATCTCTGCATCTTTATGATCTTGATAGTCACAGCCTTACTTCCTCAAACTATTCTCTGTGTTTCCAGTACTTTTTTCATTTGTATGTGGCCAGAAATACATTTTGCATCTTCATATTTTCACATCACTTAAAGTTCATTAATCATCTTGGGTACTATTACCTGACTTTATATTATTTAATATCAATTTAAAATTTTCACTTTCTATTTTTATTTCCACAATGAATTCTTCCAAATGAATCATTTCTGTATCTTAATTTTTTAAAAATATTTTAGACTGCCATTCTTAAAAAAAATATTCACTATACAAGTCAAACATATGTAGAAACATACTTCTTTGTCTCCCTTTCTGTTTTTGTGTCACTGTATTTTTCTGGATCAAGTACTTCTAGAAGCTTCTTGTTCATCCAATCTTTCCTTTCTTGTTTGACATTGGAAGTCTTTTTTTCAGTTACCATCCATCCTTCTTGTTGCCCAAGACTTTCACTGACTTTGAGTATCATGATAGTTTTTCTAAAAGCCACTAAGATAGCTTTTCTTTGTGACATTTCAAGAGACAAGAAAAAAAATCAAATTCAGTTTTCTCTTTTACCTCTTTCTATAGCTTCTTTACATAGATTAATCCTACAATTGTTATATTCATATTATATTCTTAATTTCTTAATATGTGTCTTCCAGCTCAAATTCTGATAGTATACATATATACTTTAATTTATTAAAATTATTATTATATTATACACCAATAATAAATCAACTTGGTACACCAAATTCACTTATTTATATTTTCAATTTCTAAGGCAGCTGACTTACCAACATTCTGGAAGACTTAAGTTAAAAACAGATAATAGTACAATAAAAGAAAGAAAACAGCTACACCAGTGAAACCCCCCCAAAATTAATCGGTTCCATCTCAAACTGCAGTTTCACACATCTTCTCAGGCTAGTACCTGTTGGAAGAACCAGATCTTTAATGCTCTCTTAAAGGTTAGCAAACCGGTACCTACTTGCGCTGCTACATTCTGGATTATCTGAGGATTTAATTTTAATCGTCCAAGAGATTGTTAGGTTGGGAAAAAGGGCAACAGCTTAACTTCTTTCTTAGGTCCAGTCATTAGGTTACCAACTCAAGTATTTGCTGAGGATCAAGAGATTGCTTGGATTACTTTCTCTTACATGCTGTATATACATGCTATATTTGAATATTAGAGGTAACTCCAATCCTCAAAGCTTTAAGAAAAAAAAGGAACAATAATGTATTCAGTTTTCCCATTTCCAATTTCTTTAAAATATTGTTTAAAAAGATTTACATTTCTGAAGAAAACAAAGTGGCAAGAATTTCCTCCTGCAGCTTTCAATAAGATATATAAAATCTAATCCTCAGAAAAATGACTTGCACTCCAAAACCAGACAAAATACAAAAGTAGGCTGGTTGCACAAAGTACTAACCTAAAGCTCAGCAGAAATATTCCCTCACTATGTTTACTATGCTCTATTTAATCAACACTTTTGTCTCAGCATTGCCATCTCATAACCTGCAGACATGGAGTCAAAATAACTATTTGTACTTAACTGCAACTCTAAATTAATTATCACATTTGCTGTTTATTTGAAGGATAAATGGGGCTGCCAAATACCGTAGATCTTTGTAAATCAAAAAGTGTTTCCAAGAGCTAGAATCACCTGGAAAAAATAGTAAAGATCTCTCTCTCTCTCTCTCTCTCTCTCTCTCTCTCTCTCTCTCATCTCTCAAAATGATTGGCATATTTTATAATATTGAAAAGTCTTCAAGATGTAACTATACTTAAAGAAGAAAGTACTTTGGGAAGAATTTATTCTCTATAAAAATAATTAAGTCTACCATGTTAACCAGTTATGCTTGCATTTATAAATTGAATTTTCAATCAGACATACAGTACACTAAATCAAGCTTCTCATTCAGCCAATACTACAAAATAATTTCAAAAGTCAATATCTGACAATAGGAACCTAATCTTCTAGTGTACCAAATAAATTCCATGCTTGGAATATTTTAGTTATGAACAAACTAACCATATTTGAATGACAAATTCAATCAGTGTTGAGTCTATTTAGCCAAAAGATAAGTTCAATTATACAAATCTAGAGTGATAATAAAAAACAATAGTAAGCGATGGAGATTTTCAGAGGATTAGTAATGACTTTGCAGATATGTTCAGATTTTTATAAACATTACAAATGGACTCTTACTATAATAAAGTAATAATAGTGGTTATAATAATTATCTGCTAAGATCCCAATGTTATGCAGTATAGACCACAATCCTAAGAATTAGGTTTTTTTATGTTGCCTAAATATATGTTACTGTTTCTGAAACTTGACTTTAATATGGTAACTTAATCAAAAATGCCAATTCAGTTATCAATTTTGCATTTTTATACAATTTTTCCAGAGAGTATCTTCTTGCAGAGAATACCTTTACTCCTTAGATAAAATGTGTAAAATGTTGACAAAACTATTGAATGAAACATTTTGATTTAACAGTTGTGACATATATTTATACTACATTATACTTACAGTACATTACAGGAGATGTAATAAAGCTTCTTTGCTCTGCCCCTCTGCAATCTACAAGGCTGCATTATATTTATGATCACACAAACATCAAATTGAATATGTGTAAGCTTAAGGAAACAATGGCGTTAATGTTTCTGGAAAGAGGTCTTATTGAAAAAAGGTTCTACTGAAGCGAAAATTGTAGTAGCAACTGAAGGAGAAATAGAGGGGAGAAGTGGCAAGGAGGAAGAAGAGGAAAATAGAAGCAAAGAAAATAAAGTTCTAAAAAAGGGCTGAAGGACCTAAAGAAAGTATGACAAAAGCTGCAGGACTGAGCACAGCATGGAGAGAGATGGTAATAGACAGAAGTAGCAACAAAGCTATCTATCTCCACTTTTGTCTTTTTTTCACTGGCAAAATCAGGCAACCTGGAAACAAAGTTAGTCAAGGTCCGAGGCCCCAGTAAGTATCAATAAGGCCAGGTATTGGCATCTTCAAAGAGCCCAGGTGCTGGTAACAATAAAAATAAAAATAATATATAATAAACTTAAGAGAAAATCCAGCTAGGATAGGAATATAGAGCAAAGGTAAGACAAAAAAGAATATAGGACTTAGGAAAAAAAATTTTTTTATAGAGAAATACTAGAAAGTGTTGGACCACAGGTTACGGAAATAATAGAAAACATAAATTACAAAAAATAAGCTGAAATTAAAAATAAGAATGAGAAGAAAAAGGGATAACTGTTCTGAATTAGACGGCAATCTCTCCATTCCTTTCCTGATTTCACTAATTCCAATACACGTTGCCACTTTAAGAGCAGCAATTAATGTCTGTTTGCAATTCTCTCTGGAGAATTACATAAATCAGATGTTGCAACCATTTCCAATATAGGTAAGAAAAATCTTTGACTAGTTTGAAGCAGATCACCGAGGAAGGAGGAAAGTAACCTCTGTGGGGAGCAGAGAGTCAAGCAACACGCTAAAGTGTGAACAGGAGTAGGAAGGAACTAAAATTTAAAAACCACTTGGGAGTCTGGAAGATTTAGAAAAGGCAGTAGGAATCTTTATGACAGAAATCCATTAGTTTCTGAGGTATATGTAAATATCAATCAACCTTTATTATGATTGAAAGCCAGCATATATAGATAAAGAGGCTGATCAAGAACTCTACAGCATCATTTACTTGGTGTCCTTTTATTCTAATGTGTATCCATCAGTTAAATGCATTAATGTTTATGAGATTTTTGTTTCCGTACTTATTGTTTCTAAGTTCTCTGGGTCTGCTAAATGAATTGTGTTTTTTTAAAGTAACTTAAAGTAACTTCTTTTATCTAAGGTTTTAAAAAATGAACAAGCCAGTAAAATATTGCATGGCTGATATTCTATATTATTTTAGCAGTGCTATAGAATCATTTTTTTTCCAACAGAGATTGTTTTTGCTTCAGACTGCTTACATCTTATCTTATTTTTAATCAAAGTTATTTTCAGAAAAGTCAACCTAATATCAACCTAAGGGGTATAGCAGATTACTAATAGACAATAACCTCAAACCTACAAGGGACATGAGATGATGTAAGAGAATTCAGATGATGATGATGGTGGTAGTTCCCAGGTTTGGGCTAGTCAGGCATTCAGGTTGTAAGATTCCCCATCTGCCTTACTGCCAGTTTTAAAGGGAAGGACCCCTACATCATCCAGAAGGCAGATGGTGGCAGTGAAATAATAAACAGCTGTGCCCAAACAGGAAGACAGTGCCAATTAGTGGTCAGGGCCATAAAACCAGTGAGAACAGAAGGGCAAGATCTTCCCATCTCATACCCAGCACCAGCAACCACCAGTCCAGGAACCTGTTCCTGCTCCAGTACATTTTTAGGAATAAGAATTAAAAGCTTTGTTTTTACATTAAAATTTCTTAACATTTCACAACCCACCGCCATCCTACAAAAAAGTTATGTAATTTAAAAAAAACCTCAGAATAGATTCCTTTTGTGGCCCTAGTGAAATAAATAAAACAGTACGGCTTGTTTTTAAGTTCCTATTATTTTCCCAATGGTGGAACACTTACAGTTGCAAAAAAAGTATGTGAACCCCTTGGGATTACGTGGAGTTTTGCATGAATTGGTCATAAAATGTGCTCTGAACATCATCTAAGTCACAACAATGGAAAAACACAGTCTGCTTAACATAATACTACACAAACATTAGATGTTGCCATGGTTTAATTGAACATAACATGTAAACATTCACAGTGCAGGGAGGAAAAAGTATGTGAACCTTTGGACTTAATAACTGGTTGACCCTCCTTTGGCAGCAATAACCTCAACCAAACGTTTCCTGTAGTTGCAGATCAGACCTGCACAACGATCCGGAGTAATTTTGGACCACTCCTCTTCACAAAACTGTTTCAGTGTAGCAATATTCTTGGGATGTCTGGTGTGAATCGCTCTCTTAAGGTCATGCCACA
>QLTV01002438.1:539375-661921 GCA_003457575.1 Thermophis baileyi
TCTTTAGCTGACACTCTAGGATTCTTCTTTACCTCATGAAGCATTCTGCGCTGTGCTCTTGCAGTCATATTTACAGGACGACCACGCCTAGGGAGAGTAGCAACAGTGCTAAACTTTCTCCATTTGTAGACAGTCTGTCTTACCGTGGACACATGAACATCAAGGCTTTTGGAGATACTTTTGTAACCCTTTCCAGCTTCATGCAAGTCAACAATTCTTGATCGTAGGTCTTCTGAGAGCTCTTTTCTGCGAGGCATGGTTCACATCAGACAGTGCTTCTTGAAACCAGTAAACCCAAACCAGGTGTGTGTTTTTAAAGGGCAGGACAGCTGTCAGCAACACATCCAATATCATCACACTGATTGGAGTCAAGGTTGGCTCACTCCTGGCTCCAATTAGCTCTTGGAGAAGTCATTGGGCTAGGGGCTCACATACTTTTTCCTCCCTGCACTGTGAATGTTTACATGTTACGTTCAATTAAACCATGGCAACATCTAATGTTTGTGTACTATCATTTTAAGCAGACTGTGTTCTTCTATTGTTGTGACTTAGATGACGTTCAGAGCACATTTTATGACCAATTCATGCAAAACTCCACATAATCCCAAGGGGTTCACATACTTTTTCTTGCAACTGTATATTCTTTAGGGTGCATGATGTTCAGGCTATTTTGACAGGTTTCCCCAGTGGAGCAGTTCAGTCCCAAGCTGAAAGCAAAATACTTTTCTGTTTTCTGCAAATCTCTACTAAAATAACAGAGACCAAGAAAAGTTTTGTCATATGGTCAGTTGCCTGTTTGGAAAAACTCTAATTTTCTTGAGGAATAAATTAATGGGGTAGCATGGGAAAAGAAAAATATAATTTTCCCATGAGTGGTCACAGGAATTTCAGAATTGAATCTCCTTTATATTAGCTCTGTTGTATTAACTCTAAAAAATTAGGCACATTGGAGCTGAATATCAACATTATAAACATCATAGATTTGGTAACAAATAGAAGTTGAAGTACAGTGATTGGGAAGATATATAAGAATATGCAGGAATTTTTACTGTACATACATTTTGCATTATGAAATAGAATGTAAAAGTAAATGAGGAAAAAAAACTTGTCTGTACACTCCATTAAGGCAAGCATTCATTTTATCTTGCTATTCATTTTGTTTTTGTTTAAATATACCACAGATCAATAGGCCCAAAGATATAAAAGGGCCAAATTTCTTTTCAATCTTCTTTTCCTCAGAGGTATTTTACAATTGCTATTACCAGCAATACAGAGCTGACATGACTAAAACAATTAGAATCAAACAACATTCACAATCTGGTAATTACTGTCTTTACAAAGTTGTTTAGGCAAGAGAAATGCTCTTCAATTTACATCATGTTCAGACCAACTCTCAAGGATATTAAAAGGTAATTCTTCATTGTCTCTTCCTAAGAAAGGAAATGGTGTCATTCAGCACCATCTAAGCTGCTATTTATTGCCAGATGAAGGGCACATTTCTTACAGCTCACACAGCTGAATCAACACATACATGAAAGGATGATATGTGAAAGAACAGAATCATTATTAAAAATATTAATTAGAAAAACACCAATTTAAATGAAATGTCCTCAGTAAAGACACAGTCTTTTTTGTATTGCAATGGACATCTCTGCCTTGTAAATGTTAGGAGCTCACAAACTGAACATTGAAGCTGCTGACCTTTATATGTAATAGGGACTTTAAAAAAATTACCCTGGGCTATTTTCCTGAGTAATTCCTGAACCTTTCATGTCATGCTTTATTCCTCTTTCACTGTCAAATCATTCATAATGCTCAGCTACAAGTCTGTGTGTTACTGTTGAAGCAATCAATTGAAAATTAAAATGGTTTATATATTCATGGAAGCAGGTTTTTTTTAGAAAGGTTATATATGTATGGGAAAAATGATGGCAATCTGAAGTTAAATCAACACAGATCTAAAAACAGAATTAGGAGGAAAGGCATAAGAATGATGGATGGGTCAGCAGCTGCCTCTGCTGGCGAAAGAGGCCAGTGAAAGTAAACTGAGGCCAGTGGAGGGGGGTGGAGTGGTGGCAGAGTGAAGGGTGGCCAAAAAGACAAAGATGGATGACTTAAGTGGAGGTGAGCATGGCAGGGCAGGAGAAATGTGAGCTACTTGCCTGACACAATGCTCTCCTAACAATCACAATTGGGACTACTGGAACTGCAGTCACTAAGCAAAGCAATCACATGATGTTTCCTAGCTTGGTGACAGAAATTCCAGCCCCAATTGGGGTTATTAAGTGAGGACTACTGTACCAGTATGCCTTTACTTCAAGGAAATATGCCACTAAATACTTATGTTCCCATTCTTCAGACATTTAGAGATAAAGCCAACGTTTATTTTAACAACACTTATTTTCATTGAGTTACATGGGAAGTATTATCACCTTAGTTTTACATATTACTATTACAGAAAACCAGAAATATGAATTTTAAATATCTCTGAACTGTGACATCTATAATTTCTTTCAGATAACCTAAATCATGTAGATTAAAGAACTTGTAACATGGGCAAAATCAGTAATCTATTAACTGAAGCAACAGCAGATTATATTTTTTTTGCGCAAAATTGATACAAAAGTTGGCATCTTTCAGTTCTTTAGTAAGATGAATACTGTACTGGAACTTGCAGCAGAGAGACTGATCCAGACTCTTAGCCATGGACGCTTCCTGAGTGACTTTGGGCAGATACTCCCTCAGCCCAGCTTGTTGGAGAAATGGGAGGAGGAGTGCTATGTCTACCACCCTGAACCTCTGACTGAAAAATGGGATAAAAATATAACGATACATTTCTGAAAGACCATTATTTATAGTGCTTTTATACAGAAACGCCAAGTACTTGATATTTGATCAGTTTTTTAAAATCATAAAAAGCATAGCTGTAAAACACTTTTTAAATAATTGTATCCTAATACCCTGTAATACCAAAATGGAAACTTAACAGAGTATACAAACTATTATACAATACCCCTAATTTTATAAGCTAATAAAAATAATGCTTAGTATCATCCAGCAAAGATCAGAGCCCTACATGGAAAAAGAGATGCCAGAGGTTCAAGTTGGCTTTAGAAAATTTTTAAATCAGATTTTATTTCTAATGTTTGCTAAATAATTGACAAATCCAAAGAATACCAAAAGGAAGTCAGTGAGTGCTTCGGTGTTTATAGAAAGAACTTTGATTGTGTCTAATGAAAACAGACAGAACAACCAGCCTTAAAATTGACAAGATATTGAAGTGGTAGATAGCTCCTGCCTTTTAGGATCAACCATCAACAGTAAATGAACAAGCTGTCAAGTAATACACCACAAGCTAGCACTTAGTAGAGCCGCAAGAAGGCCTTGGAAAAAGATCAGATGTCATATGTCTACACCTAGAAAGATCAGAATTATGAAAGTCAAGATATTCCCGGTGACACTATGGAATTAATTGAACTTTAAAGAAGCAGGATAGAAACAGTATTGACACTTGATGCTGGAGAAGACTCCTGAGGATACCATGTGCAGCCAAAACATAAAATAAATGGATCACCAAACAAGTCAACCCAGAGTTCCTACTTGAGGCACAAATGACCAGGCTCAAATTATCCTATTTTAGACACATTATGTGAAGGCCTTGCTTTCTGGAGAAAGCTCTAATGCTGGGAAAGGTGCAACAAAAGAAGAGGGCAACCAGCAGCAAGGCAGATGGATATATCGATGATGAGTGTGCACCATTGGAAGACCTGAAGAATTAGCTTTAGGGAAAGATTGTCATATAGAACATTTATATGCTGGCTAAAAGTAAACACTGACTTGATAGTACACAATAAATGCCCTTTACATATCTGCCTTGGAACCTAACCTCCTAATCCTCTAAAATAGAGTGGGAAAGGTGCCAAAGTCTGCAAAACTGGGAGAAGGGTGAGACATTCTTGCTAATGGTATATGCCATGCTGACAAACAGCCATCACTGGGCATAATCCTTTCATCATAATGTTACTCACACAATAGGTTCTTATAGTCAGTAATTTCCCGAAGAGAATAATGTCTAATACAATTACATTCACTACCGGTATGTTATTGATGAATGCAGTTGAAATTAACACTTCCTCAGTGTAATATATTGTAATTGTGTCATAATACAGCACATTACATTTAAATATTCAGAAGCATGTTATTTTTGTAGTATTACTGCTTTTAAATTTAAGAACCAAATTTATTCAAAATAAAAAAGCACTGCTGTAACTGTTTAGAGAAAAGAATATTCTTCTAAATACCGAACAATCCTTTTTTTCACACTTGTTAAATCATCACAGTTCATATATATTGAACCATAATTCATGGTTTATGCCCCAATCACTGTTGTCACACAATTTGGCAATCCTAAATTACACTTCATGGAAATAGATTACATTAAAAACAAGTTCAATTCTAATTCCGCGAAAGCATAGTGAACTGAAGACGACTCTGCGAGAACAGAACTGATAACCGCAGCAGAAAGAGGGGCTCTCGGGTTTCCCACTCCTGGAACATAAACCAGCAGTCTCCAGCAAATTTTAAAGCTCTGGCCAGGGGGAGAGTCAGATTTGTGCAAGCCACAATTCATAGCCTTTAAAGACATACTGGGTTCACCAACTTCCTTTCTTTGATTAAGGATTTCACTGAAAATGGCTTGTAAATTGCTTTTCAAATACTAATAATCTTCAGAACAACAACTTCTATTATAATGGGTGATTTTCCTTCAATCCTCAGCAAAAGATGTTTTGTGTAGGTTTAAGAACTTAAAGCTTTTTTATTTGAAATAAGCAGTGAAAAGATTATTAGAACATTGATTTTGGAAAGTTTTTAAATAAACTTTCAGGCTAGATTGACTTGAAATAAGATTTTTAAATAATTATAATACTATCTGTGGTTTGTTTAAAATCTTATTAAAATATATGAAGATTTTGAATTTAAGTACAAGGAATCTTTCTCTGAGAAAATGTGGATTAGAGAAAAACAAGGTAAGAGAAGACCTGGAAGGGTAGTTTTTAGAAGCAACTAGAAAGAACTAAAGATTATAATTAAAGAAGAAAGTCCATTAATACAGAACGGATAAAAGTATTTTAACTCTGGAAAAAAATCAAGGATATTTGACAACAACATACACAGAACTTTCTTTTCAGATTGTCCATTATTATAAAAATGGTTCACAAGGGGAGATAAAAGAGGATACAACTGAAAATCAAGTTGTTTTGGATATGAATTTAAAATTGACAGAATATAAGAATGATATTGACAAAGACGTTATACAAGATTTACAAATGAAATCAGTTAATATTTTAATAATTAAAATGGACACACAAATAATAAATCAGAAGAGTGATTTAGACATGTGTATTTTAACTAAGAAGAGTGTCTTGGACAACTTTGTTATTTTGGATTGACAAAAAAGATGTGCTGTACCTATGAAGGAGTTCCTGAGAAAAGATAAGAATGAAAAGAAATCAAGTTTCTGAGATACTACTTAAAAGAAATAAACATCAAGACTTTTAAAAGTAAAAACAAGAAGTATAAAGTTTGTTTATTTGACCAAGGTTAAAATATATAGTGGATAGAGAAAGTCTACACATCCCTGTTAAAATGCAGGTTTTTGACATGTAAAAGTATCATACCACAATAAATCACTTCAGAATTTTTTTCCATCTTTAATATAACACATATGCTGCACAAATTCAATTGAAAAACAAATTGAAATCTTTTAGGGGGGGAAATACCAATAAAAAACTAGATTTTTTTTCCTAGCAGCTTTTAATAGTTTTTTCTTGACCAGGATTAAATGATGAGGCTTTAAAGATTTGTTTATAGGTAAGATATGGGAAGCTGCCCAGAGTCACCATGTAGGGGAGATGGGGAGCATAAAAAAATTAATAATTTTTAAAAATTGTTTCTTATTTTTAGAGAAAGCAATAAGCTAGCATTGAAATTGAAGGGAAGTGTTAAACTTACAAAGGAGTTTCTGAAGAGATGAAGAGAAGATGATAAAAAATTAATTTGTAGAACATTATCTGATCAGATTAAATTTCAATATGCTGTTGTTTCTGATAGTTCTTAATGGAACCTTTTCTGATTAACTTTGAATGATGAGGCTTTAAAAATTTGTTTGTACACATAAGATAAGATATGGGAAGAAGAGATATATTTGTATTTTTAGAGAAAATGATAAGTTGCTGAGTAAAGTCAATGAAAGGAATACGAAATTGATTTACTTGGTTACACACACACATAAACACACACACACACACACACACACACACACATAGAGGTAGTTCTTAATGAACTTTTGCTGACTAAAATTGAATGATGAAGCTTTATTATTTGCTAATAGATAAAAAATGAGATATGGGATGAAAAGACTACTATTTACAGCCCCAACAAAGAAATTATGTGGGGAATGAGGCCACCTCCCCCATAAAATGATTTCCTAATCATAGAAGACAGTTTTCCTTCACAACAAAAGAAAACAAGATCGTCTTGTTAACAGGTTGTTATACTGCAATAAAGCCCAATCGTTTTGTTGTAATGTTAGTCTTATACTGAAAGTTTTGTTCTACTATTTATTTATTTTCACTATTTATATCCTGCCTTTCTTCTCACTGGGCATTCATACTATTACAATCACACACTAATGAAACATAAATTCATTATATTTAAATGGAAAATAAATTGTCCTGTTATACATTATATGTCTATAGAAAATGGAAACCATTGAGATGACCGTTGCTCTTAAACGTTCTCTTTCTACAGAAAAAAGAAACAGATTAGCCTCTTGCTTTTAAACATTTTTTTTTCTTTAGAAGAAAGTAAGCTAGGAAGAAGATACACTATGATTCCCCCCCCCCCCGTAAATTGCTTTCCTTTAATGTCAAGAACCAACTTAAGTTGACCTGGAGAGGGGGGGGGAGATAAATTGGTTCAAAAAAACTATGTAAGGTACAGAAAGGAAGAGCTAAAATGCATTACTTGAAACAGTATACTCAAGAGGTAGGACACATTATCCACTGAATGAGCTAAAGCTAAGAGCCATTGACTAGAATACAAAACTCCATTCTAAGGAAGTCAAGTAAGCTTTAACCTTAAAATGTACAAGGTAACATACTACAAAATCAATCCTTTTCAAGGTGCTGATTTTCAGAGTCCGGTCAGGAAAAAAAATCCATTTCCTATACTCAGCAACTCATCTTGACTAGCCAAATATACATTTACTGTAGTATCATTTATCCTATTTTCAGCAAAAGCTCACTAACATACATACTATTCCTAAAATCTTCAGGAATGTAGTCTGCAGCTAACAGCTAATTACTGTTGACTTACAAAAAACACTATTGCCAACAAATGGCATACAATATTTCAGGGTTATTAATCAGCAGTAGACAAAGCACCAGAACCAATAGCATTACATGCAATAGACTTACCGGTAGTTATATTAAATCCTATTAATAGTTAAGATGGCTGTACATACATTCATATTTACAATATTACAACATAAAATTTCAGGTTTTTTTTACTCTTAGATAGATATAAAGAAAGCGAGAGAAATAAAAAAGAGGTGGAATTATACACACATGTATCAAAACATATCTTTTCATCTCTCTCTTTGTCTCCCTCTCACACACGAACGTATATTTTGCCATTTTTAGAGATTGGAAACATCTAGCAATGTTATCAGTATGTCTTTTATAATCATCCTAGTCATTTTGCTCAGCAGGTAAAATCTGAAATGTAAACTTTTTATACAAAATAATGTAATTTTTTCACTGTATTTTCTTTTATCTATTACACCATTTATTTTAAAAGATAAGTGATTATCTCCCATCTTCTGTATATCATAAAAATCATGATTTAATATTGAATTTAACATTGCTGACAACAATTCTCTTTTATCAAATTAACCCAGAACTGGTACAAAAAAGAGGAAGAAAATTGCCCACCCCTACTGAAATATTGTTGATCTTGCTCTGTGTTATATTCCAACTCTTCAATCCTACAAAAACAGGTTTCATGAATTTGAAAAAATAAAGGGAAAAGAACTGAAGAAAATTTAGTAAAACGTTGAAACAGATTACTGCGGAGAAAAATTGTTAATGAGACAAGTCAGATGAGCTATATAGGGTGACATCTGGCTTATAAGAGCACTTGTGCCCAAGAAAAATATCAGTAAATCAGAAATTAAAAGAATGAGTGATGCACTGTGGTAGACAAGAGAATTAAAGGTAGCTGTGAATTTCATATGCAGTAGTAAGATGTTCAATTCATGAGAAGTAATTACATCATTTACTCTATTTGAATTGGATTGAACTGGATCTCAGCTGAAGTGTATGTACATTCTTTGGGAAGGGTAAATGTTCATTTGTAGAAAAAGAAAGTTCCAGCAATTTCTGACTGCTAGCTGCAGTTCGGCAGTTCAAATCTCACCAGCTCAAGGTTGACTCAGCCTTCCATCCTTCCGAGGTGGGTAAAATGAGGACCCAGATTGTTGGGGGCAATATGCTGACTCCGTGAACCGCTTAGAGAGGGCTGTAAAGCACTGTAAAGCGGTATATAAGTCTAAGTGCTATTGCTATTGCTATTAAAAATGTCCAATAGAAAAAGCTCCCTCGTGATGGCATACCTTGGGATTTAATTGAAGTCTAAGAGGAAACTATTAAATGAAATTTACAATCTAAAAGTGTCAGATGAAAAAAAGAAACAACAGATGGGGGGAATGTTCAAAATAAATAGCAAATTTGCTAATTATAAATACTAAGAGGTACACTAGGTCAGGAATAATCATTTTGAATGTTCTTTCAAATTTCCTTTTTAAGAATTAAACTAAAACAAAGCATAACTTCCATAATTAAATACTATATTATTCCTTGATGATGTTCATAATCCTTCAACAGCACAATCAGGATTTGTTATTAAATCTGGCATTAATCTGTTAAATACTCACACATAACTTAAAAATCAGCATTTTCACTGCAATAATATAATACTGCATTTCACAATTTATATAATTTGAAACAATCTTTTGGCACGTATGTGATTGCTCAGAGATATAGATATTCTAAAACACATTCCAAAATGTGTTTGTTAAATAATTAACTACCATCGTTTTTTTAAAAAAGAAGAGTATCTATTTAGAACCTAACAAGATGCCACCGGCATAGAATATATATATCTGTCTGGAGGAGGGATGTTTCTGAATCTTTTAAAAATATTATTTTGAGGGACGAGGTCTGCAGTGGAGGAGGGAGCACCTCACTGTTATTGGGCAAGGTTTGGCATGCCTTTGCGTCATTTACAGGAAAAAAGGGATTTAAGCCTGAGTGTATCTTCCAATATTAAGATCTCAAGCTTTTCAAAGTCTAAGTGAAGACTACATTCCTGTTAATTGAAAATGGAAGAAATTATTGTTTATCAGCAGCTTCCTGCTGATAATCAGTTGTCATATGCAGGCTGCAAGTTGTCGACTCTTAATGTAAAAACTGCATGTGGAGCTTGTGCCTTCTGTGTTACATACTTGACCTGTGTAATTTAAACAAATTCAGAATATAATATCACATATGGTATACTTCATGCTCATCCTTTACACACTGGGCACCCATTTTCTCACATATTCTGTCAGTTCACATTAATTCTGAATTAAGTCCCTTTAAATAAGCAAATAACTAAAGAACTTCTCTGAATTTAATTGCTTGAAAATGCCAAGGTGGCATTTGATTCTAGTAAGTCAGCACTGATCTTTCTATAAAGTAATTGGTTAGCTAAAACACAAAATAAGTTAAGTAGATGGACTACCTTCTTGTAATTTTGTTTCACCTTGTATTACAGGAGCTGATTGATGAAGAAACAGGTGACAATTTCTTGAAATGAGAAATCAGCCACAATGTTGTAATAATTGAAACATATTGGAAAAATAAAAATATTTCATATTATACCAGAAAACAACTCATTGTAATTATTTAAAATTCTAAGGTTTATAAGAATTGTGAACACTTAATCCATGATTTCTAGAAGGCAAGGTTATAGAAAGTATAATATAAAGATTATATTTAAAATCAAGGATGAAAATAGTATTATAAAGTTGCTCATGCTTTATTGTTTTTCTCCTTGACTTGTTTTTTTAATAGACCTTAGCATTAGGAAATGTGCTTTGGCAATCTCTGAAACGCTTTATCAGATACAAAAAGAAAATAAGGGAGAACATGCCTTCAAATATTTATATATAATATAAATATAAAGGAATTTTCTTGATGCCCTAATGATTCTTTATGCTACACAAATGTCAAGTAAAAAAACAATAAAAGTTTTATCTTCTGGAAATAAGGCAAAATCTAAGTTACAGAAATCAGGATGACCACTGGACAGCAAGTGAAGAGATATTTTTATCTCTTTGCTGATATCTAGTGGTTATCTAATTTTTTCCTATCCAGAAAGTGGTAGCCCTACCAGAAAATATGCATGTGTATTGACAAATAATGCAGCAATTTTTAAATGCTAATGCTTTTTTAATATTCAATGACTTTTAATCTGAAATCCCATTTATGTCTATGATTTTAGAACTGTGTGTTGTGGTATTTCTAAGTTCTTTGGAGGGTCCTTACCATATTTTAATGTCATTAAATGTAGTAATATGAGATAGATAAGGAGGTAGCATATTGGCAAGGAGAGGGTAGATATAACTACAGTATTATATAAAATTATTAGTGTCTTAATTTCTAGGTTGACTGGCTTCTTTATTTATTTATTTATTTGACTTTGATGACCACTCAACTTGCAACAACTTTGGGTGATTCCCAATTTCCTGAAAGAATTAATGTCATTTCCATTTTTTTTTTACAGCAGATAAGAATTCTTCTTAGTGAGTCTCATTTCTTTCAGGATTACAAAATTAAAAGACTTAAAGATTTAAAATATAAAAAATATTTGGCAAAAGGTTTAATAAGGGATTATCTAAGAAAACTTAAAACGGATAAAGGGAATTGTTATTTTTAAAAGATTACTTTTTCTATTAAACTGCATTGGAGAAACTGTAACTGAATTAGATAATTAACTCAGACATTCTGTGGGAATGTTTTTTTGCTTTCTTTTAAAGACTATTGGCAATTGTTGGAATCTATAAAACAAAAGATATGGACAACATGACTAGACTAGACCACTAACTGTAACTATGAAGATCTAAATGTGTCATGTGCCAAGAATTACAGTATTAAAGGCACAACAAAATAGAAGAAAAGAAGGGGGGAGTTTTGTTTTTCCTTTTCCCCTGTTTGAGACTTTCACTTTTGGACTGCAACATAATGACAACTTGCAAAGCTGCATTATTGGAGGAGAGAAAAGAGTTATTACAACAGTCTGCAAAGAAAGCAATTCCATTAGATATACTTCAGAAAAGGTTTGATCCACTTGGTAATAAAAGTAGCTGACTCACTTGAAACTAAATTTACAGCTTTAAAATAAAAAAAAACCACTTGAGAAGATGGAAATCTTTGTAAACAAATCTGGAGATATAAAACAAGTTAATGGTAAAATGGAAATAAAATGGAGTAAAACAGAAGTTTTAGATGGACAAATGGAGACAGTGCCAGATAATTTGGCTCTGTTGAAATTAAGAATGAATTTTGTTTGAAATGTAGAGCTATTCCAGGGGGAAAAGTGAATCCAGAAAACTACAGACCAATCAGTTTCACATCAATACCTACAAAATCCTGGAAAAGTAGTGTGTTTATGAGTACCCAGAAATGAAGGGGCGTTGGTCTTACCTGATACGCTCCTTCTCGTGGGGGTGGACATAGCATCCAGGAACGGGTTGACCTCATCCTCCAAGCTGATTGGACTGAGTCTGTCAGAGCTGTTGAGGACACGCCTCCGTTGCTATCCCTTCCAGCTTTTGATGAAGACGAATGACAGACCAACGTGACAATAGTCTATGAAGTAAAGTTCTCCTCCAACCTATCATTGACCAAACTGCTATCAGGGTGGGGCTGGATGCTATATCCACCCCCACGAGAAGGAGCGTATCAGGTAAGACCAACGCCTCTTCTCCATAGTGGTGGATATAGCATCCAGGAATGGGACATACCAAAGCTGGCTTGTCCTTAAGGGAGGGCCGTAGTCTGGTCTGATCACCCCTGGTCCTCGTGAACTTTTTGAAGTACCCGTCTGCCAAAAGCCGCCTCTGCAGAGGCAAAGATGTCCAACTTATAATGTTTAATAAATGGAGACAGGTAGCTGCACGACAGACCTCTTCGATGGAAGTCTGCGTAGCCCATGCCGCCGAGGTGACTGCACTGTGGGTAGAGTGAGCAGTAATTCCCCTGGGTAACCGAAGATCCTGCAGTTCGTAGGCCTTTGCAATGGTAGACCTCAACCATCTACCCACGGTCGAAGGTGATACTCTGTTGCCTAATGTGGCCGGCTGGAAAGCAATAAACAAGGACTCTGTCTTCCTCATGGTGGCTGTCCAAGCTGAGTGACTGAGTCAAAAAGCTGGAAGGGATAGCAACGGAGGCGTGTCCTCAACAGCTCTGACAGACTCAGTCCAATCAGCTTGGAGGACGAGGTCAACCCGTTCCTGGATGCTATATCCACCACTATGGAGAACTGGGTGATTATTAGAAGCCAGCATGGGTTTGTTAAGAACAAGTCATGCCAAACAAATCTTACATAAGTGATAAGTGTGCTGCAGCGGCCAATAAAGCTAATCCAGTCCTGCAGTTCTGCTTCCCACAATACAAAAAGGAAGCTGAGACCCTAGAAAGATTGCAGGGAAGAGCAACAATGATGATAAAAGGTTTGGAGGTTAAATCCTATGAAGAATGGCTAAAGGAACTAGGTGTGCTTAGTTAAATGGAGAGAATATTGAGGGGAGTCAGGATAGCAATCTTCCAATATATGAAAGGCTGCCACAGGGCAGAGCGCATTGATTTATTCTCCATAGCAACCTGAGGGTAGGACAAGAAGCAAAGCGCTGAAGCCCATCACAGGGAGATCCAACCTGGAAATGAGGAATTTCTTGACAGAACTATTAAGCAGTGGAACAGCTTGCTTCCTGGAGTTGTGGGTGCTCCATTGCTGGAGGTTTTCAAGAGAAATTTGGCAACCATTTATCCAAGGTGGTATGAGAACGCCTGCCTTGAGCAGCAGACTAGACTAGAAGACCTCCAAGGTCCTTTCCAATCCTATGATATGTAAAATAAACTGAACTGGGCAGTATTATGCAACCTGCTTAATTTATAGAGAAGGCAGAATTCAGGTTTTTTATTTTTATTTTTTTGCTTGAAAAAAAATGACATTTTAAATCAGAAAATGTTAGTCCATATTATTAGTATGCCTGCTTAGAATAAGTTTACATCTAGACAACTGTTTCATGTACCTAAAATAAAATCAATAGCAAAGTAAGATATAATCAAATCTCTTTCTAAACAAAATGTATTTTAAACTCTTCAATAACAAATCATTAGCTGGATTAGGTTCAAGTTTGTTTTAATTCTTATGTTTAGTGTTAACTGCCTTGAGCCCTCTTGTTGAACTAGACAGTCTAGAAATAATTATCAAAATAAACAGATATTGCTCCCTTGAAACAAGTAGCAAATAAATGTTACAATTATGTCAACTCTTTCATAAATCGGCTTTTAGCTTCCCTGTATTTAGTACCCTGATCTTCCCAATGTGTGCATACCCTCTACCTTTATACATTCTAATTTCATTTCCTTCAGGAAATTGTAATTTGCTATGATGACCCAGGTGAGCAAACTGTGATTTAATCAAGCCCGCAATTCATAATCTCTTCTTCAATAGTTATCTCTAATTTTGTTTTCTTTGTTAGTTATATCCCACCCTTCCTTCAGGCACTCAAAGTCGTATAAATAGCACTCTCCTCCCTTTCCCCCCCTATAAGACTCAAGACACCCAGTGAGCTTTTCTTGAATGAGAGTGGCCTTGAATGACTGACTCTCATGTAGTCCAACACTTTAATTATTAAGGTATGCTGGCTCTCTTTCGAAAGACACGTTAATACAAGCTACAATTTGACAGATGCAATACTCTTGCTTTAACCAAGCTCAAGTTTGGATACAAATATAACAAAAACATACATCCAGGCAGCACTGTGAAATAACAGACTTGACCCAATGGTTTCTTGCTGATTGAGCAGCTAGCTAGAGAGAAAAAAATATTCTTTGCAATTTCCAAGGCTGACACTGAGAATGATATCCCTTGTGAGGTTTTCTCAAAAAACCCTTGGTCTCCCTAGCTCACCTCTGAGGAGGGAAAATAAAGGGGGGGGGAGAGGGTGATCTTCAGACTTAACCAACATTCAGATTTAACAATTATCTCTCCCCTCCAAATATTACATTAAATCAATGTACTAGCATTACAACAAGCTATACTAAACTTATATTCAAATAGCTAAAAATATGTAGATGTAAATGTACATATAGAGATGTAAATTGGGAACTGCTTATTCCTGTTTCTATTTGTGCAAGCATTTCAAATAGAATTCAAGAATAATTTACAGTGGTGGAATTATATATATTCTAATCCCATAAGGGTGTGGCTAGCTGATGAGAGCTAAATAGCTTGAAATAGATCTATACTAGTCTCCCTTTATTTATGTAAAAATATAACATATAGAAACGGACTGTCGTTTGTAATTAACTGTCTGGATGGCCCCTGGAAGGGCCGAAAGGCAAAAAGGAAGCAGTATGCTTTCTCCCACATTTGGGTATACCAGGTGATTTAACAGAGAAAAAAACATATATATATATATATCCTTGTCCCTGGAACAAGCAGATAAGGAGAAGAATCCTGTGGCTCAGAGGTTTAATCACTTGCCTTGTTATACTTTATTGTCATTGCACCTCGTACAACGAAATTAAATGCAGTGTTGGCTAAAGTACACTTTATATTCTCACAGGTCACAGACCTGACTACATTTCACTTTAGTGAACCAATGAATTACATACTATATTGGCTGTATGAACAGATATAATCTTACAAGCTCAAACAATCCCAGATGTTTGGGTAGGTTGTTTTGTTTTTTAATACAAACCAACTAACTCTAACATAGAAGTCACACTCAGCTTACTTTTCTATTTTATTCCTGATATAGTTTTGAAAACTACTTCCTATTCAATATAGGAATTGCTGTTCACAAAATTTTTTGAGAACACTACAAGGCATGTGAAACAAACTATAGGACTCTCTGAATAATGACCAGAATCAGAATGAAATTCTCTTCATAGCTGTCAGTTCTACTCAAGATGAAAATTAACCCAGATAATTGTTTTCTCTTTAAATGTATATATTGTAATTACATATAAATGGGAGCTGAAATTAAACAGACACAATTAGATCATCTACAGTATGTACTAATTCTTCAATATTATTTTAGAGTGTTACATTACCCTGAATGCAGTTATATCATCCAAATAATACATTCTATGTAAAACAAGTTAACATGTCTTACCTCCTGGGTATAAAGTGAAATCTCAAATTTTCAGCTGCTTACTTTTTTAAAAATAATTAAGTCACTGAGGAAAAGCATGACAGAAAGGTTGTCATTTGCTTTTATCAGCAATAGCAGAAAACAAGATTAAAACACTATTAATCAAGAATCATTGGCCACAGAATTCTAAAACTCGGTGGGATGCAAAAGAACATTCTTCAGATTTTTTTTGTACCATTCCATAGGTCATGTCAATTATTTTTTTTTAATATTATTCATATCTACTAAGAAACCATACAATAGTTATTAGGAAATCAAATGTAAAATTCAGCTTTTGTTTTCACTTAGATCTATATAGCTACTTCTTGATTTGGAGTAAATATAGTAGTTCCACCTTAAATAGTCATGAAGTTATTCATGTGCTAAATCAGTATTTGTATTGATAATGAGATAGAATAGAAATGATATTGTAATTTGTTTTCAGGTGAGTATGATGTATGGACATATTCATTATGGTTCTGTACAAGAGGGATTACAGGTAGTCCTCAGCTTACGACCACAATTGAGCCCAAAATTTATGTTGTTAAGTGAGACATTTGTTAAATGGGTTTTGCCCCAGTTTACGACTTTTTTTTGCCACAATTATTAAGTGAATCACTGCAGTTGTTGAGTTAGTAGCACAGTTGTTAAGTGAATCTGGCTTCCCCATTGACATTGCTTGTCAGAAGGTTGTCAAAGGTGATCACATGATCTCAAGACACTGCAAAGGTTATAAATATGAGTCAGTTGCCAAGTGTCTGAATTTTGATCACATGACTGGGGATGCTGCAATGGTCATAAGTGTGAAAAATGGTCATAAGTCACTTTTTTCAGTGAAGTTGTAACTTGGAACGGTCACTAAATGAACTGTTGTAAGTCGAGAACCACCTGTATATCCTGCCCAGAAAAGAGTTGGATGAGGTTACAAGTAGGCTGATGTTTTCAGACCTTGTTTTGTTTTGTTTTGTTTTGTTTGTTTGTAAATTTTGTACATTTTTGCATTCAGGAGTGGGAAGATTAAAAAGCACAGCAAATGTCTTACAGGTCATTGTCACTTCTTAAAATACCAAATCTCTACAAATCAAGCTGATTATTCCATTCTTTGGGAACTTAAGAGTTGCAGTCTTAATGATATTACCACTGGGAAAACAATTTATTTGCAGACATGCAATTTATTTGGAGAGGGATTTTGCTACTATAAAAATCTACACAAAATTAAAAAATTAAAACAAAGTGAAAAATAATAGTAAAGTAATAAATGTAAATATAGATAAATTAACATTTAAAAATGAAATAAACAAAAAAGTACACACACACCCCTATGTCTTGCAAACATTGCCCTTGGCATGATGCACAAAACTTGCATCATACCAAGTTGAACTGATAGAAGTTGTGCATCCCTTACTTGGTATTATGCTTTGTTCAAAAAAACAGGGTTAAAAGGATCTGGCTTCACATTGTGTATTAAAGCAGATTGTGCAATGTTTGCCCAACTTGAAATGTAACATGTTGATCCAAAATGAATCAGAAAAGGTTCACCTATATTTATTTATACAATTGTCTCTCTTCCTGCTAATTTAAAAATACTTATAGAATCTCTGAATCAATTCACTTTGTATTATTCTATAATTTGGAAAAGGCCTAAGTAACATTGCTAATAGTTTTTATTATATTTTGATTCACATATGATCTTTCCAATGTCTGGAAATGAAGCCAAAGTAATGAAAATATATTAGTGATGCTTTGAATTTGTTATTTCCTCCACAAAACGTATATGAAAATGCATTTATAAATGTGTAATTCACCATTCTTATTTTTCCCCCTGTAGGTCTATGTTTAGATTGCTACACATCGATGTTTTTAATTCATCTAATTCTTCCTTCTCCATTTTAGAGATTATAAATCCATAGATGGCTTATGTCCATTTCCTCAATTAAATGGAATAAGAAATCTTGTTTCTTATTCCATTTAATAATCAGATAAATCAGATAATAATTTATATTTGTGTATTGGCACAATGTCCACCACTAACCAATAAGGGAACAAAGAGAAAAGTATGAACTTGTGTATGCTGCAACCTAATCTTTAAACTAGCTTTCACCAAGCTAATTTCCATGCCCAGCCATAGGTAAGACAGAAAAGAACACAGTTCAGACTTATTAAAGCACAAGTAAAGTGGATAAGGGAACATTAATGCATTCCTGAAATATAAACTGTATGGTTCAGACAATGATTCCCAAAGGAAGCAGCTCTTTTGGGATTTGTCATGTATCTCATTCTAGTTCAGTCATTATTTTTATCTTTAAAGAAAGCAAAGATTTTTAGCATCATGAATGTTTAGCTTCTAAAATAAATGACTGGAATGTATTGTGTTCTCAGTCCTTGAATTCTCATGTGGTATTCTAGCATATATTTCTGTGAACTCCATGATAATGGAGATTTAAGTGGTTCTCGGAGTCAACCCTATCACATAAAAAAGAGATACCTCTGTTTAATACCACGTGTTGCTGCTATGAAACCAGAATCAATACAATCTTTTTAAGACTAGCATCAAATTCCCTTTGAGGTAATTTACTGGAGCAATATATCAATGATTGATGAACCTGAAATATGCAGTAGGACAAAGTGGGCCAGGGACCTAAAATAGAAAGAATTATTCATTCTCTTTTTCAGATACTCTTTTTTTCCTTCTGAACCTTTCTTTCTTTCTTCACACAGAAGATTCTTCATGAGTGAAGAATCTCCCCCACCTTGGTACAGATTGCCATCTTTTTTTTTGGAATATTAATAACCAAATTGGAACACAAATAAGCCAGTCTCTCCAACTTGGTACTCCACCATACATACTGGACTATGTTCTCCATTATCACTATTTAATATGGGTGCTGATTTATGCTACAGATAACTTAGCATATTTATGTTGTTTAATATAAAAGAATTATGTTTACATCAAATATAGCTTTAATTTCCATGTAAACCAGCATCCTGATATGTGAAACCTACAACTTCCAATTTAAGAAAGAACAGTCTAATCTGATTAGCTGGGAAACATGTAATAGGATTCTGATTAAAGCTACAGATCATTTCTGAAGGGCAGTTTTAGATGAGACAGTAATTTAGGAAACATTTTATAGCATCAAGCATTTATTTCTTACTATTATACACAGAGTAGAATTTAATATTAGTACTATTAAAGGAACAGAAAAATATTCTCAAGAAAGTATTGCAGTAGCACTAGTTTTGGAATATTCATGTATCAGAGTTTATTTTGCTTTGGTTTGAATAATATATAAGCAAGATTCAAAAGGCTGTATTTCACTTCTTTTCCTGCAAGAGCCCACATATGAGCTCTCATCACCCATCTTAAAATATGATTATTCTATCTATCTATCATCTATCTATCTATCTATCTATCTATCTATCTATCTATCTATCTATCTATNTCTATCTTAAAATATGATTATTTTATCTATCATCCATCTATCTATCTATCTATCTATCTATCTATCTATCATCTATCTATCTATCTATCTATCTATCTATCTATCTATCTATCTATCTATCTATCTATCTATCTATCTATCTATCTATCTATCTATCTATCTATCTATCTATCTGAGTTATATGGCTACCCATCTCACACTAGTGATTTTGGGTAGCACACAAAGACCCACACAAGGTTAAAATAACAAAACCTCAACTTGCAAAAACCACCTCAGCAACAGAGCTTATCTAATCTCCTGGGATGTTATCCTTCTTTTATATTCTATGTTGGTCAGATCACACTTAAAATATTTTGTCCAGTTCTGAGCATGATATTTTAGTAAGAATATTGACAAACTGAAGCATGTCTTATGGTTCTTCCATGGTCATCATCTTCGATTCTGCCATCCACCTTATACAACTTCTTCCTCTTATTCCTTCAATCTTGCCAAACATAGTACTTTTTCTAGTTCATCTTCTTCTCACATCAAAGTAACTTTCTATTTGCTGATAAATGTTTTAAGGGAATAATCAACCTTATCTGGTACATTTGCTTTTTGCACTGCATAGTTCTCTTAACTGATTCCAAATCCATACTTTAAAGATATCTATCATCTTCCTCTCACTCTTACCAATATCATTTCACAGCCATACATTACTTCTAGAAAAATATTACTTTAACTATTCCAATAGTGTATGTGTGCATATATTTCAGAAATCAAAAATGACCCTTTTCTTTATGATCTGGTTTAAATTTGCCCTTGCTTTCCTCAAGATTAATCTCCTCTTTATTTTTCAAGCACACTGTCCATCTTTATCTATTCTTCAGGTTAACAAAACAAAATTAGCTATGACTTTCACTTATTTGCCATCCAATATAATTTCACTAAGCATGAAAGATGATATTACCTTTGTCTCTTAATATTTAACATTAACCCAGATTTTACTTTTGTTTGTTTTACTTTCTTAATGAGATCCTCTCAGTCTTGTTTTGTTTCAGATAACAAAGTATTGGCATTTGCATATCTTGAACTGAGTTTCAGTCTCCAATTATTAACACCAGCTGCCATATTTTCCAATCATGCTTTTCTTATGATATATTCACTATATATACTAACTAGACACAGGGATAGTAAACATGCTTGTTTCATTGCATTCCGTATTTTGAATGATTCTATTTCTTCAAATTTAATTGTTAGAGTAGCTTCTTTTCTATTACAAAAATTTCATAGGAAAATAATCAGGTGTTCTGACACTTCCATCAGCCTTTATTCCATATTCTGACATGATCACTCAGTCAAAGCTTTTTGTAATCAATGAAGCAGAAACTCTTTGTTATATTATCTTTTCTCCATTAATCTATCACATATTAACTATCTAATTTTGTCCTTTTCAGAAACCTGACATTTTGCTACATAGATTAACTTTTATTTATGTTTTAGGCAAAACATCTGATGAAGAATTAGTGCAACTCTTCCATAATTTGCAAGTTCTCTTTCAACTTCTTTATACAGGTGGCTTTTTCCCATCTCTAAACCATATTTTTTTCTGTATTTCTCTACATATGGTTTAAGGTGCTTTAACCATCTCTTGTCCTGCAATTTTAAAAAGTTCTGTAGACATTTTATTTGTGCATGTTTATTTTCCTGCTTGACAGCTGGTCTGTTGCTAGGCCTAAAGCAGTTTATAATGGAGTAAGGTCCTGCATATCTTCTCCCTCTACAAATGATTCTATAATTTTGTGTAAAGGATTTCAATGTAGTTTTTCTACATTTCATTGTTACTAAGTAATGAGTTTCCCTTAAAATCAAGAACTTTCATAATCATTTCCCCCAATGTTGTGTTATTTCTTCTTTCTCAAATGTCAAGTTTTTGATTAATATCAAGCAAGAATAGCTGGCCCTGTTTTACCTTACCATATTTTCTGAAAACAAAATAATCCAAAAAGACAGTTTCAGAATTTCTTGAGATGACTGTTTGGCAAAGTTTGTCTTCCAACAGATGTCAAGTTTATTGAAGTTCTCCATCACTACTACTTGATGCCATTTTTTTAAAAAAAAATTCAATTTGTTTCTTGAAAATATAATCCATAAATTCTTTCTGGTTAGGCAAGTAGTATTAGATATCAAGAATAACAAAGTCTAGAATCAAGCACACATACACAAACAATATTTTTAAACTTTCTTTTTTCTGAGGATGCACCAAAGAAGCACAATAGCAGGCTATTTTTAAGAACACCTAAATGTAAGTAAGAACCAAATCCCATGCACATCGTGTCCAATAAAAAAAAAAATCTTGTAAATATATACAAAGACTTTAAAATGCAGGCCTTAGATAGGAAGGCACGTCTAATAGAACTCAAAGCTTTTTGTAAAGGTCACAGTTTTATTAACAATGCAAACAAGCTTGTTAAAAGTTCAGTCTTCAAATCAGAAAAAGCTTTTAATAGGTATAGCTTCACTTTCAAAACATCTTCACATTCAAAATTAAGCACCTGCATAATTTAAGAAGAAATTCTTGAAAGAACACTGTGGCAAGAAACAGAAAATAGCAGGATCAACTAGAAATGGACATATATCGAGGCACATCTATTACTCCATCCCTGATATAGAAGCAATTACTTTATATATTTGCACTTTCTATAATCATCTCTTCTGCTTTCCATATATTTCCGTCTATACATAAATATGACAAGTTTTCCTCAAGATTGTTTTGTGTCATTACAATAATCACCATGAAACTGATTTTGAAAAATGTCATGGGTGACATAGGTGGCAATGGGACTGGTTCAGTAAATTGCATATGGACTATATATTCTGGGTTACTGATTGCTGTCACTTTTCTCCTTTATCATACTATACTTTCTATATGCACCAAATGTAACTTACTGTTTTTTTAATGTTGCACTACACATCACTGTATTAAGCAACCTTATATCAGGTACATTTTCTAAGCATCCTGAAGGATATTCAGTTTGCAAACTCTTTTTCAACTGAAAGAATCTCCACATATTTCAATTATTGGGCAATGATGACTTTGATGCTAAAAGCAAATGAAGTAGTATTTTTTTTGCTTTGTAAGTTTTTTATTTCATTGAATATATATATATAATATGTCTAATTTTGGTGTGAATTTAATTCTATGGTTATTGCTATCATTTCACTAAAGACTTCAACGTTTTGGGACTTTATCATACTCCTACTAAATATGGAAGATAATCAATAAAAACTAAAATAGAGCACAATAATGAGTATGTAAAGGTATTTGGAAAACGGTTGAGAATCCCAAACCAAAGAAAAATAATCAGAAGATGTGATTAGAAGATTAATGTGTTAAGTCAGAAATTGAAAAGGCTGGTTTCTTCTGTACATGTGTGTAATGGTATGTGGTAAAGACTTTGGGAGACAGGTTGAAAAGATGCTGCTTAGGGCAGGGGTCCCCAACCCCTGGTCCGTGGACCGGCACTGGGCCACGGCATGCCAGAAACCGGGCTGTGCAAACAAGCAAAGCCCCATCTGCGGGATGCAGACAGCATGCGAAACTTCTCTCCACGGAACCAGTCCCTGGTGCCCAAAAGGTTGGGGGCTGCTGGCTTAGGGAATGGTTAGATAAGAGACAGTGTGGCCTGAAAGTGCATACGGTTGGAGCAAGAGGTCTGAAGGGACCCTCCCTAAGTTTTTAGGCTGTAAAGATGACAGTAGCAGTTACTTTCATGCTTCCAAGATTCTATTAGTTTTATAGTACAATAAACAGAATTACTTTATTGGTTGTATTTCCTGTCTGGTCTATCTGGTAAGGCTGACAATCTCTGATTTTGATAAACAATGAGCCAAAAGTTTAATGATAAAATCTTAGACTGGACATAGACTGATTTCTACAACTTAAAGGAAGTCAGACCCAAGAGGCAGCAGAAAGATGGTAAATTTTCACTAACTTCTACTGCTCCGCCCTCCCCTGCAAAGGAAATACTGTATTTTTTGGACTATAAGACGCACCAAGATTTCGAAGAGGAAAGCAAGAAAAAAAATAGTTTTTGGCCTCCGCATGTCCGGTTTTTGCCCTACCCAGCCCCCAGGAGCACTCTGCAGGCCTCCCAAACCCTTCACGCATCCCATTTTAGCAATAGCAATAGCACTTAGACTTATATACCGCTTTACAGTGCTTTACAGCCCTCTCTAAGCGGTTCACAGAGTCAGCATATTGCCCCCAACAATCTGGGTCCTCATTTTACCCACCTCGGAAGGATGGAAGGCTGAGTCAACCTTGAGCCGGTGAGATTTGAACTGCCGAACTGCAGCTAGCAGTCAGCTGAAGTAGCCTGCAGTACTGCACTCTAACCACTGCGCCACCTCGGCTCTTTTCACCAAAATGGGCCTGTTTTTGGCAAAAACAGGATGCACGGGGGGGGGTTGGGGTGGCAAAAACGCCCATATTCGGTCTATAAGACGCACCAAAATTGTCACCCACATTTAAGGGGGGGAATGTGCGTCTTATACTCTGAAAAATACGGTAATCAAAAACAAGAAAAACTGCAGAAATACTGTGTGAATGTTAGGCATCTAAAACAGGAATACATTTTAAGAAATATTCAAAAAGAGACCTATAACATTCTTGCCTTATAAAGGAGCAAAGGAGAAGAATGAACAATATTTATTTGAGCAAGGTTGCAAATAATCAGTTCTCCATCCAAGCACATTTCTGTATCTTCTAGCTCAGAATTCATCAGTAGCAATTACTCCTTTGAGTAGGCATCGTGTGTCAAAAGGGAAGAATGAGCAAATACTTATAACTTTGTTATTAACTGTTATTAACTACCAACAAGTACATAAATTTCCACTCAGAAGTGATCTCCAAGAAACTCATTCTGAATTGAATGATTATGTACAATTTTACTGTATGAATCTATTACATCAAATAACAGACAAAATTGTATGTAGATCCTATGGGATTCAGTAATTCCTATTGCTGGCTCAATCAGTTTTTTAATATTTACTGGACAATAATAATTTATTTGCCATCAAATAAGCTTTGGCTTCCATAAATACCCCCAAAAAAAGGTAAATTACAACTCTAATGGAATTATACTGTAATGGAAACAATCAACTTACCAAAATAAATTAAAATATTATATAATTAGGAGCATAAGACAAGATAAAAGTGTAATTAACAAAATCTTCATGGCATGAAATGCTTTCATAGTTTATGCACCCAAGAACCTTAATTATGAAATCATAATGAGAAAAAAAGTTTACTATTTTAACTGAATTAGCTATAATGTTATTGTAAATTATTTTCATGTAGTTTTTTATATCTTCCATAAATTATTTTATGTTGAATATTAAATATTCAATTAATATTCTATAAGGTCATTACAGTGTTATTCAAAATAGTACCCAGATTTAAGAATTGTATTATATGCAAACTGGTCTCACATTATATAATATAAATCTTTTATCTCCTTAATGGGAACAGAGAAGAAAGAATTTGAGCCTTAAAATAAAAAAAGTTTGAAGAGAGACAGCACCCTCCAGTGGTCAAATGTGAAAAATACAATAACAAGCCTTTTGTGTTGAAATTCTTGTAAATCCAGACATAGAGTAAACCCTCAACTAATGGAACTCAATGAACACCAATGCATTCAATGTTTGTTAATGGCAAAACCAGTCTTTACAATGTTAGTTTCTGCATATGTATAAATCCTAATCCTATGTTTATGCATTAACATATGTGTGTGAAACTATACTTATTTTTTCATTAAATCAAATAAAGTTATTTATAAGCTTACTTATTTATAAGCTTATAGTTCCAAGTTGTATAAGTCAGTGGAAAAGTTTCCTTATTCCTTCCAAAGTACAGCTTGCAAATTAAGAACCAACTCTATTAATAGGAATTTCTTTTCTTCTCTGGTACAAATTTTCTCTGTTAGGTATGAATTATTCTTCTTTTTTGCTGTCAGCATCCTTCATGATTACACATGCACACTGATAGGAATTTGGGTAAACACTAATCTCTGCTAAACCAAATTTTAGAGAACCTGGTGAATATTTGTTATTTTGGTAAACTAGAAGCCATAGGAATTTGTGTGTGTGTGGCTGGTTCCAATTAGTTAACCCAGCAGTCAGCTGAGTTTGATCTGCTTCAGTTACTATATATTTCAGGGGTGTCAAACTTGCATTGTCACGGCAGTGTCACGTGACGTATCGGGACTTTCCCCTTTGGTCCTCATTGCACCACTACCACAATCACATGATCAAAATTTGGGCAATTGAGAGTTTGTCCCCTCTTACGACTGCAGAGGTATTTCCGCTTCCTCCATCTGCCGATCTCTTCTCTATCACTGCCCTTTTGACTGCCGCTGCACGGTGACACTTCTTGGCCCCAGCAATGTGCCATCAATACTAGAGCTGAAGAAGGCCCAGGGTCTTCTGCAATCTCAGCCAGGCACCCATCCCTGGGCCTCTACTTCAGTCCCAATGCCACTGCAGAATGACAACTCAACCCTGGAGTGCTGTCAGCCACTTGGCACCACAGCATAAAGGTTGCTGCCACTCTCACCACAGGCCCTGCCACCCCCGGCTGGTTTTCACCATCTTCTTCCACCTGCTGCAGATGAGGCATGCCCAGGCTCACCCTATGCAAAACAGCTGCTGGATGTGGCCAGGCCTTCTTCCTGAGGCCATTCATGCCCTTCTCCAAATCATATGCACACTTCTCCAAATAATTCACTGCCTTCTCAAGATGCCACTCGTGATGCTTCCGAGGCCTTCCAAAAGCTTGCTAGAAGGCTGCGCCGACCCTTTTGCAAATCATTTGTGAGCATCACCAAATTGCATGCTGCTTTCTAGAGATGCTTTTGTGAGGAGTGCTACTAAGTAATGCTGTTGTTCAGAGTGGCCAAAAGGGCAGAGATTGGTGGGGGGAGGGAGAGGCAGGTGGGGGGAGTTCACAAAAGGCAGTACCTTATCTAACGCAGGAGCCGAGGTGGTGCAGTGGTTAGAGTGCAGCACTGCAGGCTACTTCAGCTGACTGCTAGCTGCAGTTCGGCAGTTCGAATCTCACCAGGCTCAAGGTTGACTCAGCCTTCCATCCTTCTGAGGTGGGTAAAATGAGGACCCAGATTGTTGGGGGCAATATGCTAACTCTGTAAACCGCTTAGAGAGGGCTGTAAAGCACTATGAAGCGGTATATAAGTCTAAGTGCTATTGCTATTGCTAACCAAAGCTTGGGACTAAAGTGGGGGGGGGGCAAGCTGGGAACGCCTCCATTGCTGTTGCTAAACAATGCATGGGAATGGTTCAGATTAGGTCCTTGCCTTGCAATCAATGAGATTCAGTTAAGGATGGCAACAGGAACTGCCAGCATTGCTGTTGCTGAACAATGCATTCACGTGACATCTTGCTTTACGACCACATAACGACAGAAATTCTAATTCCAATTATTCTCATAACCCAGTAACTACCTGTTGTCAACTTTGAACTACTGTATGTATGTTTTTCACTATTGTGATTTATTCCTTGTTGAATGTCATAAGGTTTAATTATTCATCATAAGCACAACTCTGCAAATATCTGCAATATCAATCTTCAGTCTAATTTCCTAATTCCAAATGACTGTGCCTTTGTTTTCTTTTTATTTCTCTATGCACACACATTTGTAGTTATTGTTAATACATATTAGTTAAAACATGGACGCCAGCAATATTTAAGGGGCCATAAGTGCTATAACTTTATTTAATCTGGTGATAGGCCCCCTACAACATGACATTCAGTATATATCATATTTTCTGATTATACTATTTTTATTTTCAGCATAATTATAATAACTTCCCTAAAAGTAATAAAACATTTTATAATTATAAACTCAGTGGTACAGGCAGAAGTTAAAATCCTACTTTGCTAGATAAAATCACAATTCAGAGTAATTTGCTACTGTATATTTTTCTCTACTTTTGAATTGTAAAAAGAAATATTAAAGAGCATTATTTAACCAGGAGAATAACTCAATATTTTTGCTAATTGTATATTAATGCATATAAACTATCAACATGCTATATATTAACTATTATTAATCCTGTATAAAAGTCAGTAGGGTAATTAATTACACTAGAATACCAATTCAACTCTTTCAAATCTTCTATGTAAAATATCTCTAGAAAGCAGGTCTGATCAAATGAAGTCTTACTGTAAATTGGCAAATGCTATCTCCTCTTCATGCCTGCCTTAAGAAGGGCACTCTTAATCATAAGAATTAAGAACATTATTATTTTCACTGGTGGCAATTTAAAATGTACCAGAAAAAGGTTAAAATAATTTCAGACATTATGCCACAACCATTTTTGATCATGCAATAGTTTTTTATCCTCATACTTCCTATGCTCTTTTCTATGAGATGATGCAAAAGTTGAGGTAAAATAGAAAGGTGTCAAAGTGAGAGATATAAACATTTTCCTAAGCATTTAATGAGATCTCCAGAGCCAAAGGCAAACCAGTAACAAATCATAACTTTCCACATATTGAAAAAGGGCAGGAATTAGGGAGACGAATGCCAGAGGACCCTGTAGCTTGTCAGCTGGAATTAATTGAATTTATCCATGCCAAGAAAACCTTCCTTTTCTAAATTAATGTTTTTACACCATGAGAATTCATGGTAGCAATTTCATCTGGATTTTTAAAGAAGTAAGGTACTTGTTGTTTGTTATTCTGTGCTTATGAAAAAAATCCCACAAGGAACAAAAAGGAAGTCTTCTAAAAAGATACCATTTAATTTTTAACTCTTCCTTTTTATTATTAGAATATTTCTATCGTTTAAGCAAAACATTTAACTTTTTCACTGTCACATGATTATATTGTAGTTAGCAACAACACAAATAGTTAACCCTAACCCTAACCCTAGAATTGTATTAGAAAAGAACATCTTAGAACTGATTCCTTTGTTTGGCACTATCATTACAAAATTTATCATTATAAATTCTTATCTTATTTATAGTTATACAATATGGTGCACTCATAAAATAGCTCTGTGGGGGGAAATATGAACTACTCCCATGTTATTGTCTTGTACAATCCTTGAGTTTTATCAGTTTACAAACAAATATAATGAAGTAAACACAACTGCTTTGCTTGTTCTGTTTTGACAATCCAGTCTGGTTACAAAAAGATGTATTTAGTGGATCCAACCATCTTAGCAGAATTCTAATAATTATTACGATACACTACGAAAACATCATAAAAGAAATAGCCATTATTGATATAATGTTGGAAAACGTCCGTTGTACAAATTCTGGGAAATCTAGTATATCACTCTATTTAATTATGTAAATTGTTTATTAAATTTACTGACCACCCATTTTACCACAAGGTAACTCTGGGCGGTTTGCAACATAAAAAAAATTTTTTTTTTACAAACCCTATACACAACAGGAGCTAAATAATAAAAAAGATAAATATTCAACACTAACCAAAAGATGAGGAAGGAGGGAGTAGGATGAGTGGGATCTCTTATTAGTCTGTTAATCACCCCCAATATGAAGACCTGCCCCCCCCACTGGAGCTCCAGCCAGGTGGCTGAGCCAGATCTTTAAGCTCTTGCAGGAAGGTTTGAGCTGATCTCATGGGGGGGGGGGAGATGTTCCAAAGGGCAGGAGCAATGGCAGAGAAAGCTCTTCTCCTGGACACCGCCCGCCAGAATACCCTGGCTGATGGCCCCGCAGCATGCCTCCTCTGCCAGTACAGATGCGGCGGGCCAATCCCACTGAAATGAGATGATCCCACAAATAGCCTGGACCCATGCCATGAAGGGCTTTAAAGGTAATTCCCAACATCTTGAATTGCACGTGGAAGCAAAACTACAGCCAGTGCAGTTCGCGGAACAGTGGTGTTACATGGGCCATTCTTGGGGCCCAAAAAACTGCCCACGCTATCACACTCTGCACCAGCTGTAGCTTCCGAATGGTCAAGGGTAACCCTATATAGAGCACATTGTAATAGTCCAAACATGAAATGACTATGGCTTGAATGACTGAGCGCAGGGACTCCTGATTCAGAAAAGGCGGTATCTGGATTGATTATGTCAAAAGTACTAACCAGAGTTTATTCTAATCCAGTAATGCAGGCCCTTTACTATGCAAAATCTTTTTCTTTTTGAAATAGTTGTAATAAATTTAGAGATCAGGAGGAACTTCCTGACTGCATGAACTACTGTACCAACTAGTAGAACAAGCTTCCACATGACACAATAAATCTTCACTAGAGATTCTCATAGAGAGGCTGGATGGCATTCACCACATATGATCAACTAGAGCAGTGGATCTCAACCTTCCTAATGCCACGACCCCCGCCCTGCCGCCGTGACCCCCGCCCCACCCCACGCGCGATGAGGTGACAAAGGGGGCGTGGCACCAAGATGGTGGGCTAGCGTGCGCTTAGGCGACCCCTGTGAAAGGGTCGTTCGACCCCCAAAGGGGTCGCGACCCACAGGTTGAGAACCGCTGCACTAGAGCACTAACAGGGAGTAAGATCAATTCTATGGTCTCTTCCAACTTGATTCTTTCATTCTGCAAAAAGCCCAGAAGAGATAAAGATCATTATCATCTATAAACTATCATTTATGGGGATATTATTCAACTAAATTAAATAAGCTATTCAGAATCCAAGCACGTTGTTTTCCTCTGTATCAAATTCAAGAATTAAATGTAACTTATAGTAAATTATTTTGATGTATTCAAACTACACACATTTATCTTTGTTTTTGAAACACATGCTAGCAATCCAGAAACTGTATTTGTGTATGTGCATGCAGTTAAAAAAAACTCAGATACTTATCTTTAAAATATGAGAATCCAAAAAAAAAAAAAAGCCAAGAAATAAATGCAATTAGTTCCCCCTCTAGTGAATTTCATCTCATTAAAGCAAAGCTTCACATACAATAACATAGCATGACTATTTGTTCTGTGGGTTTCTATATACATGTATTCCTTACCACTGCAGCCATTTTTATATATTACAAAGACAAATAATATAGATTGGTAGGTGGAATTTAGTTAAAATCATTATGTAGGTTATATTATTTCCATATTTATTTTAAATTTGTTCATGCCATCTTAATTTTATTTCAAATACACTATAAACAGAAATATTCTGAAAATATATGTAGCCCAAGTACAAGACAATAAAAGGAATTTGCCAGTTTTGCAGATACTCCTAGAAACTGTCTAAAGGAGTAATCTGCAGTTATTCAATTGCAGAACATTACTTCTGTGCCACAGACTTGTATATGAACTATTAAATCTATTAAATCAATAGCAATTCCTCCAATATACTATTAAAAAAATGATTTAATGAGCAGTACATTTTTGTTCATGGGGCAGGAAAGGCCTTTTTCAGCAACTGTGGCTGAATATAAATATATACAACCTCTGATCCATCATTGCAATTATACAGGAACTGAAACATGAAATATGAACTACTTAAAATATACATGAAGGCCATAAAGATTGTATTAGAAGATGTAAACACGAACAATTTGGAAAACAGACAAGCTAGAAAAATTCTGCATACAATGTTAAGAATAAAGAAACCTTTATTTTTTAGTTAGACAACCGTTCCATAACCTATGCTGCCTTGCAATGGGTCAAAGATAAGAATCATTCCGAGCACTACTCAGAAATATCCATGACGGAGCCTTTTCTGCATAGTCTGCATGTGCAGTACCAATTTGGAAAACTGTGGCCATTTCCCAAGACTATATTCTTCATAATTAAACAGCAAGAACAAATTATATTAAGGTTGTTATTTCAGAGAGGGTCTTGTGGAAATCAATTGTTTACAATGTGAAATTAGCAAGCCATGGTGCAATTAAACATTTTGTAAGATCATGCTGAATAGCCTTTTTAATACTCATTCCCCCAGTTTGGTGAAAATGTGTTAGAACTCTTTGTTCCTTTATTTCAAGGCATCATGATTTTTTTGGTCTCATTGTAAAATTCTACCTCATTAATTATCCTGAACTTCTGCATCTGAGAACTACGTCAAACAGAGTTGGCAACAGAGAAAAGGCATACTTGTAGAGTATACTAATCAATCCATGTTCCAATGGGTTATTGTTTCAGAAATATTTCCTTATTTTAACAGACAAACTACGGTGGGCAAAAAAGCCATAGAAGTGGGAACAACTTCAGACTTCCTTATTGAATTTCCTTGTGGGAACTGGCAGAAAGTGTTGAAAATGATCACATGACTGCGGCTGATTGAAGCAGCCACAACTTTGCCAAATTTCAATCCCATGGGAGTAATGGGTCAAATATTTTGGACACATTCTTTAAGTTAGCCCATTTGAGATAGATTGATTTAAAAATTGTTGCCCTGTGGAGCACTATTTTGCCCAATTGAACATTAGACAAACAGGAGAATTTTACTATTATATAGTTAGATGACAAATTAACCACCTAAAATTTCTGTAATATTTAATAAAGAAAACTTTTTTACCCAAACATGGGAAAGAAACCAGTTTTTTTAAAATATATGTTCATAGAATTACAGAATTGAATAAGGATATTGAGGCCAATCCTGCTTAACAGAGGAACCCAAATTAAAGCATTCATGACAGATTACAGGTAGATGACAGATTATAGGTACATGACAGATGACAGGACATTTAATGATGGTTCAAAGTTATGATTGACACCCAAAATCTATATACAGCCCTGTGTCAAAGTTACAACAGCTGTACAGCCACCACTGTCATTCGCTCTTATGATTGACAATGCTACAGCGCCCCCCGCCTCTCCTCTGCCCCCACCCTGTCTCAATGGGACCTGCAGCATGCAGGCCTGCTCCCCATGCCTCCTGGAAGCAGCCACAATTTTCAGGGTTCCAACAATACCTTGTGAAAATGGCAGCTGCTTTCAGAACTTTCTGCGCCTATCAGCTGGCCACTAATCAGCTCGCCATTGGGAGGCTGCAAAGCTTCCTGCTCTTGCCTGGCTTTGGGAAGTTGGCCCCTGCATAAAAGGCAGCTTCAGGACAAGCTTCCCAAAACCTTCCCCTTTCTTAACCTCCTCCCGCCCCCAGAAAGCCACATTTCTTTAAAAAAAAAAAAAAAAGCAGGNNNTGCATAAAAGGCAGCTTCAGGACAAGCTTCCCCAAACCTTCCCCTTTCTTAACCTCCTCCCGCCCCCAGAAAGCCACATTTCTTTAAAAAAAAAAAAAAAGCTGGAAGGGACAGACTTGTTGATCTCCTGCCCCCCCCATCCAATTAGGTGCTAAAACTAAACTGTCCCTCTGCTCTCCAATCTCTCTCCCTTTTAAAAAAAACTTATCTTGACTCCATGCTGAAGAGTAGAGGAAGAAAGCAACAAGGAAATATAAATCTTTCTGCAGCTTTTTGCCTTGAACTAAAGGAAAAAAATGTCATGTCCAAAAGTTGCACAACAAAATAGAGGATGCTGGGTCTTTGCAAGCTTTAAATGTCCGTCTCACTACAGTACAGAAGGGATTTTTTCCCCCAACAAAAAATCTTTACACCTCCTTAGTAGACCTATATTGTATAACGCACATTCCAAAACATGACGTTTTTGTTTTACTTATGGTGACTGTTTCTACTCTATATTATTTTGTTGTAAGCTACAATTTTGACAGAAGTCAAAATTATTCAGAAGTGTAAATATAAATGTTATGCCAATCTAGAAACAAAGTAATATATGTATAGTTCATAATAAATAATTTCCATACTGACACTAAATTAATATTAATTAATTTAAATATTTATACAATTTAGGATACTCTTTTATTTGGTAAGCTATTATAGTAGTTAAGATTGGACAGAGACTGTGGACTGTCCCCCTCACACATTCACTAGATCTATGGAAGTCCAGTCACCATCCGTAGTCAAACCTACACTGCAGTTGTTGAGGGGATAAAATAAAAGGTCCTCATATATGCCACTTTGGATTCCATAAGAAAAGGTAAAAAATACATGTAATAAAGAAGCATTTGTAATATGTCTGTACATTTTTTCCTGTGGCATGCCAGATTTATTTCCCTAAAGAAATACAATGCTCATTGTATGTATCACAAACTATTTGGGATGTATCATTAAAAAAATATGTTTACAGGAATCTGCATTGAAATACCACGAGAGAATCAAGCTGAAACATAAAAGGCCAGATTTATTCCTGGCAATATACAATTAATAGCTATTCAATCATGCCAACAATTAAAGCAAACATAATACTAGTTGACAGCTGGCTTGAAAAAATTTGGCTCCTGAAAGTAACAAATATGCATCAATTTTCCTTTTATTCTATAATAAAGGTATGAATATGCATGATCACCAAGAAACTGTATCATTATCTGTATTGCACTTCAAGTGTGAATTTAAGCAGAATACAGTTTGTTTCAAAAATCTATCAACAAACTATAGTCATCTGTTTAGAAATATGGGCATACATGGATTTTTTTTGTAATGGCATTAGACTAATTCAACAGATGGCATTCACTGATAAACATACCAAAATAAACTCAAAAGTTATGGACAAATCCAAAACGAAACTAGACCATTAAAAATTTAGATAGATTAGTATAGCTAACTCTGGCAGCAAAAATAACAATGGGAACACAGAGGGCTTTGAAAATGGGGAAAAAAACCTCTCTCAACAATCAGCAATCAGTTCTATAAACTTGTTCAATGCATAACAAATTTGCAAACCTGTGACATACTGCAGAATTATTAATATTTGCAATGTGTGAATTAATTCTTCAAGCAGCTTTATAATTAGACCTCAAATGTTACACTGAACAGTTGATTCAAAACTTATTTTTCCTTGTCAGAAAACATTGTTGCAAATCAGCTGGAGGACTTTATAACACAAGGCAACATCGGTATGAGTTAACATGTTGATGAAACGCTATTGTTGTTTTAACTTCAGATCCCAATTTTTCACAATATAAGAATTCCTCAACTAAATTCCTCATTTAGTGACCATTTGAAGTTAGGATGGAACCCCCCAAAAGACTTTTTTTTTACTCCTTTGTGGTCATGTGATCACATTTTGAGCACTTGATAACCAGCCCACATTTAACAGCTGTTTGGAACATCCCATGGTCATATGATCACAATTTACTTTTTTTTTTTTTTTTTTTTTTAAATAATTTTTATTTCCATTTTTCATTAAAAAAATTTACTTTTTTTTTTTTTTTTGCTGGAAACAATATTTACTCCCAGCTTCCAGCAAAAAACCACCCACTATAGAGAATGAGTTCGCTTAACGACTGTGATGTTTGCTTAATAGCTATGGTGATTCACTTAATGACTGCTGTAAAAAAAAGTCATAAAATCAGATTGGTTGTGTAATGATCTGCTTAATAACTTACAATGCAATGACAGGCTCAATTATGCTTGTAAACTGAGCACTATCAGGGAAAATTAATCTATACCATTAGATTATACCTGGGTGGCTTCGGCAGGTGCAGTCTCTATGGCAGGTTTATTGGACATATTTTTCTCATTCCATAAATTTTTGCTTTGTACTTTAAGGACCTCTTAATTACCTTATAGATCTCAAGATGCTTTTTCAAACAATTGAATCTCAGGAGACAGAACTGTATACTCTTTATGTATTTTCCTGGGGGCGGCGGGTGGGGGGAGAGATAGCAAAGAGAAACAGCTTCAGGTATCTTATTGATTTCCCAGTCCTCTCAAAAAATCAGATTTCATTGGCACAAATCCTAAACATTAACACACACACACACCGTGCTATTCCTGCATTAGAGCACTTGGAAATAGTGTTTTTGTCCCTTTTGGCATTGCTCCTCTTTCTCCTTGAAACTTATAGCAGGTTTGGACTTTCAGAAATATGAAAGGTACAAAGCTGGGAAATCGTAGTGTCAGCAACTATAGCTTTGGCAGAAGAGCTGTTACATGACACCATAAGCACAAATACAAAAACCTACAGCTTGTGAACTCTCTGCATTCCACCAGGGTATTGCAATCACTGTAATGGTGAAGAGGAACAATTTTTTTACTCCATTTCCTCTACATGCACAATATGGTTTTCCTTGTAACTCTTACACATAATGTACCTTGGCAGGGGCTTAGATTTTTAAAACCAAGAATCTGAGCTCCCCTTTCTTTTCCTCCCCAGCTGGTCTTCTTATCTAGCTGTTTTCTCCTGATACAATCTATCAGAGTGTGACTGCTTTCTTTCAGAAGCGTTCTGCAAGCTCCATGGTCAGCAACCTGCAGCAGGGAGATTTTGGTGTATGATAGGAAGCTGTTAATGTGGAACCAATTGCTATTGGGTAGTGTCAAATGTGGGTCCTGTCAGAAAAGTGAAATAAAAGAAGACAACAGCAAAAAATAAAAGTTTATGGCTGCAGAACAAAAAAAATGTAAATCCTATATGGAAAAAATATTAGGAAAAAAAACTAATCTCTTCAAAGAATGAATGTGAAAGTGGCCACAAGGAAAAAGGATATGGAAACTGTTTGTTAAAGAGTAAACTTTAACAAACAAAACTTTCCTTTTGTGAGTTACCAAGTATGTGGAGTATTTTAAATGGGTGATTCAAAAAGGATGCCAATAAAGGATGCCAATAAAAGGGAATATTTGTAGCTCTCTGACACCACCAAGGACCCCTCTAAAAGGATGCATAGTAGTATGATGAAGCAAAACAGACTGTGGATGAGATGAAAATACATTTAAAAGAATTACTGCTGGAAAAATGAGAATGAAACATATTGTAGAGTGAAAAAGGACAGTTGGCAAGAATGTGATCAAAAAGAACAATAATGGTTAAGATTAAGCAAAGAAAATGTAGAAAAATGTTAATGGAAATAAAAAATACTTGGGAAGTGAGTAAAGGGAAGAATGGAATTCAAAATAAAACTGAGGAAATAATATAGAAAGAAAATGGACGAAGGGAATGCTGGAAATAATATTTGAGTCTCTATAAAGCAATGATGTGTGGAAAAATGGAATTGAAACTAATGGATTTCTCTAAGAATGTTGAAAAATGATGAGGTGACAAATGATGATGATGAAGAAGAGGAAGAGAAGTAATCACTGAGGAATGTTTGAATATGAAAAAGTTCACACAAATGCTGCACGTTTACTAAAGACGACAAAATATAGGATAAAGTGAAAAGGTTTGAATTATGAAATGTTTGCACAAATATGGAGTTAAAGTTTTGTCTCTGAATGTCAGTATATGGTAGAAATAAAGCATAAGAGAGATATAAATTGAATGCTTAGCAAGTAGTTCAATAAGGAGCAGGACGAAGACAAAGATATCTGATTTCCCCATGGTTCTTTAATGCATTTATGAATAAATGTATAAGGAATGCTTCTGATGATTGATAGGGAAGTGAATGTATGTGTACTATTTGGCCATGTTGTTAACCAAAAGCTTGAGTGATCTGTAGTGAATAGATGTAATGAAATGTGTGGATGACCTTGGGGGACAAGGAAAAGAGATGCTGCCTAGGAAACAATCAAACAAAGAAGGGAGGAGCCCCCAATGGATTAACAATCAGAGGAAGAGACTTAGGAAGGATCTGCCCTAATTAATTGGGAAATTAAAAATGGCAGCAGGAAGTTTCTACTTTCAGACTTTCAAGATTCTGTTACTGTAGCCTTACAATAAAGGATACCACCATAAACGATACCAACATCATCATATGTTTAAAATGGTATAGGATTTCCTGTCTAAGTAGGGAGTTGGACAAGAAGACCTCCAAGGTCCCTTCCAACTCTGTTATTCTGATAATTAGTTCATATAGCTGAGTTTCCTGTCTGGTTTATCTGGGAGAACTAAGACACAGCCCAAACCACCTAATAGGGCTGTTATTGTGGTGAAATGGGAAGGACTATTAGATATATTTAAGGGGGGGGAGGGAGGGAGAGAGAGAGAGAGAGAGAGAGAGAGAGAGAGAGAGAGAGAAAAGGTGGGATAAAAATAAAACAACAACAATAATAAAGAGTCTCGTAAATTTATTAGGCATATCCCCCAAAATAGCAAAGAAAACATTAGATGATTGAATTATATTTTAGTGACACCATGTGGCTACATGCCAATTTGCTATCTGCTGAATTGAATTTCTTGTCAATGTGTAGGACAAATGAAACTTCATAAAAAGACATAATTCAGAAAGAAAATAGAGACCTCGCTGATTTACAATTTAAGAAGCACAACTAATAAATTGATAATCAAACCTAATAAAGTAGATTAGAGAAGGAAGTTTGTCCAAATTTGCTTATTTTCCTGTATTGTCACATTGAATGTGGATATTGATTACTAATTTAGCACTTATTCTCTAAATCTAACAACTAATTTTAAAAACTTATCTAGAAGGATATAAATCAGGGGTGCCAAACTGGCAGCCAGCAGGCTGGATGTGTCACGCACAGCCCACGCCCACCCCAGCTCCATGAATGGGAAAAATGTCATGAAACATCACATGACTGCAATGTGACGCGATAAGTTTGACACCCGTGATATAAATAATTAACACCAGAATTTCAGCACACTGAGATTTGTCTAGCATCTAAATTAACTTGCTTTTCTATGCCAGCAATTTATCTCATTTTACACAGAGAAAAAAATAGTATTACCATTGAGACTATTATTACAGCTATTTTACATTTAGATTTGCAACAGTTTTTCTCTCCCTCCCAATTCTGACAAGAAAATTATTGTTCTATTTGGCTGAGATTGATTCACTGTTTTATGAATGACAGGTAAAATTCTGCTGGTTTTTTTGCTATAAGATAAACAGAAAATATAAGTGTTTTTAAAAAGACTATAGCATTTAATCATAATAATAAGATTTAGAAGGAAGTACATGAAGCCAAAATTATGACAGGGTTCATACATCACATTAAGCTATAAACCACTGTTTATCAACTACACTGCTGACTTCATACATCTCAATTTAAGAAACAATCTTAAGCTCCCAAGCATTTTGAATTGTGAATACAACCATCAGAGTCATCCTGTAAAATGGAGATTTTTTTTATAAAAAAAGAACCTTGCTATTTTAAATACAAAAATGGTCCAATTAATTATCTTTCTAACATTCCATTTAAAACAACACCAATGAGAATGTTTTAGTGAATCCTTAAGAATAAATGCTATACTTGTGCAGAGTTTCTTCTGCATTAAGTAATTTCTATAAACCAAACAACAGTTGCCCATAATACACTCTTATGATTCATACTGAAAGAAATCCATAAACTAAAAACCCAAGAAAAATAGTTCCTGCTGTTGCTCCACCAATGTTTGCTAAGTGCTGTGTAAGAAAATTTTTCCTCCAATAAATTAGCTTTAAAACTGCACAGATTTATTGGGACTATTATAATAGTTTGAATTATTGTCTCTGTCTAATCTCCCTTTTATATGCATATAGAGGGGAGAGTAAGGTTAAATTCAATCTTAAATTCTGGTTCTTCCATATAAGTAAGATACCGTGTTTCCCCAAAAATAAGACCGGGTCTTATTTTTTTTTGACCTCCGAAATAAGCGCTTGGCCTTATTTTTGGGGAGGTCTTATTTTCCCCCCCCCATCTACAGGTATGAGGCGGGGGGGGGCGGGCAAGAGGCCCCTCGTGCCAGCTTCCTGAAAGGTCGCAGCAGGCCATCCCACCATCCATGAAACAGCTGATTCGCAGGTGCTGCTCAGGCCGCGGCCTCCAGCAAGCGTGGCTGCTTTTGCAGCCGATTGCGGCTGCAAAAGCAGCAGGAGGCCAAGCAATGCGCCTCACATGCCTCGCGCCCTCCTTACCTAACGGTGACAGTCACAGCAGGCAATTCCGTCCACGGAACAGCTGCCTCGTGGGTGCTGCTCCAGCCCCTGCCTCCAGCAAGTGTGGCCACATTTGCAGCCGATTGCAGCCGCAAAAGCAGCAGGAGGCCAAGCGACATGCCCCACGTACCTCACGCTGGCCTTCCGAAGGGTACTGTAGCAGCAGCTACCGGTATCCACAATTTTTTACCGTTATTTCGTCCTGACCCACGTGGCCCAGTACGGTGTTAAAAGTTAACATTTCAGAAATGTTACCGTACCTGCGGAGGTCTCCTTGTGCAATGCTCTGCCGCAGCTTTGGAGCAAATCTCTGCCTTCCCTGCACAGGATTGCAAGACTGGAGGCTCCAAAGCCATGGAGGGAGTGTTTTTGGATGTGCGTCTGTGCAGGGCGCCTTTTTGAAAGAATGATCTGTAGGGGGGGGAGATTTTCCTGCACATCGTCCTTTCCTCCGCAGCACAGACGCACATCCAAAAATGCTCCATCCACCGTGAGGTTCAACATACCGGCGCAGCCGCGAGGACTCCAGCTGCGCGGATGTGATGAAGCTTGCGGTGGTGCTGCCATTCACGCGTGCAATGCCACAACAAGCCCTGCAGGGTCCTGCTCCAAGAGGCTGCGCCGGTATGACAAACCTCACGGGTGCTGCCGCTCCCATGCAGAGTTTGGGGGAGAGAAACAAGTCAGGGTCTCTGTTGCTTCTGCTTTCCTTGCATGCAGCCAAAAGTTCGCAAAAGGCAGGAAGGTTAGATGCCAAGCTCAACCCGTACCCACACCTCATGTATGGGCTGCTCCTGAGCAGGCCGGGGCTGGGGAGGCCATCAGAGGAGCCCCACGCAGCCCCTACCTGCTTCCACTTCGCCTTTGCAAGGGTGGTGGGTGCTAGAAGGGCACTGTCCCGAAGCCTCCCTGCCACTTGGTTTGGGGCGGACGGTGCCCGGCAGGCCCAGGTGTGGTGGGCAGGCAGGCGGGTGGAGAGGCTGCGTGGTTCGCTCGAGTTGCGAACAACCCAGGGATTTGGGCGGCATTTACGTGGCTGGGATGTCTGCAGGATCCCTGGCTTCCGAGGCAGTTGAGGCCCAGAGAGGAGGCACTGCGAGGGAGCCCATTTCTCACATTGGCTGCAAGGTTGCCTGGTGCCGTGGGCAGGGCTGGGGCTAGTAAGAGTGCGCTGGAAACTTCTCCAGGCACCCGGAGACACAGAACTCCCGGCCCTCACTGGATCAGCTGATCCGTGGGCTGCGGTTAAGGGGCCAAGCAGCCCTGAGGTGATGGGGAAGGGAAGGGCTGCCTCCTGTGCTGGCCACGCCTACCCCTTCACTAGGGCTTATTTTTGGGGTAGGGCATATATCAGACCCACTCCCAAAAATCAAGCCAGGGCTTATTTTTGGGGTAGGGCGTATTTTCGGGGAAACAGTATCATTTATTAAATCTCATATTTTCATTTGCACAAGAAGAATATCTGGAGATTGAATTTCATTTTTATCAAAGAATACTAGAGCACAGTATAGTAGTCCTTTCTATAAGTTTGTCCTGTGCATTGGCACTTGGAGAAAAAAAAAACCCAATACAATGACTATTAACAAATGACAAACAAACATAACACATGTATAAGCAAATAGCTTGGTCTATTGCAAGCCTCTGCTAAAATACATTCCGCATAGAGTATAACAACAGAATTCATAGCTTAGAAAACTAATTTGGATTTCTCAAAATGCTACTAAAAATCAATTTTGCACTGTTAAAATACATTGCAAATAATGCAGCAAATGATTTATTGAGCAGATTAAATCAGTTTGTGTTTATTGTAAATATTCTAGAGTTCATTTAAAAAGTAATAAATTATCGATTTGTTTACTATGTGAAACAATATCTTGCAGAATTTCTTTAGCATCACAATGATATTTTATTATTGGAAACTCAGTCAAGAAGTTAGGAAAAGAAAAAAGTACTACAAACACAAAGCAAATGCCTAAAGCAAAGAAACTTCAATGAAATCAAGGACAAGCAATAGTTTTTTGTTTTTTCCAAGACACTATGAAATTGAACTAATTATGGTACCCTCAGGAATACTGTACTGAGATTACTTTTATCTAAGTGTCTCTTAGTATATATGACTCATATTTACATACAAATTAAGATGTCATATTTAGTGAGAATTTAATGCAACCTTGTATTAACTCCTCACCTAGCATCATGAACTACAGGCAAACAAGTGCATTCCATCCAGCAGAATGAGCAGACTGAGATGCAACAAATACATCTATTTTTATCTGTTTCAATGAATATTTTTACTGACCTACATCATTAGCCTCTTAATACTGTTATAAATAATTTTCTAGCTAAGTAATATGTATGAGTTTATAGTCCATTTGATTACAAATAGTTCTTTAATGTTGTTTAACAATCAGTATTTCCCATGCTACAAAAATAATCCTTTCCAATATCAAATATAGTTTTGCCGTATTTAAAAGAGAAAGATATAAATGAATATAAATATCCTACAATTTCTTTTCTATTCTATCTGTGCATTTTCCTTTATTCCTTCTAAACTATCCTAACATCCTTTTGCATAGCTTCTATCACAGATATTTATTTATTATAATTTGTCAAACAAAAATGAAAACAGGAATAATATAAAAATACAATGATAGGGACGATAGGCACGTTAGCGTGCTTATGCACGCCTTCTACAGACCTCTTAAGTATGAAGTGAGGTCCACAGAAGACAATTTGTGACTGAAACTGTGAAAATTTGTAGCTGAGACAACTGAATCAGGTAGAGCATTCCAGACTTTGACAACTCTATTACAAAAATCGTATTTTTTACGGTCAAGTTTAGAACGATTTACATTGAGTTTAAAGTGGCAGTTCGCACGTATATTATTGCGATTAAAACAGAAAAAAATCATTTACAGGTAAAACATTACTACGTACAATTTTGTATGCAATACCTAAGTCTGACTGCAAGCGACGCAGTTCCAAGTTATCCAAACCAAGAATTACGAGCCTAGTAGCATAGGGAATTCTATTATGTACAGAAGAGTGCAAAAGTTTTCTCATAAAATACTTCTGAACCCACTCAATTGTACTAATGTCAGATATATGGTAGGGATTCCAAACAGTTGAACAGTATTCTAAGATTGGTCTAGCGTAAGTTTTATAAGCTCTAGTTAGCAATACAATGTTTCCAGAAAAGAAGCTTCGTAGAATTAAATTTACAATTCTTAGTGCTTTTTTGGCAACGCTGTTACAGTGAACTTTGGAGCATAGATCGTCAGAGATGCGTATACCTAGGTCCAGGGGTGGGTTCCTACTTACCTCGCTGCCGGTTCGCTCCCTCCCGCGCCTCGTGTGCGCGCCTCATGGCGCGTGCGTGCATGCGCAGTAGAAAAAATCCCCAAAAAATCCCCCCAAAATTAAAAAAAGCCAAAAAAAAGATGGCAACCGCATGCACAGTGCCGGAAGTCGGCTTCTGCGCATGCTCAGAAGGGGGAAAAAAAATCAATTTTTTTTAAAAAAAAAGATGGCGGCCCCCACGGACTCGCACCGACTGATCCGGTTCGGTGACGTCATCGTGACATCACCAGTGGGCCGCTACCAGTTCGGGAGAACCGGTCCGAACCCACCCCTGCCTAGGTCCTTAACAAAGTGAGGGTCATCTGCTAGATCAATACCACCTAGCTTATACTTGACATTCTGATTACGTTTACCAATATGTAAGACAGAGCATTTATTAATCGAAATTTGAAGTTGCCAAATGGATGACCATTCAGACACATAGTCAAGATCACTTTGCAAAACAACAGAATTATCTGTAGTATTAAATAATATTACGTCATTGGCAAAAAGGACGCAATTGCTTTTAAGTTGATCACATAAATCTGTTGTGGTCTGCCAGCGGCCTGCAGAGCTGGCAGCAGAGTCGGACAGCGAGGAGGCTGGAGAGGAACATGGGCCAGGCCTGGAGTCTGGAGAAGGCTCTGTGTCAGAGGCAGAGATGGGGCCCGGGCCATCTAGGTGTTCTGTGCTGACTCCAGAGCCTCCAGAGGCTGACATGAGCGAGGCAGAGGAACAGGGGGAGCCTGTTCCCAATCCACACATACGCAGAGCTGCCAGAAGGCAAGAACAGTTACGGAAGAAAAGGGCTACGTGGGAGTAAGGCTTGGAGATGATTGGCCCCTCCCATAGGACATAAAAGAGGAACAACCAGATGTGTTCGTTGCAGGAAGCAACTTGGTTCAATTCTGGTCGGTGTAATTCAGCAGCTCCGTTCTGACTCCGTGCTCTGTTTGGCCTTGCAAAGCTACTTGCCAATTAGGTTTTTGGCATCGTGTCAAGAAAGATAAAGGTTGGTGCTTATCAGCCTTCTTCCGAAAGACTGTGGCAGACTTCTGTCAGACTAATTAACATTGTTTGGGACTTATTACAGCTGTGAATGAACATAATTTACAGCCATTGAAATAAAAAGGTTTTTTTGGGACTACATTTGTGTTTTATGATTTATCAGGAAGCCTAGGTCAGAACAAAATCATTGATATAGAGCAAGAAAAGCATGGGACCTAAAACGCTGCCTTGCAGAACACCACTGTTAACTGATGCAGGATTAGATAGCGAGTTTGTGTATTTTGACTTTCTGCAGTCTATTAGACAAGAAAGCAGCGATCCATTTGCGCAAAGGTCCAGAAATTCCATAAGAATTTAATTTCAACAGCAGTTTATCATGTACTACTGTATCAAAAGCCTTACAAAAGTCTATGTAAATTGCATCTACAGCTTTGCCTTGATCAAGACATGTAGTCGAGATATTTTTACAGTGCAAAAGTTGTAAATTACAGGATGAGTTTTTTCCTGTTTGTTGGATAGCAAGTTATTTGTCTCAAAGTGGTTTATGGATTGGTTTATGATTGATTCCATAACTTTGCATGTAACACAACACAAAGAAATTGGTCTATAATTTTCAACTAAACTAGGGTCACCCTTTTTAAAGATTGGTTTAACTATAGCTGCTGACCATAGATCAGGCAGAAAACTAGTTCAAAATGATACTTCAAAAATTGTACACAAAGGTTCAGCTAAGACAGTAGCAAGCTTTTTCAAGAAAAAAGCACATAATCCATTTGGACCTGTGGATAGCGATGGCTTTAGATTACATAATGCTAATTCAATATTATTTACTGTAAATTTAATATTCAGCAATTTGCTACAACTATTTGTGGTTCGACTTGCGAATAAGGGACTGCAACCATTGCTATCCACAAAAACTGAGCTAAAAAATGTATTGAAAAGATTGGCCTGACCAACATTGTCATTACAATCACCCCCGTTTTGCCCTTTTAAGGGTGGGATCACTTGCGAGTCTTTAAGTTTCGAGTTAACGAAGTTGTAAAAGGCTCGCGTAGAGTTTGAGTTTAACAGCTTTTCCTCCTGTTTACAGAAATAATTAGTGCATTCGTCTTTAATTTGATGACATAAGGCTTTGTAATGGCTTTTGAAGTTAGCAACGTAGCCTGTCTTGTTGTTTCGCCAAAGAATTTTTTTCTTAGATTGTAATTTTCTTATTGCCTTGGGTAATTTATATCTTCATCTATTCCAAAGCAGCAGCTCTGGATGGAATGAAAGGCCCTTGGATAAATAAAAAGTATATCTATATGTGGATTTGGGGAAGGACATTTCCAATGAAATAATCCCCCATCTCCTTTGTGATAAAGTTGTGGCCTATTCTCTTCCAACTTCCCAAACTGCACTTGAAAGCGGGACTGTGAAACTACGTATTCTTGCCATCCTCCCACTATTCCCAACATCTGGATATCACCAGAAATACACACATGACTATTCAGGTCAAGGATTGTTCTTTTTTATTAACATCTTATGTTCAGTTAGACCCATTCATTGTTTCCTATCCTTTCCCCATATTTTAAATATCAAATGCCACAAGAAATATGAACAATCATATTCCAAGTTCAGATCAAGAAGTAGAGTTCAACTCCCTTTTTCCCACCACAGCTCCCATATTTATATCTGACACATAAATCAACTTCATGTCGTTGCTATGTTGAGTATTCACTAACCCCATTCATAACATCTCAGGATTTTTCTCCATTACTTTCTCCTTCCATTCCCTAAGTAGCAAAATGTAAAACAATATGCAGTGAAACAGCATTTTAGTGGACTAACCGGAATGTGTTTAAAAGGGGTGGATGTGTATATTATTATTTAATCACAGAATGTTATTACCTGCAGTGGTATATTATCTACAGTGACTGTACAATATCAGTACACAACTGGTGGTATTTTCATAATGATGTCTTTACAGAATCTTGTTAATCAATATGGAACATTGTTCTGTTCCATACAACTGAGGTTTCACTGTAACTAATTTGGACTGGATTGTAACACTGAAGAAAAGAGACTGCAATGAAACCTATCTATCTATCTATCTATCTATCTATCTATCTATCTATCTATCTATCTATCTATCTATCTATCTATCTATCTATCTATCTACCATCTATCTCTTCAAAGACTGAAAATTAAGGAGAAAATTGAAGAGAAAAAATTCTGCTTTTAAACTACTGTACTAGATACTGGCGATTTTTTATTTTATTATAATATTTAATTTATAAGATACCAAATGCAACAATTAGTTACCATATTTTATAAGATGTTTCTAAAAGCTACTTTTATTAACATTTCAGGATATCAGCAGCTTGAACCACTTAGTTAAAGTTATTTCAATATATCTACTCAAATGTTAGTTTGGTTTGTTCTAATACGTACTGAAATAACCATTGTATCTAATTCTAATCAATTAAAGTAAAACAATTTATTTCAATATTAAAATACTATGGAATCAAAACAGTAACATCACACTAACCTGCAGACACGGGCAGGAAAATACAGTTTCTGCCAAGATCGACATAGATATTTTGAGTGATCAATTACACGAATCCAGTCTAGTTCATCCATGGATACCTCAATATAATAGGAGTACGACCTTTAAAGATCAAATAAATTAAAAATATTGTCGTTATCTATCTAAAAATTTCACACAATGTTTTATACACTCTGGGGATCACTATGTTACATTCAATGTTAGACAAAAAAAAATATCTATATTTAGGCCAAATGAGCTAACCTTGCTTCCTTCTGTCTCCTTACAAAGATCCAAAATATATTCAATAGTTCTGAGAATGCAGGGGATGAACAATTTGATTAACCCATCCATTTTATGAGGCAAGATGGTTAAGTATACAACAAATCCAACTCACTTTCAGGTAAATGCAAATATTTAACACACGATATAAAAGAAAGTATTCTCTGTGTTTTTAGTTTTAAAAATTTAAACTTAACCAAAGAAGTTGTACATAAAAAAATCAATAGGAACCTGAAAATATTTAATAGCTCATAGACATCATTAAACAGCTTGAACATGTGGATGTGTTATAACCCATTTTTCCATAATTTTTATTTGACGTTTATCTTCTACTACAATGTTTACTCTTACTCACTTTATCAAATACATTACTGTATTTTATCAACATCCGTATCTACTTAAAACATTTATGTACTATCTGTCTTCTATAAACAGTTCAGAAGACACACAAAACTACAAGTATAAAACCTTTTCCCCCCCTTTGGTACTTTTAAGGCAGTATTAACTTGTGGTGACTATCCTGAGTAGTCCCTGCAAGTTTTTTCACAATATTTTTCAGAAGTGGTTTACCACTTCCTAGGGCTGAGAGAGAAAAGCTCACCCAGCTGGCTTTGTGCCTAAAGCGGAACTAGAACTCACAGTCTCCCTGTTTTTAACGTGATGTCTTAACCACTACACCAAACTGGTGTTCATAAAACAAAATAGGGAATTATTAAAGTAGTAATAAAAATATTTAAAACAGTATTTTTATAAAAGCAGCAGTGAAATTAGGCATTTAAAGGACTCTCAAATCCAATCTTTATTATGGTCAAAGACAAGCATAATTAAAGCATTCTTAAAAGTAGAAAGTTTTGATCAACTTCTAGAACCTGTGTAACAAAATATTAATATCATTTTTTAAAATAACTGAATATTCCCACTTATTTTTACCATGTCTTTATATTTCATTATTCTACAATGTTATTTCATTTTAATGATTTTATGTACTTGAGATCACTCCCATTCAGATAAATTTTCTTCAATTGAATTTCTTAGTGTCAGCTGAAGTTCTCAGAATCTGAAGACAATAAAATGATCATGTTCTCAAGCTCATATCATTTTTTTTTAAGGTCGAGAATGAAAAACAAAAACACTTAGAACCTACCTGCTATCTCGATCCCATAATAGTATTCGTATGTGATTGATTATTGATGGCTGACCCAATTTAATTTCAATACCAGAACGGCAGTCATCATCGATAGGATGTCGGGAAAATCCATGGTCTAGATCATAGTTCTGTGTGTCTCCATCTAATAAGGCAGATTTCAATTCCCCTTTAACCACTTGGGCTCCAAATTTCATAGTAGCAATGTTCTCACCTGGTACTGGAAAGAACAGCAATGAAAAGTAGTTTATTTTTTTCTTTCTAGCAAATTTCCAATTGATTGGTAAGATACTCTACCTCTTCCCTGTGACTTTTGTCAGAACAATGAAAAAAGTTCAATAAATACTAATCAAGAAAGCAATAAGATAGTCACGACAACAAAGCCCCACTGATTAAGACTTGGCTCTGCAAGTTGGTCTGGGGGACCAAGTGGGGGAATTCGACTGTGGAGGTGGCTGCTAGACTGACAGCAGATGCCACCTTCTCTCCCTTACCGTGGTGGCACAGTGGTTAGAATGCAGTATTGCAGGCTAACTCACTGCTCACTCCAGGAGTTCAGTTCTGAGCAGCTCAAGGTTGACTCAGCCTTCCATCCTTCCAAGGTCGTTAAAATGAGGACTGAGACTGTTGGGGGCAATATGCTGACTCTGTAAATTGCTTAGAGAGGGCTGTAAAAAACTGTGAAACAGTATATAAGTCAAAGTGCTAGTGCTTGCTCTCTGCTCCTCACTTGCTCATCTTTTTTACTAGTCATATTTATGTATTATCTTTTACTTTTTAATTATTTTATTGTTCTATTATTTTATTTTCACTTTGTTTAAACTTCCTTTTTATTTCCTTGTTTTTTATTGTTGTAGAGTAGCCCCATGGTAAGATAGGTGCAATTACATTTAATAATAATAATAATAATAATAATAATAATAATAATAATAATAATAATAATAATAATAATAATAATAATAATAATAATAATAATAATAATAATATTGTTTTTGATCATGTTAAAAACTTCTAATATTTTGAATAATTATAAAGTGCATAAAATGCAAATTCCGAAGAAATCAATCAAATTTGATTGATAATTAGAAATTACCTTGTGAATAGAAACAGCCTCTATAAAAACACTATTCTAATAAAGGAACATGGAATATGGGAACAGAAAAAAACACAATCATAAAAATTTACAGCTATTTAATTTAATGAAATTTAGAATTAAGAAATATTCAACATGAATTCATTGTTTTAATTTTTGCAGAAAAATGATGGCTATATCTCAAAATTCCATAAATAGAAGATCAGTCAAAGAACTAATATTTCCCTTGCCACCCATTTCCTTGTGACCTTAAGACAACTTCCTGAAGTTATATCATAAAAAGAAAACAAAACTAGTTCACAAAACATTCCCCTAATTCCTGTGACACATACGCCATGCAGTAGCACTCCCAACCCGCTTAAGAATAGGATTAATTACAAGAATAGTTTTTCATTGACTCAACCTTTAAATACCAAAAAACAAGGGAAAAGGTTTTGCTATTTTACTGGTTTACTGAGGATTAGATGAATTAGGACCAGGCAATATAATTAGGATATACAATGTTATCAGAGGCTACATATTTCTGCTGGTTAACAGTTGTTTAGCAGCAACAGTTGGCTAACAACATTTTTAATTAAAATATTTTTAATTAAAAAGAAATTAAATTAAAAGTAATAAAAAGGAATGTATAAAACCTTCCTTTGCAAGTATCAAAATACTTACTTAACATGCCCCTATAGTTGAGGTCCATGTCCCGACTTTCAGATCGAACTTTAATGGCATCCAAAATAGCATCAGGAGATAGCAATCCCGAAGGTCTTACGACATTTAAAAGCTCTGTCAAGCTCATCAATGGCAAGCGCACTGCCTTCATGATTTCAGCATGACTTTCCTTAGGATTGTGTTTACACCAGTTCATCAATGCTTGAAAAATGTCCTTCTCAGGAGCTGCAAATGAATCCCTCAGTACAATACTGAGTAATGCTGGCTAAAAAGTAATAAGAAATGGCAGTAATACAAGATTGCTCAGTCAGCTCCAAGTAAAACTATACTATTTGAATTCTACAGTACAAGCTCTTTATTGTGAGCTAATAAATTCAATAAACATTTGCTTATAATACCAACGCCCCACATATCCGCATAAAAAATTTATCCTTCCTACATAAAAGCAATATTAGCAGCAGTTCCTTACTAACCATTCAGGTATTTGAAGCTAGAGGAGATTATTCATTTCTATGATATAAATCATGTAGTTCAATACAATCCTATTAATAAAATTAATAAATAAAATTAACTTGGAGCAAAACTGTTCCCCAGGTCCATTACTGAAACTTATTTTTGTTTTGTGAAGATGCTTTTTATTATAATGTGGGTTCTTTTTGGTTTTGTTTCTATTATTGTTTTTGTTTTACTCTACCCAGAATCCTCCTAGATTGGGGCAGATTCTAATTACATATTGGTACTTTTAATTAACTATTACAGAATTGCATGCAAGCACAGAAACATTAACCTCCTGAATATAGAGCCTTTTCAAGAAGCATCTTCCTACACATTTCAGAGAAGGCAAGATTAAGAACTGAGGAATAATTGTGATTGAAAAATGGAACAATGATTATTCAGGTAGAACACATTCCAGGAATGACTGATTATTGAAAGGGCTTATGCGGGAAAAGGAAAGCAAAATCATTGTTGAATACCATCTGGTCCACTGAAAGATAAACATTTGGATAATAGTTTTAAATTCTATTTCAACCATTTCAACAATATTTCCAAATATATATATAAAAAAGTAACTTTAAAAAAACCCTAAATAGTTGACATACCTTAGAAAGAGACAAAAAGCCTTCACTGGAGAGTACCTCTTGAGCATTTCTGTCCATAAATATGAAGCACATACATGTCAATTTAGGTAGTGAGTAGAGATTAGCAACGTCATAGGTCATGCAAACATTTTGAATGTTAAGAATGGTACAAAGGTATTCAGAGGTGGAATCCTCCAGTTCTGGAAACCCATATTTATGTGCTAAACTCAAAAAATCTAATAGGACTTCTTCTTTCTCATCTCTTAATGTGGCACGACCTGTATAAATATATTTCAATAACATTGTAAAGGCTTCTGCGGTGGTATCATGGAGAGGGATTTCTGCTTCGGGCTGAGATTCACGCATTCCACCATATAATAACGCTCTGTTCAAATGCAGAGAAAGAAGAAAAGTGAGGAAAATTTGCATTTGATAAAATCATGCAAGCTCTAAAACAAAAAGAATGAAATAACACAAATTCCAAAATTTCCACCTCCAAGTGATATTTTTATAACTGTAAAATCATCACACTTAGTTCTTTGTTTGGATTTGAGGCTATTGACAGCTTGTATCAAGCAGTTAAAAATTACTTGCAATTGATTCCTGGACACAGTTATATATTGCTTTAACATACAGAGACTATATGCAGCAGGTTTTGAATTAAAAACAAGAGACAAGGCAATACTGAACACTATGCTAGTGAAAGGAACTTCTTAGTATTTGTCCTCTCTGTTCCCTCCTTCCCCTGAAGGCCTGTAGCCTTTGAGGAATAGTTATTCAAAGGTTTGGAGGAGTTTCCCAAATAAAATATGGAGTAGTCTGGGAGGTTGAGGAAAAAATTAAATTCCTTGGAAATGGGTAAAATTAACCATCACAGACAACCCATTTGCTCTAGATTTGGGGATTAATTTGGGGAGTCATTTTTACAAATTCTGAAATCATTACTATTATATTTTCTTCAAAAATATTACATACCGGTACTAGACAACATAATAGGCATTATAGAAAGTTATACATGCTGAAAAATAAAAAATAAATTGATCACTAATAAACTATATACTTAAAAAGAAAAAAAAAATTCTAAATAAGAAGAAAAAATAACAGAATTAAAGGGAAAAGGAACATTAATATCAAACTGCCTTCCTCTTCAGTTTTTAATACCAGATCTCAACCAGAAACTAATTTTATGGGATTCTTGCATTTCAAAGAGTTGGGGATTTCATAATCTGCTTCACAGCATTAACTCCTGTTTTGTTAAAGCCATTTTTGCTGGACAGAATTCTGAATTTGAATCCTCATTAAATGTAGCCTATTAGTTTGAGATACTTATGTAATGAAAGTCAAGTATAACAGAGCAATATACTTTTATTTTTTTACATTTAAAAAAAGGCATTGTTGAACAGATAGTATCAGGTTATTTCTTAATGGCTTTTTATTTCATCTTGCTTACCCAGAAATTCAAAGTATATCTGATAGGACACTATACTTCACCTGAAATACTGACACCTCGCAGCCAAAATCACTCTGTGTGCAGGAAAACGTTTCTTTTCCACTATAAAGGTAACGTCACTGTATTCCTCCCCATTCATCAGAACACCAACATGATCGGACAGAATGTGAACGTGGTCTATTTCACCTACTGCTGTGTAAGGTCGGAGTGGATGACTGTTGCTCATGTTGTACAAGAAATGTTTATGCTACACCTAAAAAATACAGCATAAGAATATTGAAGAAAACCATTATAAATGTTAAATTGAGCGTAACATAAATGTAAAGGTACTGGACTAGGACCCAGAATTAAGTCCATGAACTTGCCAAGGAAGCTAACTGGGTGACCTTAGACCAGTCATTTTCTTACAACTCAATGTATTTCACAATGTTCTTGTGGGAAAAGAAATCGAGAAAATATATGCATGTAGAAAGTACCACCTAGAAAAAAAGCAGAGTATTATTTAATTAATTTAATTTAATTTTGAGGCTGCCCTATTTCTTAGCAACTCAGAGAGACTTACAATTAAGAAAGAAGCATCTTATATAGAAAAAGCCAAAACTCATTAACTTAGTAGCAGTAAAAAAAACCTAAACTTAATTGCCCTATCCTAAGGCCTGGGAAAACAAATACTTCAATCATTTTTTCAATGTAATTTCATACATAACAGACATAAACAAAATGCAGCAATATTTTCATCAAATCATTGCCACAACTGTTATGTTGATATATAAACTATATAAAGAGGTCCGTCTAAAAATTAAAATAAACCAAATAATTATATTATAGTGCTTGCTCAATTGTATACTCTCTACAAGTTAAAACTGATTCTGTAATCACAGCAGATCAGTTAGGCCCTATACAGGAGTGCTCAAATCAAATACTGAAAGCTGTAACATAACCTTTCATGCATAATTAGCTAGAATATGAATATTTATGAACTCTTCTCTCCAGAGTCTAATTAATTATCTGAAATGGAGATAAGAGTGATTTTTAATTATTAATATTAGAAGATTTTCCTAAGAAATAAGTTTAATCAAGGCAAAATTAACTATTCACTTCCTGTAAAGCTCTAGTTGAATCCAATCTCATCAGATAGAGCATTCACAGAAAGTGAAATCTCAACTATTTATATTCTAACAAACCTTTGAAAGGAATGTAGTAGTCCTTGATTTACGATAACAATTGGGACAGGAATTCTGGTCATTAAGCAATGTAATCTTAAGTGATTCATCAGGTAATCAAACCCAATTTTACAACCATTTTTACCGTAGTAATCAAAAGCATGGCCATTAAGTGAATCTGTCATTTTCTACTGATTTTGCTTGTCGGAAGCCAACTGGGAAAGCAGCAAATCATGTTCATGTGTCTGCAAGATATTGCAACTTCTGTAAATGCAAACCAGCTGCCAAGTGCCTAAATAAATCACAATCACATGACCATGGTCTGGTATGATGGTCATAACTTCTAGGACAGATCGTAAGTCACTTTTTTCAGCACTGTCATAACCTTGATCTGTTGTTAAATGAATATCAGAACTCAAGGACTATGTACATTACATACACTTTTGCAAAACATACACTTTTGCCCTTTTTTTTCCATTCATGTTATCATACAGTATGTAGCTTGAAGTTACTTTTCCCACCCAAACTCCTATTTTGGGGGGGAAATAAGGCTTTGTGCGCATTTATAAACAATTCGTATTTTCAATAAGTGTTTCTTACCTACACAAGAATAAAACTATAGAAAATCCATTTCATTATTTTAGGCATACACAATTATATTGATATCATCTTATGGTTATATAATCAAATCATCTTTTGTTGTACAAAGAGCAAGTATTTATGCAACTCTTAAATCTTTACTTACATTTACTATAAGATCTTAACTTGATGTAAGACTTTAACTTACATTACTTCAAACTAAAATACAAATGATAGATAATAAAGCTAAGAGTTTTAGCCACTTAAAAATAGCTCCTTGTTCTTTAATCTTTGTCCACATTTATACAGAACAATATGTTCATAAGAAACATGAACGTTGGTTAAGCCAAAGTAGAGTGAAATGTTGTTTTCTGAAAAGTAGTTCATTCTGCGTGACACAAAATGTAAAACAAACAAAAAGCCAGCAACAAAAAAGGTATTCGATCAAAACATGATTTTTAAAATCCTTTTGATCTTCAAAAAACCATTGATAACTTTTATAACTGTTTCACAACTTTTTTATGAAGCTGTAATGCAGGTCACAGACAAACTCTGCCTACTTTCCTTAGTCAAGGAAGAGAGCGCCAAGTGTTATATAGGGGGTTATATAGGGAGTCAACCTATTCTCCAGAGCATCTGAAGGCAGAAGCAGCAGCAATGGATGGAAACTAATCAAGGAGAAACCAACCTAGAAATAGGAAGAAATTTCTTCACAGTTAGATCAGTGGAATGGCTTGCTATCAGAAGGTGTGGGTGCTCCATGACTGGAGGTTTTTAAGAAGAGACTGGACAACCACTTATCTGAAATGGTAAAATATAGGGTCTCCTGCTTGAGCAGAGGGTTGGACTAGAAGACCCCTAAGGTCCCTTCCAACTCTGTTATTGTTTTACTTTGTTAAATATATGGAACAATATTAAATGTCTCAGACAGCAGAGCAGTCAACTAGAATTCTTCCTTCTGCAGCCCCTTCAATGTCCTCAAAACCTGCTCTGGATGTTGGACTACTCTTTGGAGCAGAAGGGAGAACAGAAGGGAAAGAATGAGTAAAATAATTCTATTGTATTAATATATTTTCATGCCATCCATGGGAATTCAATTTACTGTAATATGCTTCTTTTAAGAATTTTCAGAAACTAGATTAGAATAAGTTATACAATATTGAGATATGGGATTCCAATTGTAAATTGGTTCTATTTGTCTCTAGATGGCTTCTAGATTGAATTTAAAGTACAGTATTTGATATTATGGATGTAAGATACAATGTCCTATTTATTAAACTATATATATCTTAAATAAAAATACTTCTAGATTTCAGCATAGTCTACAGCGTGATTGAGTTTTCAGACAACTTGCTCTACACGTACAAGACACCTTATATGAGAAAGTTCATTCTATCCTTCCTTTGGTTAAATCTATGCAGTTGCAGAAGACTTCCTTAAGAGCAGATCCCTAGTACTTCAGCTTGTTTCTATTTTGCTGTTTTTTAAAAAATTAATCTGAGTAATTTCATTTTTCGCCTTTAGATCTGTATACCACTGAATCCATTCAGACTCACAGTAAATCAAATAATAAATAAATAAAAGCAAGCTGCTTTTATTAATATCAATGTGAATCACTCCACTCTAAGACAAAGGCTTCTTCAATGAAAGTTATGGGCTGCCATTTTTGTACAGTGGACATGGAAAAGATTTTTTTTTGTTTTCCTAAAATTAAAATTAACTTTTCTCTATCTGAGCCAGTCAGAGATTTCCCAGGAAAATGGCCTGTCAACAGTGGACCGCAATTTTTTTTTTTTAGGAGCTGAAACGCTTACTGTGTAAAAGCTGGAAAGCTACAAAGTGTTCAGTGCAAGCTGACAAGGATTTCCTGTGATGCCATTACCTCATATGCAAGAGTCATAGCCATAGGAGATAATAGCAAGGGAAACCAGGTAGTCTGTTCTCCCAGATGGTTGGTGAATCTGACTTAGGGTGCTGCTACAAAATGCCTGATCCGTCTAGTGTAAGAACATACCAATTCATGGTTTGTTGGTATGTGAACAGACAGGCCTGATGTTATTATTGAGATTTGGCTGAGTGAAGGGGAGAATGAAGTCTGCTCAGCTGGGTCTAAGTTCCTGCATCAAGCCTTGAGGCCAGTGACATCAAAGGGGGTAATGGCACTGATTTATTGGGACACTTATAAGTCAGTGCAGGCGCTGCTCCTGCAGTGGGCAGGCTGTGAGTTCTTGGGCCATATGGAAAGCTAGATAGCCTATTGCTGTACTGATTGCCAAGCTGCCCTGGAAGATCCTTTCCTGGGTTCTACTAGAAAAGCAGATAAAAGCCACTGCCAAGAGGGCACTTTCCTAGCTTTGGCTGATGCACCATTGTGGACCTACCTGGGCAGGAGGACTTTGCTACAATGACTTCCCTTAGATTACTGCAATGTGGTGTACATGGGGCTGACTTTGAAGATCTCATAGAGTCTGCAGTTAATTCAAATTGTACTGTCTGATATACTGACTGGTGTTTGCCTCTGGAAGCATATTATATAAATGCTATGGGTCTTACACTGATTACTAATAGATCTCCAGGTACAACTTAAAGTGCTGATATTAATCTGCATGACTTGGTGCCTGATTAACTGCAAGACTGCATTTTCCCATCAGAATTGGTCCAACCAATTCAGTCTACTTTGGAGAAACTGTTAGTGGCATTACTTTTTAATAGCTGTGCCAGTCCTTTGGAGAAGCCTCCCAATGAATTTCCAACTGGCTCTTAGCTTGACTGCCTTTCAGAAACTGCTCAGAGTTCTTCAAAAGCACACTGGGGCTTTGGTTTCATTTTAGTTCAGTTGTAATTTTTTTAAATTTAATGTTATTCTATGTTTTCACTTGTACGTGGATCTTTTATTTGTGTACTTTTGTAGTATATATTTTCTTATGCATTTTATCTTGCAGAGCTCCAAAAAAATTTAGGCAATTGGCTGTAAATTTGGTAAATAAATTATAACTTATTAAAACTATAATTTTACTTACAGTGTTATCTACCCAGTTCTCAAGGCAAACCTTCTTAAATAAGGCAAACAATTTTTAAGCAACCCAAAAACCACAGTAGTTCTGAACTGAGTGAACAATATGATTAATTCTAGATCAGAGCCTTGAATTTAAAATCTTCCTCAATCATGAAGCTGAAACTAACTGTTTCTCTGAAATTTGCACATAGAGATTTACTTTAAGGCTAAAATAGGATGGCTTCAGGAATGATGCCTTCTAGTTTAAGCTCTCCAGAAGGAACAGATACAGAGATAATAAATACATAGAGAAAATGAAATTATAAAAATATTTGCTTCATCTTGTAGTCAGTGCAAAACACATTTCATATCTGGACCATAGGTTCAGCAAACAAATTTTCACAAACATACACAGGTATCTGTCTATATATAATAATCAATTCTTGAAAGAGATGTAAAGAGACCACTCATTGTCTCAAGCATATTGTGAGGGGGGGAAAACAGATAACAGACAGAAAGGGCTGATCCAAGACATTTTTGCTACCTCAGATGGGTCAGCAGATCCAAGTCCTCCATCTCTCATTGGATTACCATATCCTAATAATTATTATTTTCAGCCTAACCAATCACACAGGATTATGATGAGAATAAAAATAACTTTAATCCCAATCTTTATTTCTTACAAAAATGACATATGCAAATATAACAGAATATAATGTTTTAGGGTGGGGAAAGTGAGATCCAAAGGGGAAAAGATGCTCTGGATCATGTGGGACCATTATAATAGTACCTGTTGGCAACTGTCTTAAACAGTGTTTCTCAACCTCAGTAACCTTAAGATATGTTGATGTGAACTCCAGAATTCCCCAGGTAACGTGTCTTCTTTATTTTTATTTTACTTATTTCATGTATGTTGCCTTTTACTATTTATAGCAGGGAACCACAAGAATTATTCTGAAAAGAGCATAGCACAAATTGATAAGCACAGCATGGTCTTAAAAAAAGAAAATTTAATTTGTATGGTCTATATCTCCATGTCTTACTGACAGGGTGGATTTGATTTAAATCAAGTCGATTTAAATCACGATTTAAATCATGATTTAAATCACTAGTAAAAAGGCTTGATTTAAATCAACTCGATTTAAATCATAATTTTTAAAGAGCAACTGTCATCTCTGTCCCGCAGTGGCTCCACCTCTGACCTGCTGTTGATTCACCAACAGTCCCAATATTGCAGAATGTACAGCCTCATGCTACATAACTAGGCTCCATTTTATTGATGCTGAATAAACTAAATTATTAGTGTATCTTAAATAGAAAACTATCTTTAGATAGATTTTTACTCCAAAAGCATTTTATTAAAATAAATTCAATAAAAATCAAAAAAATCCGATTTAAATTTAAAAAATCAGATTTTTGTTTAAATCGATTTTTATCCACCCTGCTTACTGAGTGTTACAGTAAACAGCAATGTATATATCACACATTTACATTCCAAAGCTAGAATCAGACAATAGATGACAGATAATTTGTATGGAAAAAAACCTGCTTAAATTTCCTAGTAAATTTCCTATACTCTCATGTGGGAAGTCAAGATACTACATGTGGTTCCCCTGTAATCTTTTCTCATAACGCTATGAGATAGATTAAGCTGATTGAAAAGCAGAAAGTAGAGGAATCTGTTCAAAAGGTTCTATCAAAAGAGCTTCCCTTTTAAATACCCCATACTTTTGACTGTTTGGTTGACTATACCGAGAGCAAAGGACTGAAACATGCTTTGTAATGTCACAATGCAAACCCAGCGACATCAAACATTGGGTAACAAATTTGAAAGACTTGAGTTTGCATTATGACAGTGTGAGGTACATGTTGTCACTTTTTCATCACTGCATTTTGTACCACATGCTTATGCCAGCAAGCATCATAGGTGGGTGAGTATTTAAAGGCGGATCTGACTTCAATCATAACATCAATCTGCTATGGGTGCAATTGGCACAAACTTTAGCATATTTAAAAAAGAAAAAGAAAATAAGAGATAAACACTAGAGTTTTACATGTACTATATACAATACAAACAGCATTAACAGTGGATTTCTATAGCGTAGGCACTTATTTAGAAACCCAACTGAATTAAATGAGGTAGATGAGAGTTGCAGTCTAAGAATCTAACCATTACCTTTCATAAAACTGATCAGAAATTTTGGGGACAAGAGCAATGCAATTTCAACATCACTAAACCAATTTCAACATCACTAAACCTTCACTAACTACTTTATTTAGAATAGTTTTCCTAAGGTTGTTTTGGGGAGGGAATTGTAATTATGTTCTGGTAAATTTAATTAAACATACGGTCCTGGCACACGAACGGCCTTATGTTGCAGTTTAGCTTTTATTTTATTTTACCAAGAGCTGCACGCAAACCCAGTAAGTAATAACTAAAAAAACGGGAGTTTACATTCCAAAGCATAGGCTTAAAAGGCCCAGGTACGTAAAGGGCGTCAATTGCACACAACGCCCCCCTTCTACCAAGACCTCAATTCCAAACCTACGCTTTCATATGGGATGAGCGAAGCCCCATCGCCACTTTGCAACCCCCAGGAAAACCGGACGCGAAACCTGCTGCACGTCTCGAGGCGGAGCCCTTGAGGAGAAGAGAGGGGAAAAAAAAAAAAGCTCGCGACGACTCCTTCGCGATACCCATCGGATGCCCTTTGCCTGCCATGAAATAACCTCGCCGAGTGGCTAAGAAATGCTCAGGGCCGCGGGGTTGCCCGGCAGGGAACGGCGAACCGATGTTAACGGCCATGGCTGCTTTGCCGCCTGCGCGCGGCCTTACGAGCGAGCGCGTGGGGGGGAACACCGAGGAAACTCCCCCCCCCCCCACGCAGTCCTTTCGCCACCAGACTTACCGGCTGGAGCGCTGGAGCAGGACACCCCCCCTCCTCCTCCGGCCGGCCGTGGCGTTCAGGCGTCGCCGCTAGCACTGACGTCACCCTGGCAACGCCGGCGCTCGGCGCGCCGACGTCATCGCGACGGTAACGAAAGCGAGACTTTACAAGATTACAAATTTTGTAGAGGGGGGGATTGTTCCTTTTTGGCGCTGGTACTGTAATTTCCAGAGAAAGAAATGGGGGGGGGGGGAAGGTGTCACACCGTGTTTAACCCATTTCCTCTTGAAAATATTTGCTCCTTAAAATCAATGGAGAAATTGCAAAGCTGAAATTCAAGCCAGGAGGACGGGCACCAGCGTGGGCGGTCAAAACATAATCTTCCTGTTTGAACTGCGACAAAAATTAAGAAGAAGAAAAAAACACAGATTCATTTCAATATTTCATTTTTTGTTAAACTAAGCTGTAGCTTATGCTATCGATTCGGAACTTGTTTTCGGAAGAAGCCCATTGCTGCTAACAAAGATCAGTTGCGCTTTCGTTTTTTGGGAGACAACCCTCAAAGGAGTTTTTCACAACATAGGCGCGGTCTTAAAGGTCCAGATTAGCACGGAGTTAGAGAATTTTTCTTTCTTTCTGATCATCAGTCTTCTAGCTCCTTGCTTCCATCTATAATTTGCAATTTCCCTGCCCAGTAAAAAGTAGACCGGATAAACCAAAATAAACACTCCTCCTTGTAATATCCTATGCATTAAGCAAATTGGAATGGTGACGTTAAAATAATAATCCTTGAAAATTAATGTTACGCAGTACAATCACATTGCCCTTTTTATGCCATAATGCAGTGAAAACTGAGCTTTTGTTTCTTCATTGATGTAGGGTTCAGAATGCAGCAACCAGTTTATAGGATGAAAATCACACTTGCATGTACAAGAGATACTAACCTCTTTTTTCTTCTGTAGTCTCCAATTATGGTTGGTCGCAGTCTGCCAGATTGTCACAGTCAGATTAGACTGGATTTTTTATTTACCTATCAAGCCCTTCCCAAGGATCTGAGAGAGGCAGATGTTTGATGGTATTAAAGGTACTGTTGCAGGATTCAAGCTATTCCTTGTAAAGGTGCTTTTTGCAAATGACCGATGATGATTTTGTCAATGCCAATAGAGTTCAATGAGTGTTTTGGGATTGCAACCAAGGCACCTATTGCTATTGGTACTATCTTTGCTTTTTTTGCCAGTCATTCTACTTCTATTTGCAGATCTTTGTATTTTATGATTATTTATTGAAGAAAAATATAAAGATCAGTGCTGACCCCCTAGCAACTGCCTGGAAAGACCCTCAGTTTTCTTGCAGGATTTCAGAAGTGATTTGTCATTGCCTGCTTCTGCTTCCTATGACTAGAGAAAGTGATTGGCCTAGTAATTGAGCAGGCTTCATGCCTAAGGTGGTACTAGAACTCACATTCCCCATTTGTAGCCTGATGCCTTCAAGTTATATATTTATTTTGTAGTGTTTTAGTTGTTTTTATGTTTTATGATGTATGCTGCCCAAAGTCACTTGTTGAGATGGGCAGCTGTAGAAATCAAATAAAACCACAAGTAGTCCTCACTTAATGATCCTAACTGGAACCAGCAACTCCACTGCTGAGCAAAGCAGATGATAAATGGAAAATCATGTAACCACAACTGTGCTTTCCAGCTAGAAAGAGACAAGACTAGTAAATTTCATACCTTGTTTTCTGTTTGCCTCCTAATCATTCTCACCTTTTCAAAGGCTTGTATAGATAAAAGCAATATGATTGTGCTGACAGCTCTCAGCTGGGAACTGCTGACATGCTAGGCAAACATCTTACAATACTCTCTTGAAATATCTTCCTCTCCAATCGCTCCACTTGTGGGGAGGCAGACCAAGTAATTTCTGTAGGCCAGCTCTCCTTTTCCTGACTCCACATACACAACAGAGAGTGATGAGGAAGGGATTTCAATAGAGTACTATGTACTTCTGCACATCAAAAGCAATGTGTTTGTGCATCGCCAACAGGAAAGAATCAGGCAAAGGAGAAATTGCCTATAGAAATTGTTTGTTTTCCCCGTCCTCACAGAGCAGAAAGATTGGAAGAAAAAAATTCACAAGAGTACTGTAAGCTATCTGTGTAATGTGCCCGTGGCTTTCAGACCCAACTTGCTTGTATGATTGCATTAGTTTCAATCATGTAGAAAAGTAAACAGCTTACTCTCTTGCAATCCCTTCCTCTCCAATCTCTCTGCTCTGCAGTGGGGGGAGAGAGAAAAAAACACAGGGCAGGCATAGGACAACATGGCCTGAGTGTAACCATAATCACTTGACTAAGGAATGCTGTGAAGGTATTAAATGGTGGTAACTTGGCTGTAAAATTATTTTTTAAGCACCTTTGTAACTTCAAACAATTGCTGAGCAAGTGGTTGGTAAGAGGATATCTGTATATTAAACTGGTTCAATGTAGTCTCCAAAACCAATACCGTTTTACTAACTTCCTAGTTTTCGTTTTGCAAACAGATCCTGAAATTATTTTTCCTAGTGCCAAATATAAAGAAGCATAAACAAGATTCCACAAAGTTGAAGAGTCAGCAACAGAGAATAAAAAGAGTACAACTTCACAATTTAGTATGCAAGTATTTAATATTTTCCATCTTCCAGAAAAAAACAGTCTTAAATTGCCATTTTGATCTTTTGTCAGCACTTCAAAATGATCCAAATACAGCAACCGTTATTTACTGAACAGGAGCTAGGAGCAAGAATCAATTTGTATTGCACTACAGAATTCACCAACCATAAAAAGGGTTCTATAGTGAACTTTTCCAGAAGAAAAATTTCAGAACATTTGACTGCATTCAGGCACTACAGCAAAATAATATTTTTTTAAAAAGTTGGCCCTATTTCACTTAAACATGATTTGTATTAATTGTGGTTCACCATTTCAAAAAAATCAGTTTTGAAGGTTTGTTCTACCCCAGCGGTTCTCAACCTGTGGGTCATGACCCCTTTGGGGGTCGAATGACCATTTCACAGGGGTCGCCGCGCGCGTTAGCCCGCCATCTTGGTGCCACCATCACTGCAGGGGTGAAATGCTCCCGGTTCGGCTGTGCCTGCGGGTCGCCGGATAGCCGGTAGCGACAGAAGCGGGAGACTTCGTCCACCCGCCGCCATTTGGGTTCTTTTACCCTCTGCGCATGCGCAGAAGCTTTGCGCATGCGCAGAGGGTAAGCACGTGCGTGAGTGAAGCGAGTGCATGTGCAGATGATGGCGCATGCGCGAGTGTACATTAGCGAGCCGGTAGGAAAGGTAAGTGCATTTTACCCCTGGTCGATACGATGTACTCCAACGCTATCAGCTGTCCGGTGACCCCCAGGCAAGCCCGAACCGGGAGCATTTCGCCCTTGGTGCCACGCCCCCTTTGTCACATCCTGCGCGGGGAGGGGGCGGCGGGGAGGGGGTCGCGGTGGCGGGGGGGTCGCGGCATTAGAAAGGTTGAGAACCACTGTTCTACCCCAAGAGATTCCTGCTTAGTAGAAACAGAAGTAAATTTCTAAAAAACAAAAAAGCTAAAAGCTCTGCTTTTTTTATGGTAGATTTGGAAACTCAAACCTTAACAACACTGGTTTTGAGAATGATCCAAAAGAAAAATAATAGAATATTCTGTCTTCAGATTGAGTAGGAAATTGCATGCAAGACCCAAAATTCAGCTTCCCATCTCTTCTTGCACACAAAAGGAAAAGAGAAAGGAATTTGAGACCATTAGTACACTGCTGTTCACTCCCTAACCTCCAATCCGAATGATTCTTCTGCTGTTTTATACTAAAAGTGTTCAAGTTCACAACCAAATTCATAAATTAACTAGGGAGAAGAGAAACAGAATACAGGGTCAGCTACTCTTTTTTTCCTGATTACATTCAATTGTTTTCCCTTAAAGAAGTTACAATAGTTTCTTTTAACTAACAGTGCATTGTTGTTATTTCTAACCTAGATTAAAGTCACCATATGATTAGGGTTCAGGATTTCAATCCAGTAGCCATCAGGATCCTGAATAAAAGCCAGGCCTTTCATTTTACCTATAAAAGAGGAATATATAGTTTTAATAAATTCCAGTGTAATTCTCATTTTAAGCCTTTACAAGGTATTGTGTCCCAGGATAATAATGTAGGATCCAATCTGGGTCCTGGTCACCAGAAGTTCCCTGAAGATGGGCTCCAGCACAAGTCCGAAAACTCAGAAGACAAAACCTCTGGTCCCAGTGACGGACCCAGATTGGATCCTACTTTACAACTTTCCCAGATTAATACCATATCTTCGCCAAGAATTTTTTTTCTAATGACAAGATTTTTATCATTTATTTGCAAAAAGCAAGCTGGAGATAGACAAATAGGTTGGAGATACACATCATGCTACCCTACATATGTGTATATAATTTGACATGATCGATGTATTCACCAACTAATCTCAATACTACATACAAAGAAAAAGGCAATTATTGGTTCACAGCACACTCACCATCATCTGGTTTTTTCACAAATTTTACCCCCAGTTCTTCAAATCTTTTACAAGCTTTATTTACATCAGGAACAGCAATTCCAATGTGACCTAAAGAACAGCAGAATAATCAAAAACAGTGCTACATTTGGCAATATGTGAATAATGCCTTTGTTCATAAAGCATTGACATAAATCATCCATTTTTTGAAAAACAGGAAATATAACCATTATTCCATAATACATACAGAAGAAATCTATTAATTGTATTCAAAATTACATTTAAAAGAGAACACCCACAATCTGATGTGAACCAGATGCATTGGTACAACTTCTATCATTTCCATCCAGTTCTGAAACTGAATGATGGAATTATGGGAATTATAGTCCAATAAATTTAGAGATTATCAAGAAGATACAACTTTACTGAATGAACCAGAGTATTATTGTGGATCTTACATCTAGTCCAATCCCTAGCTTCTGCAATATGCTAAACCAGCAGTCCCCAACTTTTTCAGCACCAGGGAACGGTTTCATGGAAGACAATTTTTCCATGGACCAGGGGGAGTGGGAGCAGCACGCAACCTAGATCCCTTGCATGTGCAGTTTACAGTAGGGTTCGCACTATGTGAATCTAATGCCTGATGATCTGAGGTGGAGCTGAGGTGGTGATGCTAGCACTGGGGAGCAGCTGCAAATACAAATGAAGCTTTGCTCACTCGCCCGGCACTCACCTCCAGCTCTGCAGTCCGGTTCCTAACAGGTCACGGACCAGGACCAGTTTAGTCATGCACTAAATTGTCTCTAACAAATGTCTGGGCAGCATCCACTATTATTGTAAACAAATATTGAATCTTACTCATTTTAAAAATAGCAAGTCATTACTCCTTCTCCTGTCCTTAATTTCAAAAAAAGAATAAGTTCTCTCTATGCTTGTACAAAGCAGGCTTTTTCTGTAAATATTTGAAGACCGTCATGCCTTTCCTTAGTCTTCCCTTTTGTAAGCAAAATATAGTCAGAAAGCTTAACCATTCTTCCTATGATTTGGTTTCCAAGCTCCTTATCACCCTGTTACTAAACCATGCAGCACACTTAAAGCTTATTCAGTTTTTTTCCCTGGGAATTGCTTGGATCTGTGCTTGCAGTATCTTGTTTTTAAGGCTGTCCCACATTGTTGTCTTTTTAAGATTTCAAGCTATAGCATGCTGCCCATCTTTCTCCTTAATACATTCAATTCTTGAAGCCAAGTGCATATGGCTAATTTTTCACCATTTTTCCCTTCCTTTGTTTTTGTGAATTTCAGAACAACATAGTCACTTGGCCTCAAGGTGCCTGACTCATTCATTCCATCAATCTCCCAATTGGTCAGAATTAGACCCAGGTGAGCAAACTCTATCATCATGTAACACCATCTTAATAAAAGTGCTACTTTACCCAAATCTATACCTATCTCCTTCCTTCTGGTTTAGTTTTTATTCAGTTATTCCAATTTATAGTCACCCATCTCTGACTGGTCAACTCACAAGTTAAAAAAAATGAAAGGAGCTGTTTCAAAATAAATTGTTGAAATAAATTGCAGTACTGTTCCTTTGTCTGCCCTTGAAGACACCTCAGTATATGCAGAATGCTGAAACCGACATGCTGCCTGTGTAACACCTAAACTGCAGACTCTGCACTGCTGACTTGACCTTATAAAGGGTTTATTCTTGATCTTTACTCTCACCTGCTCTCCAAAATCCAGTTATTCTTTACATTAGTTGCCTTCTGAAAAGCCATTAAAACATAGCTGTTTTGACAAGCCTTCAGAGTTGTGGTATGTCTGCCATTTATTTAGTAATATGCTTTCAATATTTTTTTTCACTGTGATATGCAGTTTTATGATTTTGCTGTTTTGTAATTTTGTTTTGTGAATTACCTACAGATGTGGCGGTATGCAAATAATGACAATAAATATAATCCAGATGTAATGAATATGATAATCAGGTATAATGTTGTTTTTGTCTGAAGTTCCTCCAGTAGAATTACATAGTAATTGTAAATATGGTCTCTCTGACAAATGAAGCCCAACCTAGAAGGAAATTTATGCTGCCATCAGATTGTGGAAACTGAATACAACTGGATGCATTAAATTAGGGAGAGCTGATCCTAGAGCCAATGCCATTGTTTTATTTCATGGAGAAAGTTTTCATCCATGAAAAGATTTTAAAAAATGAAGCTGGAATAGAGTTTTTCCGCCTTTTTCCTTTTTTTGGAAAACTTTTCTGGAAATAAAAGACACACATATAATACATTTTGGCTTTTTTTCAAAACATACCAAATCCTCTGGGGTCTGAATTGCCATTGTGATAAGCCTGATTCTCATCATTTTCAGTGCCCCAGTTGCTGAAAGAAAGAAAGGGGACAAATGGAACAAGTGGAGGACAAATATATATTAATTAAGCAGTTCCAGCACAAATTAGAGGCTAGCTTAACTTTTTGAAAAAAACATTTATGCTTAAAGAAAATAAAAGTCTAAACTAAGTATAGAAAACAGTAAGTATATAAATTTGAACCATTAGCAAATTACATCCAATTATATTGGGATTATTGCTGTAGAGAAATTAAAGCTTCTTGTTGTTAGTCGCGAAGTCGTGTCCAACCTATCGCGACCCCATGGACAATGTTCCTCCAGGCCTTCCTGTCCTCTACCATCCCCCGGAGTCCATTTAAGCTCACACCAACTGCTTCAGTGACTCCATGCAGCCACCTCATTCTCTGTCATCCCCTTCTTCTTTTGCCCTCAATCTTTCCCAGCATTAGGCTCTTCTCCAGTGAGTCCTTCCTTCTCATTAGGTGGCCAAAGTATTTGAGTTTCATCTTCAGGATCTGGCCTTCTAAAGAGCAGTCAGGGTTGATCTCCTCTAGGACTGACTGGTTTGATCGCCTTGCAGTCCAAGGGACTCGCAGGAGTCTTCTCCAGCACCATAGTTCAAAGGCCTCAATTCTTTGGCGCTCAGCCTTTCTTATGGTCCAACTTTCACAGCCATACATTGCAACTGGGAAAACCATAGCCTTGACTAGACGCACTTTTGTTGGCAGGGTGATGTCTCTGCTTTTTAGTATGCTGTCTAGATTAAAAATTAAAGCTACTATATACTAAAAGAATCCATATCAAAAATGAACTTCATCCAAAACAAACAAAATAAACTTATAATTTATTTATATATTTAAAATATATTGCAGAGTGAGTCTGGTACCCAAACCTGTAAAACTACAGGTAGAACTTGCTAAACAACCATTCATTTAGTGACTATTCATTTAGTGACTATTACGATGGCACTAGGTACTTATACCCAGCCTTGAAATAACTACTGTTATAGTGCCTCTGTAGTCACTCTGATTGGCAGCCCACTTGCATTTACAATTGTAGGGATGCTTCAATTCCCCTTAACCATTTCCATCTTTTTGGCTTTTCTGCACTCTGCTGCCCCAAACTGACACCACAGTAGCTGCTTGTACACCCTCTCACACTGGGCAGCAGCCATCCCCAACCACCATGGTCATTAAGCAAATCAATTTTCCACAATGGGCATTTTTTTGTCAGAACTGGAAATAAACATTGGGAACTGGAAAAAAACATTGCAAATCCAGTCATGTTAACTGTAAAGGTGAGCTGGTTGCCAAGCACCCAATGTGTGATTACGTGATGGGGGGATGGATGAATTATGGTCATAGAAACTTTGAAACAGGCTGTAACTAGTTTTGGGGGGCTTCTAATGACCATTAAGCAACCACTCGTAAGTCAAGGACAACCAGTGTTTATTTTAATGTAATTTGACAGTCACATGATTTGTGTGATAAATTGTAGCTGTTAAGCAATTAGTTATCCTTGGAATTTCTTTCCACTCCGAGTAGCATTGAGAACTATTTATTTCTTTAGCCAGCATTTTTATTTATTTTATTTGAGTGCTGGTAAATCAGACACCTGTTCCAGTTTAAAACTGATTAGACACTGAAAAAAATCCGTATCTGACAATAAGTTGATCCAACACAAATTAAAAGCAGGATATTTATTCTTTTATATGGAACTGTCCTTTGAGTAGGCAAATTATGACACAGACACCATATGAATTATTGGAACGCTACTTTATTGTGGTAAGAGTATAATATCAGAATCTGAAAATCTGAGTGAGTGTCTCTCCTCTCTTCTTATACTAAAGAGAATCAAAGTAGAGCATTCTTAACTTTTTCCCTCATCTCCTCCTTTCTGTCTGGGTTACACTATTGCTTGCATAATGTATGTTGATTTCCTTTTCAAGACCATTTTCATACCCTCTACAGGAACCAGATCTTTCTTTAAAAAATATTTTAAGTGTGTCCTCTCTCTTCTAGGTGATCCATAGTTTGCAAAAAAAATCACTCCTTATTCATTTCTCAGAATCTCCAGGTTTGAAGATTATATAGTAGATAAAAACCTGAGACTGGGGAAAAACTCAACATGCAACAGTCACCACATTTGAGAGAATACACTCACTGTGTCAGTTCTACTGTAGCCTTCCTAGAAAAGGTCCATGCTATCCTCTCATTATTATCTTTTGGAATATCATTTTTATCTTCATAGGCCAAAAAGTAGAGGGAGAACTTCATAGAAGGAAAGTCATATTTTTGAAGTAAACTGAGGGGGGAAAAACATACAAATTATTTCATCCTAAACATGTAATGATTTGCTATCATTTGTTTTACATGATTGTAAATGTACTGATTTCTTGAAGTAAAAAAATATACTAAGAAAGCAAAATTTATCACACCTCAGAGTTCAATAAACTCATTTGGCGCAAGCTTTCAGAGAGACCTCTATGGCTTTAAATTGAAGGCAATCAAATCTTTCACAAAATAAAGCTGATTTTCCCTCCAATTTCCTCATTATAACACAGTACCAAGCCCCTTGATGATCAGCTTTAGGACTGCTGTTGGTAATTTTTTTAATTGAAAAAAATCAATTAAAAATAAACCTGAGATTTACAATGACAACAAAAGCATACAAAAAAGTTATATTGTTTTCTTACATAGATTAAATCCAGAAGGACGCTTACTATGGCAATGTTGAAGAAAACACATTTTTGCTTATATAAAATCCCAATTTTCACTCAGAAAATATTTGGAGGAACATTTGTGAGGAACAACATAAATTAACCTATAGTTTGCTTTTTATTACTGAATGAAATTGCTTCTGTGCAGAGAGATATGAATTCGCTTTACAATACATCTCCCAAATCCTTACTTAATATGTCAATCAGTTTTAATTCAGACTACATATAACAAGTATGCTAGCCAAAAGCATTTGGTTTCTTATTTCAGAGATTTTTTTTAGTTATTGTTCTTAGAAAATCAAGTTTGTAGGGCACACATTCCTTTTATCACATGCAGCAAATAAAACCTTGCAGGCTGTAGCATACTGGGAATTTCCACTCAAGAATGCTGCCTCACACCTAACTATACTCCAATCTACTGGCAGGGTAAGATGGGGAGGAACAACATTGTGTTTCAAACCTTGGAAAAAAGGTAGAGTTAAGCATGTTTCTCACTCAAATTATTGACAAAAAACATTACACTCACAAACAAAACAAAGACTCCTTTTACTGAGTTGAGGTTTTCATCAAGGAAAAGGAAACGATTTTTTGATTCTTTCTTTAGTAGTTAATCTCTTTTGTGCCAAGTTTTCTCAAAGGCCTTCCAAATCATTGGAGCAGTTTAAAGCAGCTTAAAATCTTACATTAGTGGACTAGATACAAGACTTTTGTTTTTAAATGGTTAAAATGCTAATGAAGACAAGTAAATTGTTTTTACTTACGTCATCCCAAGAATTCTAGTATAAAAATCCAGTGATTTTTTAGGATCTTTTACTCTTAGCATTGTCTGCTGCATAAGAAAGTCCTACAAAAAAAATACAACTTTGGTAAATCAGAAAACTCAGCAAAATAGAATATAGTTTCCCTAGGGGCAAAAAAATGGCCAAGACTAAAATATTTGTTTTGATATCAGATTAACAGCACAATACTACCTGGTCAGTACTTGCATGGTTTTAGCAGGATTCTGGTGGATGTTATTATTTTGATGCCTAGGGTACTGAATAACAATCAAAGAACCATTGTTTTAAAAGGGAGCTTCAATTTCAAAATTTTTGCTCAGCCTAAGAATCTAAATTAAAATATGGTAAAAGATGACTGTCCAGGGCCCATTAAATACATCACCTTAGTTGATAACTGGTTCAGTTTACACCTGTTCTTACTGATAAGAATGTTTCTAACTTTCACTGGAGCCTTCAGGAAAATTATTCCATTTCATATACTCTGGAACAACAGAAAAGATTGTTGTATGTTACCTTGTCAGGGATTTCTAAAGTGTGATCCTGCTCTCCTTAGATTTTGTTTTTCCAAGCTAAATGAACCCAGTTCTCTCAGTCTCTCAATTTAAGACTTGAAATTCGTGCCCTAATTTTTATTAATGTTTTCTTTCTACTTACTCCAACTTCCTTTAAAAAAAATGGACTTTGGGATACAAAGATCACCAATTAGTGCCTCGTATAATGAAGGGCTGTAGAGTGTTCAGATTCAAAGATGCTTCAAACAAATCTCTCCCATAAGTCACTGCTACTCTCACCACTTTTTCTCCTGAGGAGCTCCTGGGCAACAGAGTGCTAGGATGAGGAGCCATTAGTAAGAGAGGCTTGATTTAAATAACTCTTGCAACATACTTCTATTTTATCTTTTCAAAAGCATATTATAGTATGTTAAATGGAACTAATTCCCAGAGATATGTGTAAATAAGATTACAATCCACTACCCTGTGTTAAATCTGCCTAAACTTGGTAGAAATGCCAACACAACGATGTTATTAACAGAGAAGAATATAAAGTACCTCAAGGGATTCTGATAACATTTGAGAAAGCATCTAGAATACATATAGTCCTCAATTTATGACCACAATTGAGCCCAAAATTTCTGTTGTTAAGTGAGACATTTGTTAAGTGAGTTTTGCCCTATTATTACGACTTTTCTTGCCACAGTTAAATGAATCACTACAGTTGATTAGTTAATAACTTGGTTGTTAAGTGAATCTGGTTTCTGCATTGATTTTGCTTGTCAGAAGGTCATAAAAGGTGATCACATAACCTTGGGACACAGCAACGGTCATAAATATGAACCAACTGCCTAGCATCTGAATTTTGATCACATGATCATGGGAATGCTGCAAAGGTCGTAACTGTGAAAAACAGCCATGTCACTTTTTTCAGTGCCATTGTAACTTTGAAAGGTCACTAAATGAACTGTTGTAAGTTCAAGGATTACCTGTAATCAATTCAGGTTGCAATGTGCAATCTTACAATTCTAAACAGATGAGAGGTCCTTGGTGCTCTCCGAGCTTGGTTGTTTTCTTGCAGATATTTCATTACCCAAACTAAGTAACATCATCAGGCCTAGCACTCGTTTGGATAATGAAACAAAATGAGGACCCCTCATTTCAAACCTGAGCTACAAATATTCTCCTTTATTGGCTACGCATATTTATATCATGGTTAGTAGGATAGCTAACAAAGTATAAAGTAAATGTGCAGAATTGCTTTCCTCAGCTTGGGGCTGTCCAGATATGAACCAAAACTCTCACTGTGCAAGGTTTCAGATGATGGGAAGTGCTGGCCAAGCACACGGATCAGGCTGGAAAATAAAGAATATTTGTAGCTCAGGGTTGAAAGGAGGGGTCTTTGGTGCTTTCTGAGTTTGCTTGTTTTCTTGCAAGATGTTTCATTACCCAAACTTGGTAACATCAGTGCTAACATCAGGACTAGCACTGATGATGTTACCTAGTTTGGGTAATGAAACGTCTTGCAAGAAAACAAGCAAGCTCAGAGACCACCGAGGACTCCTCAGGCTGGAAAAGGCTGGCATATGAGGCAACAGCATTCCGGGAAGGATTTGATCCTCCGTCAGCCAAGACTTGAGGTCATTTTTTGCTTGGCTAAGGACTCTGGCTTCCACCCTGGTATTCTGCAACCCCTGAATCCCGCAAGCTCAACTCGTTTTTTCGGCGGAGCGAAAGTCGCTCGCAGCGAAATCAAGAGTGGCCCCCTTTCTTCCCACTTTCCAGCAAGCTCTCGCTATTTGTTCAACGGTTTCCTCCTCTTTGCAAGTCACTTCTTTCCCTTTACCTTCGTGCTGGGATCGGAGTCGGCACAGGCGCTATAGGCTTCCTCATCGGTCAGACCGCTCACCTCGCCTTGCTCCGACATGCTGCAACCTAGGAGCCGAATAGCCACACAGAATTACGCCTAGCCTGTCCCCTCCCTGACGCGTATTTTAGAGGCGACGAGAGGGGGGAAAAAAGAGCGAGGAGGCTCTTCAGCCAATAAAGGCAAAGCATGCAAATCGGGCAAATCCGTTGTTCCTACAATTCCCAGTATTCTTTGCAGCAGAAGCGTATTTAATTCCACCCTTCCTCCTTTGCATCCCCAATTCCTTTTAAAGAAAAGATGATTCATCCCCTATAACTGATGAGGAAGCTAAGTGTTACTGCGAGTTCGCTTTTGCGGGGGAGCGATGACCTACGGCCCAGAAAATTAGAACAGTAGTTGAAAGAGCAACAAGAGCAAGAGCCACTGTATGACTTATACAGTAGTCGACTGCAGAGAACTGAAAGAAAAAATATATTTTTTAAAAACAAAATTATGTATGTTAATTCTTTAAAAGCAAAACTTTTAAAAACTCTATTAATACCGTACATCCAGTAAAGCTCAATCAATTTGATCCACATGATCAAATTTGAACCACATTCATGCTCTTCGAAAGCAATGAACTGAGTAAAAAACTTCACAGCTACAGGAGACTTAATGGAAAATTTTAACTTGTTTGGTATTCTCTCAAAATCCAATTTTCTGAAATGTAATGGTAGCTGTGAAGCTTTGGTAGCTTTGGTTTTCAAAGTCAGTGTTTATTATAGCAAATAAGGCATCTGGTAATAAATAGTTGAGCAGAAGGCTGCAATTGAAGAAACTGTTATTAAAGCAATGCTCTCCAACTTAGTATTGTCCCCATGTACATTGGCCAAATGCTCATTCAATAAAATTTGAGTTGGCTCAGTTAATGCAGCAATTCATTCATTCATGCCTTCAAGTTAGTATTGACTTGGCAACTGTCTGGACCAGTCCCTGCAGTGTTCTTGGCAAGATTTGCAGAAGTAATTCGCAGCATAGTAAATCATAAACAATCATTTATAAATTACACTCTTTGGTTTACTACCGCACTTCCTTGGGGTAATTTTCTTGGATTAGTCTGGCAGACTGGAACAATGGAGCAGGGTTTAACCTTTTTCTGCAGGGCTTTTCAAAGTACTGTCCTGTTTCTTCTTTTCTCCAGGCTAAATGACTCCAATTCTTCCAGTCACTCAATTTAATCTTCTCTTGCCTGATCCTTCTTGTGTACTTTTCTTCTGAATCATTCCAACTTCCCAGAAAAAAATCATGGTGTAAAAAGAAATGCCCACAGGAAGGAAAAAGTCACTGACCACTGTCATTATAAAGAGCAGCCTATACAAGGCTTCTGATCAAAGTTGCTTTGGAGAGTGCATGTTTGCAACTCCTTAAAGCAGCTGGATCTGTAGTACAATCTCAGAAAAAAAAGTGTTGGTTTAAGGAATTCAAAGGTATAATGCTTGCACTCCTGCCCTCAGTGAAGCACATTTTTGCCTTTAATTAAGGCATTGCAAGTCGTCATATGTATATCTCAAAGATCTATTAGAATTCTCTGTAGTATTATGAGAGGAAAAAAATATAACTGAAAACTTCAAAAGCCAATAATAATCGGCAACATCTGCATTGAGTAAAATGGATTAATAGTCTGAGTCAAGTCTACTGCAAATTTTTAACTTCTTTATGAGATAAACTTTCCAGAAGGTTCTGAAGAGACATACCCTAGTCTTAAACTGAATGTTTGTTAAGATGTTTGAAAAAGTTGCATAATAACACAGTACAGTAATTCAGAAGCATTTGTAATCATGTTGTCATCCTTTACCAGGACACACTAATCAAAACAACAGGCTTGATTAAGAGAGTCTAGATTTAAAGGGACTAGAAAGATATGCCAAGATACTGGCTGAGTTAATGCAGCACAGTAAGATAATAAACTATGGTTTATAAATGAGAATGTTTGATTTACCACAGCACTCTCTCCGGTTGTGTTTATATAGAATGCATGCCCATGATTAAATATGATTTAGCTAAACCAATTTTGAGGTTAGAATGACACATTGACCAACAAACTATGTACTTTGAAGAAGTTATTTATTATATTATAATTATATGATGAATTTGTTCTCTTATTGATTTGGTTCCTCACAAAACCAATATAATCCAGATGATCATTTATTCATGATCAGACAAGAGGCAGGGATTCTCAGGCTGATCTCTCACAATTCTCTCTAATAGGTTAGAATTATTTCTCTGTGAAGCTTCTAGGCAAAAATGAAACCCATAAAGTAACTAGCAGGCATCTTTTAGAACAGGGATCCTCAAACTATGGCCCGCGGGCCAGATACAGCCTGCCAATGCAAAATATCTGGCCCGCGGAGTGGTGGGATTAAGCCCCGCCCCTTGTCCTGCCCCTCACCGTCGGCCTTATCTTCCAGCGAGCATCCATTCCAGCCGCACTTCTTTCACCGGTTGAGCTGCACTTCTGATAACACAGCTGCTGCTGAAGGTAAGGCCAGGGCAAAGGGTGCGGGGGAGGACCAGCTGAGGGGTGATCTCGCTGGTGCAGCCACGTGATCCAGGGCCGGTGTTTGAGTAGGGGAGGGGCTGCTGCTGCCTTGAAAAGCAGCTCTGGGTTTCCAAAGTACTGCTTTAAATTAAAAGTCTTTGAAAACGCTTTAAAAACAGCCAAAAAGCCTTTCGGGATATTTTTCATAGCCACGTGATCCAGGGCCGGTGGGTGAGTAGGGGAGGGGCTGCTTTTAAAGTAGCGCTTTAAAAGTGGGTGGGTGGGGGACATGTCTCCGTGTCTCCTAGCATTTTCAAAATCAGCTGAAGTTGGCTAACACTAATTCAAATGGAACCGCAGTATAATGCCTGAAGGAGAATTCACCCACTGCTTTGATTCTTGCCATATATAAAGTACATCCACCAAATTGGTTGCTGAACAATTTTGGTAGCTTTCATGTGTGTGGATACACATGCACAAGTGTGGCAAATCAAAATCAAATGCAAAAGCAAATCAGTTTGAATTCTCCTTCAGGCTTAAAAGACCTTTAGCCCTATAATCCAGGGGTGAAATCCAAATTTTTTTACTACCGGTTCTGTGGGCGTGGCTTGGTGGGCGTGGTGTGGCTTGATGGGCGTGGGTTGGTAGGCGTGGCAGGGGAAGGATACTGCAAAATCTCCATTCCCATTCTCTCCTCACTCCTGGGGGAAGGATATTGTAAAATCTCCATTCTCTCCTCACTCCTGGGGGAAGGATTTTGCAAAATCTCCATTCCCTCCCCACTCCCGGGGGAAGGATATTGCAAAATCTCCATTCCCACCCCACTCTGGGATCAGCCAGAGGTGGTATTTGCTGGTTCTCCGAACTACTTAAAATTTACGCTACCGGTTCTCCAGAACCTGTCAGAACCTGCTGGATTTCACCCCTGCTATAATTCCAAATAATTTAAAAAAGTAGTCTGGTCTCCTATCCCTTCCCTGGCCGCCTCCCCTGCTGGCAGGCACTCACAGGTCCTGCTGCTGCTGCTTGCAAAGCAAGAAGCCTTTGGCTGGAACCAAAGGGGAAGGAACCACGTGGGCCCATAGAGAGGAGAAGGGAGGGGCATTCACTGACAGCTTCTCTCAGCCTGTCATTACTTTTGTGCTATAGTATAGATCCCTATTTTTTGTAGCTCTGTATTTATTGGTATCTTACTAATAGCAATTTTGAATCCCTAGGAAACATGTCAAAGAAAAGAAAAATTGACTCTGAGTGCAGGATCTTCATAGATTCCTTGGGTTGAGCAAGTACAGCTTAGGAAGGAGAAAGGCAAAAAAATGGACTGTTAAATTGGCCACGCCCACCCAGTCACATGACCACCTAGCCACGCCACCCAGTCACATGACCACCTAGCCACGCCCACCCAGCCGGTCTGGCCCCCCAACAGTCTGAGGGACTGTGAATCGGCCCCCTGTCTAAAAAGTTTGAGGACCCCTGTTTTAGAATCAAACGCTATAGCTTCAAATTGTGCAAAGGACAAGCTGGCTATTGCATTCACTAGGTTTTAAGTATTAAAAATGAGCTTACTGTTCTTCCAATACCAAAGAAATTCAACATAATGATAGCAGTGTTTTAAATTTAAAGGAGAATTGAAATGTGAGACTTACTATTCAATATAAAATTAATATCTCTGAGAACAGGAATTAAATAAAATGCTCAAGATTCTATAATATTTTAAAAATAAATTAGAAGCAAAGCTGAAATAAAGTCTCCATACAGAGCAATAGTTCCCCCAAGAGTGAGTACAAAAATACAGTGGTTAGCAGGAAAAATATGCTGATTCCAAGTGTTCTTTTTCCTTTGGTCATTTTGTGAATATTTGCAAGTTTATTTATTTATTTTATTTATTTATTTTGTCAAGCGTGTATATGTTTACAGACAAAGTATAAACATGATTGTGAATATATAAGATGTACAAGCATGGCTATGAGTACATGATATTTTACGAATACATGGGGACATTAGGACAGGGACGGTAGGCACGCTGGTGCGCTTATGCACGCCCCTTACAGACCTCTTAGGAATGGGGTGAGATCAACGGTAGATAGTCTAAGATTAAAGTTTTGGGGGTTTGGGGAAGAAACTACAGAGTCTGGTAATGTATTCCAGGCATTGACCACTCTGTTGCTGAAGTCGAATTTTTTGCAATCAAGTTTGGAGCAGTTTACGTTAAGTTTGTATCTATTATGTGCTTGTGTATTGTTGCGGTGGAAGCTGAAGTAGTAAGTAGTAAGCTGAAGAGGAATGGAGGACTCTTCTCGTGAAATATCTCTGGACATTCTCAATTGTATTAATGTCCGATATGTAGCGTGGGTTCCAGACAGATGAGCTGTATTCGAGAATTGGTCTAGCAAATGTTTTATATGTTCTGGTTAAAAGTACAATATTACCAGAGAAGAAGCTACGCAAGATTAGGTTAACCACTCTTAATGCCTTCTTAGCAATGCCGTTGCAGTGGGCTCTGGCACTTAGATCATTAGAGATGAGTACTCCAAGGTCCTTAACTGAGTGAGGATCGTCAACAAGGTCATGAAAGTTGGAAAAGACCGCACTCCAGGAACCATCTGTTTCAGCAACGGCACTGTACCTATGAGATATTCCTACTGCTGGGTGGTAATGCTGCATTTTGATTTCATCCCATTATTAGATTGATAAATTCTGCGCTCAACTGCCAGTGCGGCCCTTGCACAGCTTAAAGGTTCCATGTCCTTCCACTTATAGTCCCAGTTGAGTGATTAAAGCCTTTGGAAGCTTTGCTACAAAAGTGCTCTCTCTGAATTCTTCCGCCCACCTTCATTTTCCTTTGAGCTCAAGAGGGAAACTGCTTAACACTCAGTGGATGAAGTGAACTTCCTAGCGGTCTGTCCATTTCCTTGCATCTTTTGAACAAGATCAGTGAAGAAAGAATTTTGGTTTGAGTTTGGTTTGAGAAAAAGATAAGGAAAGTTGGTTCATTTAGACACAAGTTCATTGCCTTCTTATTCTACAAAGAGCGTGTTGTGCTGCTCTTTAAAGATAGCAGTAATAATTATATAAATTAATGTTTTTATGCAACTCTAAAGATTCCAGTGATTAATTTCCTATCTTCCAGTATATGAAGGATCATCTCATCTTAAACATTACAAGAGGCAAAGAACTATTTTAAATAGATTTTAAATAGATTTTATTTAAAACAAATAATTGTTTATTTCTTTTTAGTATTCTAATTTTGAAATAACTCAGATGGTCAAATATAGAGTAAATCAGCATTAAATAAAAATTCTTTGCTACATACCCATTATCCTGCTCCATATTGGGGTAAGTCACATTTTGCCAAGAGCAAAAAACAAGTAATAGAAAATAAAAAAAATTAAAGGCATGAGATCAGAGGAAAAAAAAGGCTAAAACTAATTTACATCATCATTCATGGTAAGTCTTCATATCTCCCTGTCCTTGCTAACAAGCTTCCAGCACATACATATACTGTGTCATACATTGCCTTTTGTTCTATATAACATAAAACAATGCACAAGTAGCCCTTAGACCATATGACTGGTCACAAAATGCAGTGTCACCCATGTTGAACAGAAGGAACAGGTTTAGCAGAAGAACATCAGTTTTATAGTAGCTGTACTGATTGCCGGTAGGCTTCCAGTCCAATTGAATGTCCTTGTTTTTACCTATAAAGGGACTGCTTATTTTTTAAAAGAAAAAAGAAAAACAGAAAAACCAAGAACCCAAAAAGAGAGGTGTTCAACAGAATATCTTAGTTATTCGGGCATATTTGATACTCTAGTAGAAAAGAGTATTTGTAGTTCATGGCTGAACTATGGAATTGATACTCTGATATACCAGCATCTACTGAAATCAATTATTCCAGACACTGTTATTTTATTATACCTTTTGGTTGCATTACCCTCGTGGCCTGAGCTTCCAAGAAGTATTTTTGGGAAGCAATAGGTGCTGTTCTGCAGAAAAAGCAATGTGAACCAGGTATTTTCCCCTAGCTATGGGGTGGAAGATCTGAAAAGTAGTTTATTCTCAAGACTGCTTAAAAGTTAATTTTTATGGGGCTTTTTTGCAAAATGGCGCCACTGCACTGCAGCAGGTGCCAAGAACGTGCATTCTGTCAGATGACGGGGAATATTTTCCTGATATGAGAGACCTTAGTATTGTCTTCTCACCCAACATCAATACAACTGAATAAAACAGTCCTTGCAGTTTTGTATGCCATTCCACCAGAAACTCTTTATTCTGGAGAGAAGCATTATTCCAAAGGGAAATTTTTCAGAGCTGCATAATAGCACTTAGACTTATATATTGCTTCATAATGCATTATACCAGTTTACAGAGTCAGTATATTACCCCCAACAATCTGAATCCTCATTTTACTGACCTCAGAAGGATGGTAGGCTGACTCCTTTCTTTCTTTCTCTATCAATCCTTCATTTCTCTCCCTCAGCCACTTTCCTCAGAGGGCTACTGAGGAAAGGACAAGATGGTCAAGCAGTAGGTCTGAACTGTTCATTTGAGGACACTAGGGTAGATGCCTAGAGGTGGATTTGAAGAATCTAGGTTTAGATATAAGATATAATTCTTTTGGAAGGGATACACACTTTAAGACGTTTGGTATCTTCTATTCTAAACTATCACTTTGCAACAATTACAAAAAGTCTTATTTATAAACCACAGGAATAAAAATGGAGAACGTAGCAGATAGTAATCCAGACCCTGCTCCACCAGAGATTATAGAGCCTGGTCCTGGACCACCTGAGGATGAGCCTCTCTCAAAACTGAAAGATGCAGATTTATCCGACCGTTCTCATTTGAAACCCCCTGTTCGTACAAGCGGAGAATCTGCAACCCGTAGAATGTCTAAATTTCGTCGAAGTAACAGCGGAGTTCAGTCACTGCAGGAAACTCTGAAAGAAAAACAGGTTTGTAATCATGATGCACACAGTAATAACTTTTAAACTCTCCAAAATTAGGCTTGATTCCTGCCTCTTGATCCAACTATTTAAACCTCTTTGTTCTCAGTTAATATTTTTCTGCATTACATATTACAGTATAATTTGAGGCAGTCATGTGGGCAAAAGTACAAATCTCATAAATTGTTGCCATGACAACAACCCTAATAACCTTAGGAGCACAGTTAGGATAATAGATCGTTTGATTTGATTAACATCCAACTTGGAACTGGCCAAAATATTTAGAATATAATTAAGAAGGGCAAAGCATATATTCCTGGATCCAAAAGGATTATTATATAGTGGTCCATTAGATATTTGCAAGAAGAACAGTATAGAGAGTTGCAATTCATGAATGAGTTTAGGAGGGCATTGTATTTTGTCAAATCGATAATTCATGGCACTCATATTTCCGAGGACTGAGCTGGGAAGATGTTGCAATGTAGTGGCAACTGTGCATCACATTTCTATTTACATTTTCCAAAGTACTGGAAAGCAAATATCAGTTAAAAAATAGTTGGTGATTTTATACCAGGGTTCTTGACGGAAACCTTTACTTTCTGGGATAACTGTCACAACTGATTCTGATGGAAACTGTACAGCAGCATCCATGGCGGAGGATGGGTGGGGAGATAACAGGATGAGGAAGCATGTTCTACCATTGCAATGCAAACTCCACTCCTTTTTTATATGTCACGGCATCACACACACTTCCAGAAGCTCAGGGCCTACAGCACAACACTGCTTTTGTTATTTTGATGAAAGAACCATGTTCTGGGGCACCAATGTCTCTGCACCACTTCTTGGAACCAAGCCATTGATTGATTGTTTTTTTTTTAAAGGCCAGGATTTTTTTCTCAGAAGAACTGATGGAATATTTTTGTTACTAATAAGTTGAAAGATCACATTATGATTTACAGTGTTGTACCTTTGAAAATAAATAACTTTTTATTGTAAATCATTTTTTGTTTTGCATTCTTTTTTCCTCTCTTTTTAAAATTTTGTTCACCACTGATTTATTGTTTTTAGGGCAAACATGTTCATTTGGGGTTTAGTCCTAAAAAGAATCATTTTGAAGTCAATGTCTGAAGTATGCAAAATATTTTGACTGACTAAATGCAAAAATAAATAAGGGGCTCACTGCCTTGTCATTTTTTATTAGTCCCATTATGAATTAACTGTAATAATTCAAGAATGAGGTGGCATGCTGCCTTCCTTCCTTCCTTCCTTCCTTCCTTCCTTCCTTCCTTCCTTCCTTCCTTCCTTCCTTCCTTCCTTCCTTCCTTCCTTCCTTCCTTCCTTCCTTCCTTCCTTCCTTCCTTCCTTCCTTCCTCCCTCCCTTCCTTCCTTCCTTCCTTCCTTCCTTCCTTCCTTCCTTCCTTCCTTCCTCCCTCCCTCCCTCCCTCCCTCCCTCCCTTCCTTCCTGTAATCTATTTTCTTTCTTTTAAAACTGGTGTATTAGCTGAATAAATTCAAAAACATATCAGGATCAGTTGTAACTGCAACAATACAAAACAGAAACAGAAACTATAATATAGAGAGTTGATTTTTTTTTGTTTCAGATCAACATTTTGCATATATACATTTGCATTTCTAAGAGCTTGAAGTAATATGTATGTATTTCTATGTTTATGTTATTGTGTAAGTATTTAAGAATCCCTACCTCAAGGAACTGTTTAGAAAATAACAGAAGACAAATAATAAAGAAAGGCAAGAGAAACTGAAATAGGGATGAATTGGTTGAACATTGCTCATTATTTAGTTTCATACCATTGAATATATTTGAAATAAAATATGAGTACCACAGAAACAATAAACAGTAAACATACGACTATTGCATATTTTTTCCTCAATTTTCCCAACTAGGCACGATACAAAGAAGCAAGAGAAGGCAGAAAAATGAAGGTTAATTCTGCATATAAATATATCTTTGAAATTCTATCCGACAAACTTGGATTAGACATTGGAACAGTAGAAGAATTAATCCTGGATGGCCCAACAGTGAGTTTACTTTACATTTGTTTTACAAGGAACATTTTTAAAACTTTGTTCATTCTGTTTTTTACCCTCTAATACTAATACATTGATAACTAATATCATCATAATACAATGTATGCTGAGATTTTCAGCATCAGAGTCACCAAAATGTAAGGCATTATGATTAAATTCAATGTGTAAATCCAGATAAACATCAGAATAACTTACATATGAACAACTTACATATTGGGTTTTGTTCTAATCAAATGTGCATGCTGTTATAACCAGGGTGTACTGTATTTGTACTCTATATTATGACTTTTTGGTCTGATTATATGAATCCCCTTGTATACACATAAATTTATTCACACATAGTCACACAGTATGGAATGAAGGGCAGGGAAATTCAGATAATCAGACCAAAAAGTCACAATATAAAGAATACAAATACTTTCTGAAATGCCTTCTACATAAGAATAAATAAATTCAGGAATCCAACCTTATTCTGATATGGCCAGCCTATTATAGGATTATAAATATAATAAATTAATTAAATATAAATTAAATAAATTATACACTCTTTTTTGATCATCATGTGCGTTTTTATAATATCCATCACAGGTTTTTTTTAAAAAGTCAGTATTCCAAGGTTTAAGTTCTAGGTTTTCCTGTCCAAATAATGACTCTTTAATTTAATTTGAGGAAATAAAAGGCATATAGGATTTATTAATATAGCTGTTCTCAGGAGTTTAGGAATTGCTGGTCTTTGCCAGGTTAGGTCTGTCCTTATATTTTCTTCCTAATCAAGCTAGAAGGGAATCTTACACATAACAACATAATGACAACTGAAAACACTTTAAAGGCATTGTTTTCCTTTAATATTTGGCAATTAGTACTCCCTTAGGGAATTTTTAAAGAAATCAATAATCTGGTGAATTTATACCATATCTTTCCTTTTTAACAGTTACAAGCATTTGATAGTTTTTTTGCCAAAGGAGGAAACAGAACACTGAAGTTTATCTATCAAGAGGGTGAAGCTCCTGGCATAGGTAAATGTTAAAAATGATTTTATCTACAACTTCAGAGAAAAGTAAATTGTTTGGGTTTGAAGTATTAATAACACACATACAAAAAAAGAGCCAATCATGTAGAATAATAAAGAATGTATACAAATTGGATTTTATCACTGTTGTATTCTCTGCTGCCGATATGCTACATAGCATGGGACGATCTAATGCTAATAATAATGATGTATTTTCTAAATGATGGCTTGGAAACTCATGTTCAGTATTAATTTTAGAGGTGCCATGGAGGAATTTAAACATAACCTAAATTATATGAGGGTACAGCATTAGTATAAGTGTTTTCCATGAATTATTTTTTCCAAGTTTTATATTCTATATTTTAGAAAATATATCTGTTGTTTATTGCTCAGTAATATCAAGTAGGAACAGTCAATTGTTTTTAGCACATGATAAGTCAGCATAGGACAAATTTAAATTATAGATTGAGGGTAAATATAAGTTAATATGGACTAGCCAAGGACCTGTACATTTTGATTGATTGACAAGTTGGTGTCAACTTTTAGCTGAGATTTTTGCCCAAGAGAAGCTGTCCCCAACTTGATTCTTCAGTTCTTCCAAGGGTGCATGCACTACTGCTGTATCTCTGTACTTCTTTTGCACAAACCAGTGTATTTATTACATAGCAGTGACTTGATGAAAAGATAGCTAGGAGAAGTTTAATACCCTAATCTACAGGTCTTCAAACTTGGCAACTTTAAGACTTGTGGACTTCAACTCCCAGAATTCTCCAGCCAGCTGGCTGGAGAATTCTGGGAGTTGAAGTCCACAAGTCTTAAAATTGCCAAATTTGGGGACCCCTGCCCTAATCAAAGGAAGTGCCAAAGTAATTCCACAGCAGCTAAACTTAGCTTAACAACAGCAGCAATAACAACAACAATTTATTCAACCGCCTGACTCTCAACAACTCTGGGCAGCTCACAACAATTGAGGAAATTATAATAAAATCAATTTTAAAAAGATTAAATGATTTTTGTCTCTTTTTTTTTTCATTTTCAGAGTGTGGGAGAGCAATTCCAGGTATTCTGAAAGGAACGAAAATGATGAAATTGTACGTAGATGAATCTCAAGACAAATTCAAAGGACAGTGCTTATTTTTTGTACGTGCTAGAGATGATTTGCCTGTGAATATTAAGACAATGCATGAGGTATTTTTATCTTCTTTCTCATTATTACCTCTCCTCAAAAAAGCAAGATCATCAAATTTAAGGACAATAATAGAAATAAGGCCCATAAATTATAAAGAATCTTAATTCTTTGGTGAGTGCATAGTTATTTGATTTGAACCACATAAGCACCACTTTTTTGTACTTGGGCCCTAGATGTAAACATTCAAGCCACATGGATTGCATTATGACATTGCAATACAACTTCCTCATTTGAACCACAACCCATCCTGTAGATGCCAGTGGGTGGATGTAATGTTATAGTGTCTGGGTTTACAAAGTACAAAAAGCCATAATGTGATTTGTTTGCTTTATTGTTAGTAGAGTATATGAACAGAGCAACTGTAAGATTCTTCATAATTTAGGCAGTATGAAATACAAGGAGAAAAAATTCTTCTCGTTGCAACATAAAACTTTATTTTAATGAGAGAGTTATTATATTTATTTTGAAATGTCAACTATTATTGCATAATAGCTTTTTGATTCTTTCCACATTTAATAATCACAGTATTTTAATCTTCCCTGTTTAGGACATATACTATTCATCATTGGATGGAAGTGAAGGTCTTTTGCTTGCCATCAAAAATAGTATGGCAACAGTTTTTCTGCCTGCCATTCTTGCCACAAGCAATTGGGGTGCTTTAAATCAGACCAAGCAGGGAGAACTTGAGAAACAAAGTTTCATCGAAACCTTGAACAGATATTTGGCATTTTTGGATGGTAAGAACAAATAGATCAAACAAACAGACAAATAAGCTGACCCTTCCATTTTACTTTTTAAAATAATTGATAACTTGATGTACTGTCTAATATCTGGTTGGGACATATTATATCCTGATTCTTATTCCTATCCTGGCTAGCCAAAATAACTGCTGATGTGGACAGAAAAGAAGAGCTGGAAGACTTGATTGGCTAATCAATGACATACTTTTTTCTGTCCCTCTTAAAATACAGGCATCTTTCTGGGAATCCAGTAAAAATCATTAAAACCTTGTCTGATCATATTAAATGTATTCCCCCAAGTAGAGTTGGGAAGAACATAATACTATAAAGTTTACACATCATAGCTCTCTTGCTTCAAATATGAAAAGCTGATTGTTTTATAGTATATGAAAAGTCATCATAAGACTGACTGAAATAATAAACTGGATGAGCCAGTATCATATGACCAAAGGAAAGCAGTGGATTGTCAGAGCATTTTAGTTCAGGGGAAAATTACAAGTGAAGATAATTTCCACAACTCAAATACTGTACTTGATTTTGTGCATTTAACCAAGAGACGGGTCTTACTCCAAGGTCATTCCTAAAGATTGCAGAGAGGTAATCTAAAGCAATTCACATTTGCGTTATATGTACTTTCATTGTCAATTCTACAGAAATTATTTGTCCCTGTATATCACATTCCTATGACAATTTGTTTAATAAGACAAATGCATTGTTAAAACTTCCCCAGTGAGCTCTTCCTCTGGATTTTCCCTGACAACAGTATGATTATTCATTTTCTTAGATTTTAAGCAAAGCTATTGTACTTATATAATAATAAATTAAGTACTTAATATGTTAAGTAGTTATATATGTGTATTGAACCAGAGTTCTTTATGCTTTATGCTTTCTCCCTTTTGCTTTTTCGGTCTTTCTCCTCCCATTAATTTAAAAATTTGATCCCTTTACTTCTTGAGGCTGTCTCTTACTAGACTCACCATTTCCTTTTTCTCTTTTTCCTAGCCATGCATCAGGTTAAGCCCTTTCTGTTCCTTTCCTTTCACCCTGAGCATTTGTGTGTGTTTGTTGTTGTAGCTGTGTCCGAGACTTGCATACCCAGCTCCATAACTTTTTATACTTTCTTAACTCCTGAGCTTCATTTTTGCTTTTGAGACAACCTCCCCCACTCCCTTGAAGATCTCCAATTCTGGTTTTCTTACTGACTCCACAATGCCTCTCAAGAAGTCACTTTATCTCTTCTGTGATCTGTAACACTACCTCTCAGGCTACTCTGAGGATCCCATTTCTTCTGCTTCTGGCATCTTCCACTTACAACCCTGTGAAACCAGATTCTTAGCACCCAAATTAACTTCCTAGATTCTGGCAAGCTGTGGTCTATATATATCTGTATCTTTGAGGTAGGATTCTTTTTTTTTTCATCTTTTCATTCATAATATTTGCCAGGTGCAGCACCACCTGAGAATGTGCAAAGACTTGAAAAAAGAACATCTTACATGTTTTTTCCCTAGAATACAAACAGTTGTAATGAAACAGCCCAGGAAACAAATGGTAGAATCTGAAAATGTTCTTTCTCATTATACATAGGTGCTAGAGTGAGCATCCAGGGAACTGTTCAACTGAAAAAAATAGATAACATTGACTTCTCCAAATTCCAGTCTTTTGAGGAAGTGACAGCAGCCGCTGCCAATCCTGATATTATACATCAATTGGAGGATGCACTTATGATATGGTACAAGCAAATTGAGCAAGTAAGCATCTTCTGGTACCCTAGACAAGCAGAGGAGTATGTATGAGAAGCATAGTTTTTAAAAAAGAGCCATGAAGAAGGCATTTCTGTGGCATCTTTTTCAGCACAGAACTGTTCACTGTGGTGGCCAATCACATTATAAAATACAGGCACACCTTGACAGTTCCAAGCTGGTGAAAACTGGTTTATGTCAACATTCCAAACATGCTTTTTAAAGCAAAATCTTTTCTAGATTAACCAGGCATTTGCTTGTGTTGTGATTTTATCCTTAAGGTTTAGGAAGGTGGTTTCCCTTTGATCAAGATAAGAAGTTATTGTTTCAGATCAAAACAGGTTGGTTCCTCATTTGCTCTTTGAACTGTTGTAAAGGCCAATAGCCTGAATGATATGCAACTATATTTCAGCAAATCAAATATTATTTCAGTCGATAGTTAAGTATTAATTGAAGATGGCAGACTAAGATAGGGATTTCAAGGAGCTAATTTTGGACATCTTAAAAGAGTCGCAAACTATTAGCTCTGATGAAGGTAAGGGTCATGATGATGATGATGATGATGAAGGTGGTGGTGGTGATTAGTAAGGAACAGAAGCACTTGTAAGATTTCCAGAACACTTTTGTGCTCTGCAGCTTAAGTTGCAAGATGAAGGCAGTGGTTTCTGTGCTGGAGGCACAGGGATCAGAGTGATGCAAACAGCATAACAATGCAGGCCTCACCCTTTGTCTACATGCATCTTGGAATTCAGCTTGGAACATGGTACTGTATGCCAGCCCTCATTTTTCTGAGGAAAGCAGGCAGGGCCTGCAGACGCCATTGGAACAAAATGTCATGTGACAGTCTTGAATGTGACATAGCAACACAGACATGATATTTATCTTGTACAAATTTAACATTGGCAGGTTTTGATTGAGAGTGAACAGATGAGAAAGGAAGCTGATGACTCAGGTCCACTTACCGAATTAGAGCACTGGAAGCGTATGTCTGCCAAATTTAATTTTATTATTGAGCAGATTAAAGGACAACCTTGCAAATCTGTCATAAATGTTCTCAACGTTTCACGTTCCAAAATTATAAAGGTAATTCTTAGTTGTTGGTTTTTTAAAAAAAACAATGAGGTTTTAATGAGTTTATACAGTCTATTTCAATATATCCCCATTCCCTTTTTAAAATAATATAATCTCTATGAAAATCTGTGGTAAGAGGCAATACCTAAGCAGCCCGGGATGAGCCCAACAAGTTAAACAGGTTGGGCCTGCCTTGAACTTGGATGGGAGGCTACTAGAAAATCACACTAGGCTAACTTGGGAAGTAAAAAAACCACAATTAAAAAAATACATTCATATTTCTGCCAGGAAAATTACATGCAATCATCAAGAGTTAAACTTGACTCTGTACTTCTTTAACTTCATAAACATGTTATCACATGTTTGGAGTATTAAACTTTTTCCATTTAGTTTAATTGATTCAGAATTAAACTGGTACATCTGCCTGGTATAGCTCTAATTGCTAACATGTATTAGAATTGTGACACTCTCATAAGCATGCATTTCAGAAGAAGTATTTGTTTTAATTTAATCAGTTAAAATGATTACATCAATCCAATGGTATGACACATAAATTATGATCTAGATCAGGGGTGTCAAACTCACGTCATCACGGCGTGGTCACCTGATGTATCAGGACTTTTCCCCCCTTCGCTAAACCGGGCGTGGCCAGCACGTGACGCATCCAGCCCATGGGCTGGGAGTTTGACAGCCCTGATCTAGATGTAAGGGTCAAGCAGGTGAGATGGGAATCTGATTCTTACATCAAAATTGTTTTGTAAATAAAGGACAGAGGGCAGTACTTTCAAGGCCAAGTAAAGAACTTTGGGAGAAAGAGATCCACAATTTAAAGCTGGGCCCTCAGGTACATAGAGCGCAAGACTGGCTACTGGTTGGATAGCTTCTAATTCTCCACAATAAATCTACTTATCTAACATGTCTGCTTGGAAATGTGGAGTGGGTAGAGTTAAATGGACATAGTATTTGGCACAAAGCCTTGATTCTTCAAAAGTTGGGCTTAGATTCATTGCCTTGTGGTCTCTGTGTGTGCGCTAGTGCTTAGATGTAATGCAGCTATTTCTCTAAGTGTCAGAACTGCATTTGACAGCAATATGATTTGGTTGACTGTTTGATACTCTGCCATTATATGGCGTAATTGGTTTATTCTAATTTAACATTCAGAAAATTGGGGCTAACTTATGGCAACTTTACTCAGATATGAATATTAACATTTTTTGGAAATCCCAAGTCCAACTTTTGATGACTGAATTAAAACAGCTTTTAGAGCCTAGAGATTTGGAGAGACAGCCAATGGGTTGCCACTGCTCTCAGCAGACAAGATTGTAAGCAGTTGCCTTTCCATTTTTTTTATTCTATTTCCACAATCTTGAATTAGCTGCATAGCATTGCATGAGTGCATTGTAATACCACTTCCCCAGTATGAAAGTATTCTTCAGTCTACAATAAGTGCATTAATGTAGCATGGCAATGTCCTAATATATTGTTGTGCTGCCTCAGCACTCAGAACAACTTGCAAGTCAGCATGACTAATTTGTCATGGCACCTATCTAATGCCTTACCAGAGGTGGGTTCCACCCGGTTCGGATCGGATTGCCCGAACCAGTAGCGACCCGCTGGTGACGTCGCAGTGATGTCACGGATCCGGTTCGGTCGGTGCTGGTCCGTGGGCGCTGCCATCTTTTTTTTGAATTTTTTTTGAATTTATTTATTTCTTTCTTTTTTTCTGGGTTTTTTTTCTTCTGCGCATGCGCAGAAGCCAAGTTTCCGGCACTGCGCATGCGTCACCATCTTGTTTTTGGCTTTTTGGGGGGGGGACTTTTTTCTGATTTTTCGGTACTGCGCATGCGCGCGCAAAGTGTGTGCGCGCCCATGAGGCGTGGCCACGCGGCGCGGGAGGAAGCGAACTGGCAGCGAGGTAAATTAGAACCCACCCCTGTGCCTTACCCCTGATATACATGGTCCTGACCCTGATGGCCTTCAGGAAAAATACTAAAACTTTTCTCCAAGGTACTAGTGTCAGAATGTGGATAGAACTGACATGGGTGGCTGATGGATGATGTGAGTTTTATGGGGCCTCAACCCTGTTTGTTGTTTTAAAAGTTTTCATTCTGGTAGATGGGGAGCTATTGTATATAAATTTATTTAATAAGTAAACAATATAGTTTTGTTGCATATACAGTATAATCCCTAGTCTCACAGTGAGTGCAATCATTGGTGGTAAAATGAAACCATTTTCTTTAAATAATTTATTAATAATATGTAGTTATCAAGAATTTGAATCTGTAGGCTTTTAAGTATATTTATTCATTTATTTATTTATTTATTTATTTATTTATTTATTTAACTCCAAAGGGACTCTGTGCAGCTTACAACAGCAGTATAAAAACATTAAAACTATGTAAATATTAAAAAACGACAGTATAATCCCTAGTCTCACAGTGAGTGCAATCATTGGTGGTAAAATGAAACCATTTTCTTTAAATAATTTATTAATAATATGTAGTTATCAAGAATTTGAATCTGTAGGCTTTTAAGTATATTTATTCATTTATTTATTTATTTATTTATTTATTTATTTATTTATTTATTTATTTATTTATTTATTTATTTCAAGTATAGTTAGAATGTAATTACATTTCTACTACATGAATTCTGCACATTTTATTTCAGTGTTTTAAAAGTTCAACATTTTGTTTTTACTATAGCTGTGGCGAGAACTGGATGCCAGAATAACAGATACAGCAAATGAATCCAAGGATAATGTTAGATATCTATATACACTTGAAAAAGTTTGTCAGCCACTCTACAATTACGATTTAGTGAGTAAATTTCGAAGACATCTGTATACAGTTTTGTGTATATTATATAGTTACATTTTCTATTATAGTACATGCAGTAAAATAAATGGCTTTAAAATGTATATCATAAGCAGAAGATTCTAAATCTAACTATATTCTAGATATTCTAGTGTCATAAAATATCTGACTTTTAGGGACAATTATTATTAATTGATGTCTTACATCTTTCTGTTGATGATGTAGATTTAAATTAATTGTCATGACTGGGCTGTAGATAGGAATCTAAAATAAGGAAGAAACAGACAATAATCCAAAGTATAACCCAGGCTGAAAGGAGAACCTGGAATGCATTCATATGAAATACAACAGAAGATACTTGATAGAAAATAATTTATAAGTTACTTGTTAATAAGTTATGCTTTATTATTTTTATGGGTCCATTGTAAATTGCCTTAATCATTCTTGGAGTAGAAGAGTGATTCCAAAATGAAGAATTACTTTTTAAAAAACTGTTTGTTGGGTGCAAAGAAAATGGGGGGAGGAACTGCATCCAGAAATTTGCCTTTTAACTGCAACGAACAAACTCTTCACCCTGGCACTTCTCATTTTAGGCATTAGGAATTTAGACTTGTTCTGAAAACAGCCATCTCCCTCTTGCACCCATTGTCAGTCCCATCTGGTAGTTTAAAGTATGCCATCTTTCACTCTGAATTCTACAAAATATTTCTCTTAGGTTTCCATGGCCCACGGAATACAGAATTTGATTAATGCTATAAGAATGATACATAGTGTTTCCAGATATTATAATACTTCTGAAAAAATGACATCTCTCTTTATCAAAGTAAGTGCTTTTAATCAGTGGACTGGAGAGAGTTCTGAACATGTATGTTGTGCAAGCCTCAGTGTCGATTATAGTTTTCTGATGTATACAGTATATTTCAATGGTTTACATCTGCTGTTAAGTGTATCATTAAACAACAATATGTATTGCAAGAACTGATATACATATTCACTCTAAATGGCCAAAGGGCCATATGAAATCTCAATAGGGCACCTGAGGTTTCCCAAGTATTAGCAGACATTATTTTCCTTGGCTTCAACCAGATTCCCTCTCTGTTTGTTTTTTCACATTTTAATTTAAAATTATATTTTAAAACATTTAATTTTAAAAAGGTGTCATGTTTGAAAGCAAGTCTCCAGCTTCACAGCCACAATGGGCAAAATAAGCTTTCTTGGAAAATTAAAATAAGCCAGTGCTATCCAGTCATCTCTTTGGAAGGGAGCACAAAGGAAATGGGAGGGCAGGGAGGTAAACCAGGGAGAGTTTTCTGGGAGTTAGAGGAGTGCTAGGTGGCATTCTAGGAGATCAATAGTGGGCTGTGTTCCCCCATGGTAGACATTGTGTGTACGAGCAAGCAACGCCACATACAAAGCAGCCATTTCTCAAGAGCGCCGAGGGGCACATGACATGGATTTTATAACTTGTTAACTAACATAGTTACTTTGCACTTTAATATATCTTTTCTCTCTCTTATTTTAAAAGGATGATAAGGCTTTATAAAACTATTACAGACTGGAATGTAGGAAAACTTTTTATCCTATTGCTACAGTACATGGATTGATCGATAGCTTCTAACATTCCTAAACTGAAAAGATAGAAGGAATGGCTGGCAAATATCTCCTGATAAGAGAAAGTTTGTTAGTGCTAATTTGGCGTCTGGTTTGTCATAAACTCCAAAAAAACATTTTCTCTCATTAACATCTTAAATTTCACGCCCTTCTGATGTCAGAGCTCATTTAAATGGACATACATGTAACATGTTTGACTACATGTAACTGATTTCCTATGCAAAGGGGAGGTTACTTTTATCTTGTCCAGTCAACTTTTCTCTTGCATTTTCTTTGATGTGTTAGCTATAAAATGCAATGTAAGCTATGGATCTGGGCTCCCTCTTTGAATGAGAGGAATCCTTTTTATTAGAATATTCTAATAAACTAAATAAAATGATCTTCTTGTCTCGGTCTTCTCATGGGAAAATATGCATACTGAGGCACAAGCCTAACAGCCATATTTGGCCTTCAGCACCCACATGTTTCTCAAAACTACAAATATAATCAGTAGCCCCAAATGGTTGGAGACCCCTAGTTTCATATGTGTGCACACAGAGTGTATTTAATTGTGGAACAGCTAAATGCAAGAAAGAGATGGTGTCACACTGCAAAACATGCATCTTTGTTTATTGTGCCATCAAAGGTGGAATCTAGTTCAGATGTAAGTCTATTAGCATGACTTTTAAAGCTTTCAAGCACCTTCTTGTCTTTAGGATTTATGTAATAAAATAATGATTTTTTAAAGATGTGATTTTACTGTAAATTATCCAGTTTTTGTGATAATCTCAGGCATAACACAATGGTTTAAGAACAGTCTGAGACTGTAGTCTGATGCAAGCTTGTTTTCATTATAGTATCTTGAAAGAAAGAAAAAAGGAAAAGGCAGAAAAAGTATACAATACCAAGGCACTTGTAGGAATAGTTTCTATTTAATTTTGAATCCCCCCCCCCCCAAGTACTGACAATTAGATTCCTTTGGCTTGTCATTAGATGAGCCGTTGCTGTGAAACTTTGGGCATTTATTTTTTTACTGTTAATGGGAGAGCACATCTAAATAACGAGCTATATACAAGGTTCTGGAAACGTGCAAAATGCTGAACTTTGATATAAAAAACTATGTATGTTTTTTCCTTTTTAAAAATACAATAGGTTACAAATCAGATGGTCACAGCATGTAAAGCATACATTACTGATGGAGGATTTAGCCGTGTATGGGAACAGGATACTCCAACAGTAATTCAGAAAATTAAGGTATGTTTGTAATGCTGTATATATTTTCTGTGGTATTGTTTCTGCTCCCTACTGAATCCCTATAATGGGATTAGCATGATGTATAACCGCTATAAAACAAGATTTTGGTTTTCATGTTAGCTAACTTATTATCATGAACCCTCATTAGTGTTATTAGCAAAATTCATACAAAGCCATAATTTACCTGACTGTTTATTAAAAACAATACCAATGTGGAGTTTTCTGCTTAATTAGGCCTCTGGAGATTTACTCCAGCATTGCACTTCATAGTCTTTATGCTTGGAAATTAAAAGAAATCAATTTTGAATTATTAGAAAATAGTGAGCATCTTGTCAATATTTTCCCTTAATTAGCAAGAAATTATTAGCAATCAGTATAGGAACCTTATTATGTAGGCTAAGAAAAAATTATCTTCAAAAGCTTCTGCTTGCTCCTATGATCTAAAACAGATTTAGATTTCTTCATATTTCAGTTGACAGCATTAAACCAGATAAAATGTTAATTATGAAGATACAAGCCTAAAATCAAGTTCTAATTGGAAAAGTTCTTTGGAAAAGATCTATAAATGGTGGGCTTTTTTCCTACAGTAAATTATATGTATACGTTAGATTTATTGAATTTATATCCACTCTAATCATATGGCTTATGCCTCTAACTAATCTTACTAATTACTCTCTGATAGTAATTGCTACATAATGTTGTTTTTTAACATTTTAGGACTGTATTTTTTTGTTTAAAGAATATCAGAAAAGTTTTCATAAAACAAGAAAACAAATTTTGGAAACTTCAGGGGAGAAGACATTTGAAGTATCTGAGATGTACATTTTTGGCAAATTCGAAGCTTTCTGTAAAAGGCTAGAAAAAGTAAGTACTCTTTAGAAAACCTCAGTCTTTTGCCTAACTTGTTCCTAATTCTCGTTGTGGTTTAGGATGTAACATTTCAGGTTGATATAAAAATTCATGACTGAAAATATTTGCTTTTTAAATATGGAACTTCTTTGGTATGCTACAGCAGAAAGCCATGTAATAGCATCCTGGTTTATTTCAAGCAAGGGCTTAGTGAAACAACTGGCAGTAGTACAGACAGATACTAGAGATAGACAACAACAATTAGATTTGGTTTGGGCCTACTTGGTGATTCAGGATATAGCTCAGTTGAACTCAGCCTGAAATAAAGTCTTTCATAGTTGTAATTTAGTAATCTAATGTGGCTCAGAGTGGAAATGGAAGGATTTCAGGAAAAGAATGAGAAAGTCCTAATAAGATTTGATTAAAAAAAATGAAAACTGGTAGGAAGAAAGAAAAGGAATTAATAAGACCAAAAAGAAATAACTTGTCCCATCACTTCACTATCAAAGACAAGCTTTTCACACATAACTCTTTACTTAAGAAACCATTAGGCAGACAAAGCAAAATGTGAGACTGAATAAACTTTATTAAATCCTTGCTTACATCTGGACACTTGAGAAGGTCTCCATTGTCTCAAGGAGCACAGAATATAAGTGTTTGGTTTTTAGAATTTGACTAAATTCAATTAATGTTGGGTACCAAGCAAACCTCAACCTGTTATGAGCTGCCCAAAGTTGCTTAGATGAAATGGATGACCATACAAATCAGATTAAGAATAAATATAAGGATAACTTTGAAAAGATGGCTTAAAATATGACAATAGTTGTCAATCATAGATTACTTACAGTAAATCAGTTCAGCTCTATACTTTGTAATTGCTGTAATTGAAAAATAAAGTTGAAGATTTTTTTCCTAGAAAAAATATTTTAAAATATAAAGTCATCTTAGGTGTACAATATTTACAGTATAGTAATGGGTGAATTTTTTGTCTGATGTTTGATGATTTTGTGCAAGACTTTTCATTTAAGAAAAATATAATATTAAAAGAAACCATAGTTAATACATAAAAAAAAACAACAACCTTTCTGATTTTAGATAACAGAGATGATAACGATTGTTCAGACTTTTTCTGCACTGAATATGTCTACCATTGAAGGAATTGATATTATGGCAATTAAATTCAAAAATATCTACCAAAGTGTTCAAAAGAAGAAATATGATATCCTTGACCCACGGAAAACAGAATTTGATGTAGACTTTGCAGATTTCATGACAAAAATTGAAAATTTAGAGGTAGGTCACATAAATATCTCAATTCAACTCAAATATGAAAAATGTTATTAATTCAGATTAGGACAGGCTGTGAAGTTGTGGTTTCCTTGGTTAGCCTGATGATCTGTACTTGAACTCCCAGATTTGACATGCTGTTTATGTGGCTTTTCAATAAGGCTTAAAGTATTTTGCTAAGTGAATAAATTTATTTTATTTTACTTTATATATGTATATGGCTGTCCATTTCATACCCATAACTGGGCAGCTCACAATTAGCAAGATGGTTCCTCAGATATCTTAGACCCATGCCATAAATGGCGTTAATAGTAATAAGCAATTCATTAAAACTGGCCCTGGAAGCCGATCAGCAACCAGTGCAGCTTGTGTAACAGTGATGTTACATGTGCCTCCAAAGCTGTTTATATCATTGCATTCTGAACCAATTGTAACTTTCATATACTCTTCTAGGATAGCCCCATGAAGAGCACATTGCAGTAATCCAAACGAGAGATGACCAGAGCATGAGTGACTGAGCCTTATGATCCAAAAAATGGTGCAACTGGTATACAACATGAAGTTGTACAAAGGCTCTTCTAGTCACAAATGCCACCTGCTTTTTGATCAGGAGTTGTGAGTCTAGGAGACTCCAAGTTGCATATCAGTCTGTCTGGGGTAGTGTAACCCCACCCATTAAAGATGATAAACCTCTGAAACCTGAGGTACTACACATCCATAGCCAGGGTTCAACTGTCCCACATACAGACCCTTACAGCTTCCGGGCACCACAAAGGGCAATCATGGCATCACTTGGATCATCTAGGATAGAGATATAGAGTTGAGTATCATTGGCATATTGATGATAGCTCAGGCCATGGTGACAGATGTTTTCACCCAGCATAGATGTTAAAAAGGAACAAAGAGAGTACAAAGTCCTGCAGTACCCCATAGAGGAGCAGCCATAGGCTGGACCTCTCACTGTCTATCAACACCAACTGAGACTGGCCTTGGAGAAGAAAACCGAACCAGTGCAAGACTGTGTCACCCAGTCCAAATCCCCCAGTTGACCCAAAAGGATACCATGGTTGATGCTATCAAAAGCCACTGAGAGGTCAAGGAGGGCGAGAATGGATGCACTACCTTCATCCTGCTCTTGACAGAGATTGACAGGTGCAGCCAATGCTGTTTCTGTCCCATAACTGGCCTGAAACCTGACTGAAAGTGGTCCAGATAATCTGTTTCATCCAGGAACTTCTGGAGCTGCAACAATCACTTTTTCCACCACCTTCCCTAAAAGGAAGGTGAGTGACTGGACAGAAGTTTCTAGGCAGGTGGGATCTGATGAAGGTTTCTTAAGGAGGGGTGGTATGGCCTAGAAATGGAAATTCTTGCCACCTCTATTTACCTCAAGTTGTTCTTTCCTCAAACAATGACACTTCACTTCAAAAAAGTGAAAAATATTATATTCTTATTCCGTGGCTGTCTTCCGCTCTAGGAAGGAATGTTGATTTCTGAATTACTAATATTCAGTTTTGTTTTGTTTTCTGTTAGGTCCAAATACAGACATTTATGGGTGCTTGTTTCGTAAAAATCTTATCTTCACAGCATGCTCTCCAGCTGCTTCAGAGGTACAGCAAATATTTTAAATTAACATTTCACTTGGGTAAGTTTATGTTCATTTGAAAGATTAAAGGCAGGTGCTGTCTCTTTTCACAGTTGATCTAGCAAAGGCAGTCCCACATTATCTTGTTTCCCTTTTTTTTTTTGTAGGTGGGTAGCACAATAGACTATATCACTTCAGTAGAGCAAGTTAGATAATTATTTAGCAAATTATATGTAGTAGAAAAAAGCTAATCCAATAACAAAACTTAAGTTTGTTTTTTGATCAGGTATTCTTTGGTCTTTAATGTTCTTCGACTTCTTTTTTTTTTCATTTCTTCTTTCTGTTTTCCTGAACCTCTGATGCTTTTTGAACTTCCACCACAACTACTATGTACATATTTTTTAAAGAACACATAATAAAAGCTACCAGATATTAGCTGCAAAAATTGAAATAATTACACAAAATTCTAAGTCTTTGTCTTTAAAGGTTGTCTGGATGCTTTTAGTTCCTATCTGATAGTCCTCCATAATTATGATTAGCATAGCTAACAAACTGACAGCTTCCTATGAAAAAAACAATCTTTATTAAATGCCCCGTATGAAACTATTATAAAAATGGATGCTATAATAATTGTCTTTATCAATATAATGTGATGGGACCTTTGTGGATTTTACTGCAACAAATTAATACAGTTGATCTTCTGGAAGCATAGTTTTTAATGTTCTTACACCCTAGTTTGCATCATTTGAAATAAAAAACCTTTATTTCAGTCTGATTATATTAACAATATCATATTCCATACCTTTATGTATTTGAATATGAACTCTGTAGGTTTCAGAAATTGAACATGCCATGTCTTCAGAATGAAATTGCATATACAATTGGGCGTATTCTTCAGCACTATGTTGCCGAACTTGAATCAACTAAGAAGGTATTTAATATGTGTTTATATTGAACAGAATCTGTTCATTTGAACAGGTTTACTTGTTGGAAGAATCAGTTTTAAGTGATAATTTTGTGGCACTTATTTTAACCCCACACAGACAAATTTTAATAAGTCATGTGGGGTTGTTATACATATACTGTATGTTTTTTTCTTTGATAGTGTTTTATACGAGGCACATCTCATGGAAGAGAAGAAGTAATTCAATATTAATATAAATAAATAATAAAGACAAAAACTTTATTAAATATGAACTGTACAATCAAATGGTAGACTTGCTTTTAAATTGTAAACTACATTGCACGTATCTTTTTAAAAGGCACTATACAGTAGTCCTCACTTAACAATGGCAATTGAGATTGGCATTTCTGTTGCTAAGCAACACAGTCATAAAATACGTCAGATGACTGCACCACTTAATGAAAAAATTCTGACATTTCTAGTTACCATTGTTAAGTGAATCACCATGGGTCATTAAACAAGGATGTCACATGTTGCCATTTTTGATCACCTATGGATTTCCCCATTGCCTTTGTTTGTCGGAAGCTGGCAAAAAAAAAAAATATGCAGGTGGCAATCACGTGACCTTAGAAATGTTGTGTTGATTGTAAGCAATTGAAGACCAGCTATAACTATTACTCATTCAGCACCATTGTAAGTTTGAACAGTCACTGAACGAGTGTCCATTAAACAAGGACCGCCTGTAGATGCGTTAGCTATTTGTGCAGTTATTCAAAGACAAAAATAATTAAAAGGATAATAATCATCTAATTTGCTTTCACAGACTTCACTTCTAGTAATGAGATCTAAAATTGTGAACGCAATAGAACAGGCAGAGAAGCACTGAAATGTCTATAATGTACTTCACTGTGTATATTATAGATGTTAATTTCATATTGGCTACTTTGGAAATGCCAACTGGGTTGATTAGCGTTAAAAAGATTATTAATAAAAAAAAACAGCTGGAAAGGAGAACAAATGTTATATACTTTCAAAGCTATTCATAATGCAGAAAGAGGGAGTTGGGGTGACTTTCCATTCTCATAGTTATTAGCAAGTAAATTAGCTCTAATATATAATGTTTCACTTGCAAGCTTGCCTTCCTCTCCTTTTTATTCCCTTACTGAAAATTATACCTGATTAGTCTGGAATAGCTAAAATGGTCTAATCCAACCTCTTCCAACCTGCTGCTCTCCATTGCAGCTGGAAATTCTTGCAAATATTCTTGCAACTATTCTTGCAAATATTCTATCTGTAGCACATCAAACTGTAGAGGTTTGGTCTCGTATATTACATTCCTTCCTATGCAGATGCTTCTGGAGTGACTTGTAACTCAAGTATTAATGGCATTCTCATTTGACACTTGACTTTGTTTTATCATAGCTTTATCAGGTACAAAAGGATAATCCTCCCCTGGCTCGAAACATGCCACCGGTAGCAGGAAAGATACTGTGGGTGAGACAACTGTTCAGGCGTATAAGTGAGCCAATCAACTATTTTTATGTAAGTTTGTCATCACCCACCTATTGGTAAACAACAAGGCTGACACATGATTTTCAAAATATATTTCATAGTCCAGTGAGAATACTGCTTGTTATTATCTTGTTTCTTCTATCTTCTTCATAGTCTTTCCATATTGGTGCTGCTGGCTATGAATTTGGGTAAAATGATTTAGAATAGCCTGTAGAGGGCAGTGTTTAATTGCTTTGAAAGCAATATCCCTGCTATCTAGTTTCCACTCAGTTTCGACAGAACCATATTAACCATGGTCTTTAAATTGTAGCTGCTAGAAAATGCCAATAAAATGATTTAGGCGTGTGGTTTTGCTTTCCTTATGTCTGCAGAGATTCACTTTTGCCAGGCATCTCTTCGGACAGCCAAGCCCAGCAGATTTGATGTTTAGGACAGTGCTAGATACTGTTAGAAATGCTGTATGATTAATGGTGGTAGATGTTTTTGTCCAAATTATTTCTCATTAAAAATTGATTGCATGTGGAAATAAGCATTTCAGATAGGAAGGATGGCTATTCTTACATAGATTTGGATTATTTTTCTTCTTATACTGGGGTAATAAATTGCATTGATTATGCAACAGAATATTGCAGAATATCTTCACCCCTTATTACGGACTTCTTTTCAGACTTCCAGCTTGCTAGGTAGTCATGTCTTCTTTGGCAGATGCAATTAAGAAGCTTCAGTAAGCCAGCTTGTTCTAAAGTTTTACTTCCCTAATCCAACAAGCTCCCTATTTTCTACAGTTTTGTGAAAACATGTTTCAAAGCAAGGGAGGGAGGAACAAGTTTGAATGACCCTGCAGTGTCCACCTCTTGTTATCTTTAATTGTGCTGAAAAGCTGCCATCCCTCAATGCAGTTATTCGTCTTACAAAATTGGCTCTGATTGACTTGTTTTTTCCTCTTAATATTAGCTTGGAATGAATTTCACTTCATTGTGATTCTGGCTAAGAAGAAAAAGCTTAAACTTTCCCTCCTTATTCTATGATCATGCTGAAGATGATCCTTTGCCCATGCTTTCTATTATATATTATAGATTCCAAATGCAATTACACATTTCAAAGGTGCCTCATAGGCCACTGAATCCCAACCTGCAAGGCAATAAATGAATCCAAATTAAAGCAGCTCCAACAGATGGTTATTCTATCCCTGCTTTGCATATCCCACAATGGGAAGTGCACCCTCTTTTTCCTAGATAAATTAATGTGTGCCATACTCATTCTGGAGACCACATTCTCTCTTTAAACTGATAAAAGCAATCCAGGCTCTTGATTTGTCTCTTATTAACCAGCTTAATATTTGCATTGGGTCTTAGGTCTCAAAAGACCTGGGACAAGTGTAATTTTTATTTTGTTTTAGTGCAAATTGGAACACCCACACAACTTAAATTTCATTGGATTTCCTTAAATATTCCTCCAGGAAACACTTTTACCCATTTAAAATGCTTAGGTTTCTCACTGTTAGGTATTTATTTGAATTTAACTTGTGATGCTATTCGTAGAAGAAATGGTGTGAACTACTGGCATATATAAAATATTGAAAGGATTTTTCAAATGCAAACATTGCAAAATTACAGGTAAATTTGAGAGATAGGTACTCTGAATGTACTCTTTAGTAAAAGCAGAAGTATTTTATTCACCTACATTTTAAATATGTAGCTCTTTCGTTATCATTATTTTAACAGAAAAACTCAGACATCTTGGCAAGTGTGGAAGGAAAAGCAGTTGTTCGATTATATAATAAAATTTCTTATGTATTGGTAGAGTTTGAGGTACTTTATCACACAGCGTGGATGAAAGAGATTTCACAGTTAGAGTATGGTAAGCCATTTAATCCATTGCAAACTCTATTGAATAATACCATTATGCTGTCTCATTAGTTTGGGGAAATATCTCTAATTACAATATTTGACTTTAGCATTGCAGGTTACACTATTGGTACGTCACCCTGAAACTGCAAAGCTACTGGTAAATTTTGATCCCAAGATTTTAGAGATTGTTCGAGAAACAAAATGTATGATAAAAATGGGCCTAGAGGTACCAGAGCAGGCAAAGAGGATAGTCAAAATTGAAGGAGAAGTAAAAGGAAACAAATTATGCTTGGAGGTAGGTAAAGAAGAAGTATGTTGATTTTTCAAACAAATACTGATGTAAAATATACATGAAGGAGGCGTTATGATATATGTTGCGTATATGTTAATACAAGAGAAAAAAATAAAGAGAAAAAATAAAAAGGGGCCAAGGTAATACTTTAATTGCAAATTACATTTTGCTGGGGTAGGCATGTATTGCCAGGAAGGAGGAGCAATCTCATTCAACTGACATTTGATCAGCTTTTTTACCCGCGCTCCGCTCGCGCATGCGCCTTTTCACCCTCTGCGCATGCGCAGAACACTTTGTGCATGCGCAAAGGGTTAAAAAAAAGAAAATGGTGATGTCCGGGCAGGTGGGTGGAGCCTCACGCTACGGCCGCTACTGGTTCTCCGAACCACCAGATGCCGCCGCTACCGGTACGCCCGGACCAGGCCGAACCGGGAGCATTTCACCCCTGCATTTAATCTATTAAAAATGTCAGAATAGCTCAGCAATAATAGCAATAGCAATAGCACTTAGACTTATATACCGCTTCATAGTGCTTTTACAGCCCTCTCTAAGCGGTTTACAGAGTCAGCATATTGCCCCCAACAATCTGGGTCCTCATTTTACCCACCTCAGAAGGATGGAAGGCTGAGTCAACCTTGAGCCGGTGAGATTTGAACAGCCGAACTGCAGCTAGCAGTCAGCTGAAGTAGCCTGCAGTGCTGCACTCTAACCACTGCGCCACCTCGGCTCTTATGTATGAATAATACATAAAATGAGAGCCACCTCGGCTCTCATGTATGAATAATATTCATACATGAATACAGAGTTCAAAGCATGACAGTTAGAAAGCTTGAAGCTTTTTAAAATACAGTAAAAAGAGGCAGATATGTCAGGATTGCTGCTGGGGAAGAGGTCATTAAACTAGTAGAGAGAATGGTTTTTCAGGTTTTCAATATTGTTTCTTTGATGCTGTAAGGACTTTCTCATCATTGGATATGTTCATGAATACCTTTAATGCTATTCAGAGCAGTGCAATATAATGTTGAAAATTATATGCATTATATCTTGACTAGCTGTTCATGAATTGATTATATATAGCTGAAGCTTGCTCCAGAAGATTATAAATTTTATTTTTTAAAAAAGTGTATGTTTTTACACAGAAATCTGCCTAGGCTGAAGGCTTTAGGAAATTCATTATATATTTTAATTTCTATTAATATTAAGTTAAATCCTGAACATTTATTTTAATTCACAGAACATTCTACACTGCTATGAAAATTTGTGCCAAGAAGTTCCAACAGTGTTTGTCAACTTGATGGCACCTAAAATGAAGAAGGTATATTAGGATATCTATCTATATACTACTAAAACTCTCATTGTCATGACTTTTAACTGTGAGAAGTGGTGCAATTTTTGAACTAAGATACCTCAAATGGCCTAACTTACAGAATATGTCCAAAATCCAGCATCCTTGACCCTCAATGAAATAAAATTTGGGAAAATTGTGGCTACTTCAGTGCTACTGGTTGCTGGTGTACTGGTGCACTGCTGCTGCTGCAATCATGTGATCTTCATTTTCAACATTCTGTGACAATTTCCCAGTCAGTCTCACAATCCCTCTCTCCTTCCCCAACCCAGCAGCAGCCACTCACCTTTCTTCTTGAAAGGATATGGAAGGCAAGGGAAGAGAGGGAGGAAAAGGGAGGAAGGAGGATAATGATAGTATGACTGGAAGAGAGGGAAGGAAACAAGGGGAAGGGAGGAAGAGAGGGAAAAAGGGAAGGAAGCAGAGAAGGGAGGGAGGGAGGAAGATTTCTGATGCTCCCAGGTAGCTTCCCACAAGGAAACTAAATGGGGAAGCTGCACTAAGTTGGAAGTTGCCCCCATTCCTGCTGCTTTTTTACCCATCCATAATCATTCCGTTTCTCTGTTTACGTAAGGAAATATCTCTGAAATGATGACCCAATGGGTCATAGATTGTCTAGTATGTATACAGATATTCATCTCTTGATTACATTATGTCTTGACAGTTGCAGTGTATTTTCTAGGATGCTGCCCTATCTCTTTTATTATGCCATTAATGGTAAAAAAGTTAAAGTTTCAATATATTGCTTTATTTTTGTACTTTATATTTGTGTGAAAATTGTTTTAAATTTTACAATGTTCATTTTGGACAAAATGTATTTATGAAAACCAGAAATAAATACCTTTTGCTATATAAACTATGTAAATAGAAGTGTCGGGAAGCAACTTGACAAAAGATTTCAGAGAGTTATAAGAAGTGGCAGAAGAAATATTATAATAACATCTGTAAAGCCATTGAAGAGAAATGGAAAAACACAGAAAATCTTCCAAAAGGTCACTGAGCTCCAAAGGAGATTCCAACATCAAATTTTATACTCAAGTACTTCAATAGACAAGTAGTTGCTGATTAGAAAAAAAAATAAAAAGTTGGAAGGAGTGTATTGAAATTCTGTACAGTTGAAATGTCAACATCCAAGATACCTTAGAAGATACTCTCTATTTACAAGCACTTCTAGTTTTACTTTTAGTGTGTGTGTGTGTGGGTGTTTGTATGTGTTTGAAGTTTGAAACAGGGCAGAAACCATGGTCAATGGTATGTAAAGCCACTGAAAGGTCAAGGAAAGCAAGAATGGATGCACAACCCTTATCCGAGAGATCATCTGAAATCATGACCAATGCTGTTACTATCCCATATTCAGGCCTCACTACTAATTGTAAGGAATCTAGATAATCTGCTTCATCTAGGGTCCTCTAAAGCTGTACACAACCACCTTCTCTATTATCTCCCCACCCCAAAAGAGAGGTTAGATATTGGATAAAATTGTTCATTATATTGAGGTCCAGCAATGGTTTCTTGAAGAGGGGATGAACTAGCACCTCCTTAAGAGGCAGAGGAATGAATTCCTCATCCAAGGAGGAATTCACCACTATCAGAACCAACCCAGATTACACCCCCTTCCCAGCAACTTTAATTAGGCAGAAGGGCCATGGATATAAAGAGCAGGTAGCTGAGCTTAGAGTCCCAAGGTCCCTGTTCACTTTCTCAGGTGCAACTTGTTCAAACTGTTTCCAGAAAATAGGGCAAGACTTCCCTGGGACTTACAACAAGGCCAACATCCAGCTGAGAACGAATTTGAGTGATTTATCCAACAGGAGTTGAGCACTGTCTTCCACATAGCCCTACAAGGGGCTCTCAACATCCCCTCTACCCAAAAATATAGTTTTGAGCATGGATCGCAGGATGGATATCTGTAGACACAATAAGGGTGAAGAACTATTGTCACTTTGCTACCTTTACCACCACAGAGTAGGCCTTAATAGCAGTTCTAACCTGTGTATGTTAAGTTCATCCCTTGTTGTGCATAAGCAATGCTCTAGATGTCTTTTGTCTCATTTCATCTCCCTCAGTTCCTTCCTCCATGGTGTATGATGGGATCCATGAGAAGGGAGTGGTTGCATAGGTTCAATTTGGTTGAAGGCCTTGGTAGCCCTCCTGTTCTAGATGGTATACCACCAGCTCCCTCTGAAACTCATCTGGATCTATCAGTCACTGAGAGTGTTTAGTGCAGTATAATCTATGAGATGCTAAAAATTTGCTATAGTCCTAATAATTCTTTTTTCTCCTTCTCCTTTTACTAGGTGGAATCTGTACTGAGGCAAGGGCTTACTGTTTTAACTTGGTCTTCTCTGACATTAAATAGCTTCTTTCAAGATGTTGATGAAGTTATAAAAATGTTTAATCAGCTTTTGAAAAAGGTATATTTAGTGGTATCAAGGACTGAATTTGGGCCCCAAGAATGCAAAGCATGCATTCTGTTGCTGAATGTTGGCTCTACAGCTTAATTCAAATTAAGATTTGCAAAGTGTCATAAGACCGAAAGAACAGTACAGTTAATTTACTATATTGTTATTTAATACAATTAAGTTATGGTCTTATTGAAGTATTGGAGCATAGATGAATCTTTTATGTTGTATGGATTTGAATCACAGCTTTTTAATTTTAACCTTATTTTAACTTAATCTAATGGATTAATCATACTATATGTTTTTCTATTGGGGCTTCATATCACCCCCAAGTTTATGTTTTTTTAAAAATTTCAAGCAAAATATTTGTGTAATCCTAACAAGGAATCGATTAACAATCTTTTCTTTAATACAGATTAATGACTTGTGTGAAATGCAGATTGACTTAACACTGAAGGATATATCAAATACTCTGTTGCTGATACTACCTGAAAGTGCAACAAAAGTGGAGGACTTACTGGCACGCAATGAGGTAACCAAGGTTTTTAGCCATTCTTCTGTTGGTGACCATATGTCATAATGTTGGCTCCGTAAAGAACAATTTTAGATATTTAGCTATGAGAATTTTTAAATATTTCTTTAGAATTCTAAAGAATTCTATTTTTCATACTTCTCCACAAGATGGCAAGCATCTATATACCAGCATGTTTCTCTTTTAGGTTTATTGATTTGCTTGAAATTTATGTTTCCTAGATGTATGTAAACTTCAGTCATCTCTGTTGATGAAAGACCAGTGCTTTAAAATGCTGAATAACTGCAGAAATGTCCTTTGTAGGATATTCATTTCACCTTATGTGATTATACATTCAGTCTTAAAGAACCTGCTTCAGCTTGTTATTAGCAGTTCCTTTACCACACAGTTCTAATTATTATTATTTATTTCAAGTACATAACTGCTATTCATTTTTGAAAACCTTATATTCCAAATAGCAGAAAATAATTGTACTAGTAAATATGAAATCATTGATGCTTCATCCACAAAAGTGATCTAGGTAAGTTGAAGAGCTTCAGTATCAGACTCTATCTGTAGAAGTAAAACATGACTTAGTATAGATGGATGTAATAAATAATTAATAATGCCATCATTATTTAATGTTCATATTTTGCTCCCATAGTAGAAAACTGCTTGTGCCTTAGTTACACCCCCCCCCCATTTGGGATTGGATGTAACTAAGCTATGTACTCTATATTGAGCTGCTCTTGAAAGCCACTAGAAACTGTAGCTGGTTCTGAATAGAGCAGCTCAAATAATTATAGGCTTTCCTTTGTTCACTCATGGAACTTATCTATTTCAAGAGCTGCACTTGGCTTCCATGTTCACTGAATGTCACCTATAGACCCCTTCAGAGAACAGGGTCAAGATATCTCACAGACTGAGTTATCCCAATAGTTTCTACCTGCCTAGTTAGATGAGGAAGAGTGGCTTCTCTCTAGGGCCATGAATGTCATCTACCATGGCACTTTATTCCGGAATAGCATCTCACTGAATGTTTAATTTGCCTTATCACACTTGGAATTCAAAAAGTCAATCATGTCTGGCTTTGAGGGAGATTTTTCCTGCATATGAATATTGATTATATCAGTTGTTTTTGTTCCCCAGCATAGGTTATCTGTGTTAATGCTGCTGAGAAGGACGATTTGGAGCTTGGTTGTTTTAATCTTGTTTATGTGCATAAAGACTTTACGTTGTCCAGTCAATGATTAAAACTACATAAAAGTCTAGTAAAATAAATACAATGCTGTGATTGTATTTAAACAGGTACACACAAAGGAATGGGCTGAAATATTAAACAATAAAAGTAGGCATATAGAAGATGCTGTACAAGAACTCATATCAATATTTGAGCAAATTTATGAAGTTAAACATGTTAAAAAGCCGTTACCCAAAAAATTTCAATCACCAGGTATTTATTTATTTATGGTTCCCTTCATCTTTAAGAATTTAACTATCATCATCAATACTTTTTCTATTTATTTATAGTGATTTTAATAATTAATAGTATTTCTCTGTAATTCTAATTTTGGAAGCATAACAAGGAATATGCTCTTTATTATAAGCCATTAGAACAAGAAGTTTTGCTGCCTGGAAATATATTAATTCTGGCTTGTATTTAATAGAAGCTTAACAGGAACACCAGGAGATAGAGGGTACAGTGTGAGGTGCAAGCGCGGTAAGCCTGGGGCACTTATCAGAATGACTTGCAACTTTTCTGGCTGGCTTCCCCATTGATTTTTCTTGTGGAGAGCTTGCAGAGAAGGTCACAAATGACAATCATGAGACCATGGCTCCCTGCAATGTTGTAAATATGAATTGGACATCCAGTATGCAGTGATGGCCAGAACCTCAAGGATTGATCATATGTCCCAAAGGAGGGAAAGATATACTTTCAGAACCTGTAAGATTCTGTTAATGTAACCTTATAATAAAATAGAGCTAGTACTTCTGGTTAAGTTTCTTATCTGGACTACCTCGCAAGGCTGACATCAACCTTGCAAGTCTGAAAATACAGCTCAAGTAGAAAGAGCACAACTGCCACATAGTTATGGAATATCATGATATCTTTCTGGACTACTTATGGCAATTAAGATGGGATGAAAAATATTCTGGTGTTCTCTGACTAGTGTTGGCAGGCAGTGGATGGGAGAAACTGAGCTAGAAAACTCTGAAATTCAGGGTGGATCAGGGTCAATGCTCCCATCTCTTGTTTAATATTTGCCTGAGGTTAATAGGTGAGGACATTCAATAATTGTGAGTTAGGTTATCATCAATATATCAAAGACACTCAGGTATTCATCTTAACCCCAGTCTGACAAGGTGAATTGTCAAGTCTCAGTGTCTACAGCAGGGGTGTCAAACTTAATTTCATTGAGGGCCGCATCAGGGTTGTGTTTGACCTCGGGGGGCCAGGGTGGGCATGGCCAGGGCGTGGCCAGCTCAATGTCACTCGTGTCAGAGGTACCTGTGGTGGCCCGAGCGCTCTGCCAGCAGAAACAGGCTCCCAAGCTCCATTTTCGGCTGCGACAGCCTCCTGTAACCCTCTGCCAGCGAAAACAGAGCTCAGGAGGGCTGCTTGCAGCCCTCCCGAGCTCCGTTTTCACTGGCAGAGGCACCATGAGCCGGTCCTTCACTGTTTCCAGGGCAGCCCCGCGGGCCAGATCTAAGCACCCCATGGGCCAGATCCGGCCCGCGGGCCTTGAGTTTGACACCCCTGGTCTACAGGCTGTGGTGGTCCCAATTAAGAGGAACAGACTATCTTCCAAATACTGGGTTTTATGTCATATTATTGGATACAAAGTTTGTGTAAAAAGGTTTTTTTAAAAAACTATAACAATATAATACTAGTTATTGTATTTATAAGCTATTTATCTAAGTCATCAAGTGCAGGAGTAGAATCATTTGGGTTTTTCTTTCTTAGGTGTAGAATCAATTGTTCCTCTGATGTTGCTGCCCCAGTTGTATGTTTCTCTTAACATTTACATCAGTGCTCATGTCAAAGACTCAAATAATATGACCAATAAATCTGAATTGTCACTTAACTGACTACTGATAGAAGCAATATGTATTGAGCTCTACCTATTTAGGATTCTGTGGAAACCTTAGATTGAATGTGTAAATGCAGGCAAAAACTCCCACAGTATTTACTATATGAACTTATGCACATGGCTGTTGATTGAATGAGTTCATTTCTCTTTTATTTTCAATAGAAGGAAAACATGTAGCATTTGGAGGTGGAGAAGAAGAGAGACTCTCTTCAGGGTCTTCAATTATGATTAGTAGTGAAGAAGCTGAGGACAGTGAAAAAGAGGATGAGTTTAAAAAGGTATTTCATCACCTATTGAACTACTGAAATAATGGAAAGAATTTAAAAACAATTGCACTATTTATTAGGATAATTGTTGAATGCCCTTCTAACTTTCCAATATGATATTTCATCCTGTGAAACTGCTTTAATTGAACAAAATTATAGACAAATTTAATGCAGAATTATCTTGCTGGTACAGTATGATTTAAAATAGAAAAGTGGCAAAGAGGAGAGGTGCTGAAACCATCCCCTCTTTCACTTTTGCTAGAAATTTTTCATCCAATTTTCACTTAGTGAGACTTAATTCTTGACTTAATTCCTGGCCAATATAAAAACAAGGAGAAGAAAGTATATGTCTAGGGCTCCTTCCCACCAATACCTTCTAAGTAATCACTTAGATCCATGTTTAGTACCTAGCAGAGGTGGATTCCTCCCGGTTCAGACCAGTTCCCCTGAACCGGTAGCGACCTGCTGGTGACGTCATGGTGATGTCACAGATGCGGTTCAGTCAGTGCCGGTCCGTGGGTGCCACCATCTTTTTTGGGGATTTTTTTTTAAAAAAATTCTTCTGCGCATGCGCAGAAGCCGAGTTTCTGGCACTGCGCATGCGTCGCCATCTTGTTTTCGGCTTTTTTGGGGGGGGATTTTTTTTTATTTTTTGGCACTGCACATGCCACGTGGCGTGGGAGGAAGCGAACCGGCAGCGAGGTAAGTTAGAACCCACCCCTGGTACCTAGCTGTGCTTTTATTCCATTATTAAAACCAGCCTTTGTCAGTTTGGTGAGCTCTGAATCAGATCTCATTTGCCTTACATGAAATTTTCTTGTGGCCCATTTAGCTGAAAATAGGAATGTTGTTTTCAGCAGGAAATTCAGTATCAATAACCTTCACGGGCTATGCCAGAGGAAGTAAATTGCTGAATGGTTTTGAACAGGTATGTAGTTGACATGAATCTAAACTGCTGCTTTTAACTGCAGGAATGCAAAGAGGTAGTTGCATATTTTAGCCATCAGTTGCTGGATAGCCTGCAGAAAACTACACGATTATCCTTAGATGCTCTTAAAAGAAGAGTATTTGTTTCAAGGTAAGTGATATAAGTGTGTTCTTAGGCTTCCTGATAAAGCATAAATCACAAACGTAGTCCCAAAAAACCTCTTTTTATTTCAATGGCTGTGAATTATGTTCATTCACAGCCGTAATAAGTCCCAAACAGTTTTAATTAGTCCAACAGAAGTCTGCCACAGTCTTTCGGGTGAATGCTGATAAGCACCCATCGTTATCTCTCTTGATACGCTGCCAAAGACCTAATTGGCAAGTAGCTTTGTGTTGTGGCCCGCCAGCGTCCTGTGCCGGTGCTCAGGGATTCCGAGGACGATGAGGCGGTTGTGGCACGGTACCATCGGCCCGTGCACCCGGCGCCCAAGTCAGAGAGCGAGGGAGACTCAGTGCCAGAGGATGACAGCCAACCAGGGCCTTCTGCACCTCCTCAGTGGGAGACGAGTGACTCAGGAGAAGAGGAGGAGCCTCTGCTTGATGCTAGGGCACGCAGGGCAGCTAGCAGGCAGGAGTGGCTCTTGTAGAAGGAGGTCTCCTCGCGAGTAATTCTGCAGGCCGATTGGCCATGCCCTAAGGCTATTTAAGGCTTCAGCACACTGAAGCCGACTGCTGGAAACAATGTTTTACATTCTTGCTGTTCTTGAGACTTCTATGGCTTGGACATTCTGGATTCTCCTTTTGTTGAATTTAATTCATCCCGGGCTTTTTGCCAACATCAGTGAGGCACTGATAACAAAGGAACTAATTGGCTGTTTACTTTGGGGGTTTGCATTCTGGCCAGCTTGCTACCGGACTTTTTGGCACGACGGACTTTCTTATGATTTAATGATTTTAACCTCTAGTTACTAAGGAGTTTATTAGTACTAAAGAATCTTATTGACAAAGTGTGTGTATGCGTCATTTCCATAGGGCGTGCCGTGCTAGGACACAACACTTTGCAAGGCCAAACGGAGCACAGAGTCAGAACGGAGCTACTGAGTTACACCGACCAGAATGAACCAAGTTGCTTCATGCAAAGCTCACATCCGTTTGCTCCTCTTTTATATCCTATGGGAGGGGCCAATCATCTTCAAGCCTTACTCCAGAGTAGCCCTTTTCTTCCTTAACTGTTCTTGCCTTCTGGCAGCTCTGCGCGTGCGCGCATTGGGAACAGGCTCCCCCTGTTCCTCTGCCTCGCTAATGTCAGCCTCTGGAGGCTCTGGAGTCAGCACAGAACTCCCAGATGGCCCGGGCCCCATCTCTGCCTCCGACACAGAGCCTTCTCCAGACTCCAGGACTGGCCCATGTTCCTCCCCAGCCTCCTCACTGTCCGACTCTGCTGCCAGCTCCGCAGGCTGCTGGCGGACCACAACAAAGTGAACATTTGTTTTTTTCCACCTGCCCTGATACACTTGGCACTTTGCTTCTACCAGCAAAGGAACAAATGAGAAAATTCCAGCTGAATGCTTCCTTAACAACTAATAAAGTTTTTAATACCAAGAAATAAACAAATCCCTGAATTCCTAACTTCACCTGCCATTCCTTGATCATTTGCTTTTTAACCATAAGGATAAAGGTATTCAGTAAATATATTCAGAACTTTTATTTTTTTCTGAATCCAGGAGGTTATCACCATGACTTTCATTAAAAAACAAGGATTTTTGATTGTGTACGCTGATTATAATAAAGAATCTCCTTTCTATGGCTTAGTATATGGTGAAAAGTCAGTTAACTAAATAAGTAGTTAATGCAATATGTGAACTTTTAAGCTGCCTGGATTCGTTCAAGTGAGATGGATTCTTCCTTGGATGGTCTATGTAGCTACCAGAAGTTAATCTTAACTCAAAATATTTCAACTAAATAAACTAATTAAAACTAGTGTGTGCACAGAAAACATAGTGCTAGACATAGGGGTAGAGAAATGTTATTTGTTATTAAACAAATTGTTGTTAGCTGTTTATTAAACATAAAATAAGCTTTAATCAATGGCCTATCTTAGCCCTGGGAATTGTGAGTGCCTAACGTATTCCTCTGAGGAGCCCATGATAGCCCTTTCTCCCTGAATTCTTGTGTTTAATATAATAAATAATTTAATTCTCATTTCTTGTTCAGCTCCAGCAACTTTGGACGGCTGCCTTATTTACCTCAGACAACAGTCAAACCTGAAGATGTTGTTACTTTTCTGAAAGCTGAAGTGCATTTAGCCATTCCTCATGTGGTAAGTGGCCTTGTTATATGTGAGTTTTGCAATCACAGAGTAATCCATAATCTGTGAATTTCTTCTGACCATATCACATGCGCAGTGCTACTCAACATGGTTATTAAAAGCTTGGATGATGCAATAGACAATACACAGATGGATTTGAAATATTCAGGAAGAGATCAGAAGGTTGGAAAGCTGATCTGGAAACAAAAATGAATTAAAAGAATAAAATATATTTAAATAGAATGTGCTAAATACACAAATAGAAATATCAATTTCATGCATGCTGTGAAAGAAGATTTTGTCCATGAAAGCTCATATTGTTCAAAATTGCTTTAAGGTGCTTCAGGATATGTTTTCAGTTCTTGTCAAAGTCAGTTCATTGAAATACAAATGTAGCAAAAGCTCCAGGCACAACTGAACTGCAAAGAAATGGATGACATTCTGTTTCCTAATTTCTAGAATTAAAATTGTATGACATGTATATTAGAGTAAGATTAGAATAAAATTAGAAGCTGTCTATTAGAGTAAGTGAAATACTTACTCTAATACAAAGGACCTTGGAGTACTCATCTCTAAGGATCTAAGTGCCAGAGCCCACTGCAACAGCATTGCCAAGAAGGCATTAAGAGTGGTAAACCTAATCTTGCATAGCTTCTTCTCTGGTAATATTGTACTTTTAACCAGAGCATACAAAACATTTGCTAGACCAATTCTCGAATACAGCTCATCCAGAGATATTTCACTAGAAGAGTATTACATTCCTCTGTTCGCAACAGAATACCTTATGCAACCAGACTTGAAATGTTGGGACTAGAAAACTTAGAACTACGCTGCCTTCGAGCTGACCGAAGTGTAGCCCACAAAATTAGCTGCTACAATGGCCTACCCTCTGTAGTTTCTTCCCCAAACCCCCACAATTTTAACCTTAGACTGTCCACCGTCGACCTCACCCCATTCCTAAGAGGTCTGTAAGGGGCGTGCATAAGCGCACCAGCGTGCCTACCATCCCTGTCCTAATGTACCCATATATTTGTAAAATTTCTTGTACTCATAACCGTGCTTGTACTTATATATTCACAAACATGTTTATACTCTGTTTATACTTTGTTCGTAATCATATATACGCTTGACAAATAAAATAAATAAATAAATAAATAAATATTTCATATTATTGCATCATTTAGTAATGTTGGAAGTCACAAGAAGGAAGCTATAATAGAAGTTCCATTCCATTCCAGTACTGTCTCTGTTTCTGCAAGAGGAAAGGCAGATGCAGAGAGAAACTTTGCGCGAACAGCTCTCATCTGCAAAAATCTGCCCACTAGCTCAAACCCTGCATGTTAGTAGTGTGATGGATCATAACACACTTAAGATTTTGGTTCGTTCTCTGCAACCTGGAAAAAATGCAGCTTTTATGTTCCATTTGATAAAAGAAAACCTGCCACTTCATTTGAATGTGCAGATCTAATATTTCATAGTTTACACATACTGCATTGAAACACATCATTTTGAACCAGTGAGCTGGTGACTGATGGTGATAACCAATCCCCCATATGTGTTTCTTGAAAAATGGCTTTTTTTCTTTATTTTCAGGTGATGGTGCCCAGTTTGGATGATATCCAGCAAGCCCTCAACCGTATGATTCAGTTGACCTTGGATGTAAGCCGTGGTGTGGCTCACTGGGGCCAGCATCACTTGTTAAAATCCAACAATCAGGGGGAAAGCAATGTTCCTGCATCACCTAGCATATTAGGGAAACTACAAAAAAAAGAAGAAAGTAAGATCACTGTTTCTCTTTTTTCCTCCTTTAAAAATATTGCTTCTAAAATTTTAGCCTCTCTACCCAGAAGAGAGTCACAGTGGAATTCTAAGCATGCTTTTTGAGATGTAAATCCCTATACTGTATACTGAATGGAGTTTGCTTTCTTAAATAGGTATATAGAGTCAAACTGCATTTTATCTCTATTACGATAAATTATGAAAGCATAATAGAAATGAGTTTTATCAATTAGCTACCATCCAGTTATTTTAAATTATTTCTCTCATAAGTTCTCATAGACTCAGAATTGTAGGAGTTTGTCCAGCACATTTGAACACCACTAGGTTAGAGAACTAGTGAGTATGATGTAGCTGCTATGATAGAACAATTTGAATGGTTCCCTATAACTCCAGAGCCAAGAAGTGTTGAGCCTTTAAAAAGGGACTGGATAAGCTGCTTGGAATTTCCTACAACTGTTAGACAGGCAGCAAATAAATGTAATAATAAATAATAAAATATGTCTGTGGATATCGTTGCTCTTGAAGTTTCAGTATTAGCTCTACATTGGGAGTCTTGTCTTGAATATGGAGGGGAAGGAGTCTCTCTCCATCACCTATTTAATAAAGAAAATGCTTTTCTTTATGTGTATTTTTAAGAATGTTTATTAGTACTGAAACACTTTTCTGATTAATATTTTATTTAAATGAAAAACATTATAGTACTCTAATGTCATAATATTACTGTATTTAACATATGCCTTATGCAAATATAACACTGTAAGAATAATCATTTTAAATAATTAAAACCCCTTTTTGACTGGTATTTTCATTTTAAAAATTAAGGACAGTGTGTGTGTGTGTGTGTGTGTGTGTGTGTGTATCACTATCCTGTCACTGTCTTTCAGTTTAAATAGTCCTAACCAGAGAAGCAGCTTAGTATTCAGTAAATATTGTTTAAAAATAAATGAACTGTGATAGGTTCAGCTTCCTAGCACTCACCAACCATTTTAATACTTCCCATTTAAAAATATGGAAACATTGCACTAGACATTTTCAACTATGGAAACTTCTTTTACAGTTTTGTGATCAATTTTAGCTAGCAGAGAGGATATAGGTATGAATAGATGAATCTTATCTCCTGCCAATGAAATCAACAATATTCCACAGAGGTGGGACTACTGCTTTCCTTTCTGGGAAATATGTAATCTCATCATGCCAATTAAGGAGATTCTTCTACTGCAGTATATTGCTGATTTCCTGACTGTGACCAATGAAGCTAAAATTATATAAAACAAATATATGTTTATATTTTATATTTTTACTCTTGTGGGGGGTTTTTTTAAATCAAAATGTGATGTGAATGTACCATACTACAAATAAATAAATTCTATTGCAGTCAAGAAAATATAAACTTTCTTGAAGAAGATATACATAATTCACATAGTTGCTCATTTTTTAAAATGTGTATCTATATATCTATATATATATTGGTAAGGAATGTGAAATATTTATGCGGTATGTTAATTTTTTTCCAGAAACACTGGAGGAGCAATTTCCTGCTAGAAAGCTCAGAAATTTTTATCCGGGTGTGGCAGAACATAAGGATATATCCAAATTAGTTGTCCTTCTGTCCTCAGCAGTAAACTCCGTAAGGAAAGCTGCAAGTGAAGCATTGCAAGACTTTCAAAAGTATAAAGCCCTGTGGACAGAAGATAGGGATGCTAAAGTTCAGGTAACGCCCACTTTGGAATCTTTGCTATGATTTGAAAGTTCTGTGAAAGATAAATAACATAGTTCAGTTTACGGAAAATGCAAAGCAGTTGTAAATCAGCATTTTCAGCCTTAGCAGTGAGCTTGCTATCCAATAATAGCAATAGCACTTAGACTTATATACTGCTTCACAGCCCTCTCTAAGTGGTTTACAGAGTCAGCATTTTGGCCCCAACAATCTGGGTCCTCATTTTACTGACCTCAGAAGGATGGAAGGCTGAGTCAACCTTGAGCCTGGTGAGCTTTGAACTGCCAAATTGCAGGCAGCCGGCAGTCAGCAGAAGTAGCCTGCATTCTAACCACTGCGCCACCACGGCTCATGCGCTACCACGGTAATGGTGTGTTACACTAAAGGAATTACAAATGTTTGAGGCCTGCTTAGAATCAGTTCTCAACAAACTGACATAATTCATTCAGTCATTTATTAAGGATGTACCTCTCCCGGTGTTGTTTTTCCATCTTTTTGAAAGCCAGATTTGTCATTTCTTTGACATCCAATGCACATATAGCATCTGCTGGGGAAGAAGGGAAGGGTAGAACATTTTTGATACAACTAATGGGAAAGACAATTAATCAGTCATTGAGTAATAATAATACTGTTTCCTCTAGTTTCATAAGGATTCTGAGATGGGGGCTGGCATCAACCCTCTTAAGGTGTTTTTGTATACAGTAGTTTTCTCTTTGTAACATTCAGAGTCCCTAATAAAGTCAAAGAACCAGCTTTGCCAACTGATGTAGGGCTGCACTGCATTATAGTACAGAGCAATAGACCAGCTGCAAAGTGTGGCCTTCAGCAGCCCAAAACAAGTTCCTGGATATTCTGGGAATGGGTAGTTGGTGGGGAGACATTGTCACAAGGGAGACAATGGAGAAGAGGATAGGAATATATCCACAGCCACAAGCAAATCTATTGTTTATGGTTTACCTATAGCAATTCAAAGCATGTGATCTAGTAGAAAGGACCAGAATTGAAATGATACAGGACCTAAGTTAATTCTAGTTAAATAAACAATATTAATGGTTGCAATTCCTCACAGCAATTTTTGGCCAATAATCCATCTCTGACTGAGATCCGCTCAGAAATTCTTCATTATGCTACATTTGAACAGGAAATAGAAGATTTAAAACCAACAGTTTCTGTTGGCCCCATTGAACTCAATACAGGTATGAAATGGTGTAAGAGGCTGCAATATTTGGAAAAGCATCTAACAATTAGAAGACAGAAATATTTGCATAGATAAAATTAGCAAAAAAGTGCAGTAGTATATATCTTTAAATAATATACATTTGTTAATTTTATGTGAATAGCTGTATCAATATAAATCTGTCCAATTTATAGTTTAAAAAAAACTATAAAGACAATAATTAATGAAAAGTTGGGCACAGCAATATTAATAGAAGTTGACTAAAATATAAAAATTATACTTTTAATCTGACCAGTGATAGTTTTCCTGACAAATCTTTTTTTTTTAAAATGAAATCAATAAAAATAGCAAAATTAGCAATAAGTATGATAAATATCACAAAGAAAAAGATTAAAATGTGGCATGACTCCAGCCATGGCCATAAATCAATAATGACCAATTTTTAAAGAAGAAATGGTCTTTAAAACGCTATACAGAAATTATCTTCCATTAATTCCAGTCATCTTAGAAAGGGATCAGTTTTGCATGTATAATTCCCAATCTCTCTCTCTCAATCTCTGTGCATCATGAAAACTAACATATGATTGTACAGAATGTATATCAGCTATTCCAAACAATTAGAGAGAGGAGCCTATGGACTTAGCTTGCTCTTTCAAGTTTGACAAACCACTACTGAGAATGTAACAACTGAGCACAGAGACCTGGCTGTATGTTTTAAAATATTTTGAGTTTGAAAGCTTAGGATTTTCAACTAGCATTTCTCAACATTTAGTCTTTTGGGTCAAAAATATTTCAGGGATTTGATGTTCAAACAATAGAAACCCAAAGCTCTTTATGCATGCAAAACTAGCGGCACAACTATTTCAGGCCCAGATGATACGTTGTAAATTTTCTGACAGTACAGTTCTATTTTAGAGCAGTTTGTACAATTAATTTAAGAATGAGGCATTCACACATCAATAGCTTGGCATATGCAATATGACAATTTTTCAACAGGGCCGATGAAATTAGCTCTTTCGATTGAAGCAAAAGCATGGAAAATGTTGCTTTGTCGCTATTTAAATGAAGAATACAAGAAAAAAATGCAAGACATGATAAGTTTTATAACGGAGTATCTGAAAAAATTATCGCGACCAATTCGAGATTTGGATGATGTCCGTTTTGCTATGGAAGCTCTTGCCAATATACGTGATAAAGAAATAGAAATGGATATGATAATGGGGCCCATTGAAGTAAGTTCCTTAAAAGCAAGAATCTCATTGAAACAAGTTTTTTTTTTAAAAAAACAAGAGTGGTCAAGAGTGTGAATTGTGTGATACTGATTTTGTTTTAGGAAGCCTACACAATTTTATATAGATTTGAAGTTGAAGTAACAAAGGAAGAATCAGAAAGTGTTGATACGTTACGGTACTCTTTTAATAAGCTTCAAAGCAAAGCAGTAAGTATATTAAAATAGCCTATTATATAACAATAACTTATGAATGTAAATTCACAATATACGAAGTAAATGAAATTGTTCTATAATAGCAAAGTCCAGGTATATGGATCTCTACAAAATTCCAAGCCTACCTACAAATTTTTATTTCTTCAGGAATTTATATAATAGCCATCATAGATTTGCCCAAATCTATACCTTAACTTCATAGCCTCAGGGTATTAATTCATTCCATTTATATAATTCTCCAAGATTTTCAGTTTAAACTTTTTTTTTTTTGCATTCCCAAATCCCTTATTTTCCTCAAATCTTGCCAATAGGTATATACTGGATCATTTCTGTTCTCACAGTTCTGCATTTAAATAAAATTAATAACTGTCTACTGAGTCTCTAGATTTGGGGGAATATATTTAAAACTATAATCATAACTATTTTTCATTCTTATTACAGATATTTATTTCTATTTCAGGCTAGTGTTCAGGATGAACTAATTCAAGTCCAGCCCAAGTTTAAGGGTCAGCTTCTGGAGGCAGTTGAGGTTTTCCGTGAAGATGTGTCAAATTATGAAGTAGCATATGAGATGGTAACTTGATTTATATGGTAGTTGTGAAGAAACTACAGCTGGTTGTTTTAACCAAAAAATATTTAGCAATAGCAATAGCAATAGCACTTTAGACTTATATACCGCTTTATAGTGCTTTACAGCCCTCTCTAAGCGGTTCACAGAGTCAGCATATTGCCCCCAACAATCTGGGTCCTCATTTTACCCACCTCGGAAGGATGGAAGGCTGAGTCAACCTTTACTTCTAGAGATTTAAAATACTAAATTGTTAATGCTAGAAATCTAATTACTTTAAGACCAGGACTCAACCCTTAATCCAACAATAATAACTTACTGAGTTATTAATAATTCCAATAACTTACTGTGACCTAACTGAAATAACAAGCAGCAATATAAAAAGATTCATTAAAAACATTAAATATTTCTGGGCCTAACAGGAATTTTGATGACCAAAGCTGTTAAGGTCAAATACAGAGAGCTGGAAATCAGAATGATTCATTACCATAACAAAGTATGTTTGTTATGGACTGGGAAGACATCTGTTCTTCCCAGTCCAGAGTGGGAAGATCTTAGGTCGTAATAGGTAGCATGGGTGGAAGAAAGAGACCTCAAACTTGCTTTTGCTTCCACTATAAATATGGATTGGATGTCAGTCTTGGCAATTGTTAGATTTATTCATAGCCAGAATTTCTAGTTTTTGCAATCAATAAAGCTAGCTTATCCTTGAATCACTGTCTTGCAAAACTTGTGGTGTCAGCGTTGTCTTGATTAAAAACTGATATGAATGAAGTAATCCAATTAAAAAAGAAAAGCTTTTGATATTGTTGTTTCACAAACATGAAATAAATATGTAAGGAAAATAATTATATCTAGTAGAGCTTTGAAGTACTTTAATTCTCAAACTATACTTTGGAACATGATATACTGTACAACCTGTACCATTTCTGTCAAACATTCTTTAAAGTAGCTACAACCTTTCTCCAGATCACATAATTGCTCCGAAGAATTAAATCCAAAGTGCTACACACCTTGTTGTAACAACTACACAAATAATATAAAGCAGCGGTCACCAACTGGTGGTCCGTGGACCACTGGTGGTCCGCAGAAAAAATATTTGCATTTTTTATATTGCACTAAATCAGGGGTCTTCAAACTATGGCCCCTGGGCCGATACATGCAATGAACGCTTGTGTTGCTGCAGAGAGTCTCCCCCTTCAGGGCTTTTTGTGCGGGTCGGAGGGGGGCAGAAATTCTGACTTGGGCTCTGCTTCAACCTCCTGGTGCGGGGCTTTGGCGAAGGCTGGAGGGAAGCGCTGCTGGTGGCGAAGAGCCAGAGGGCCTCGTTCCAGTGGGACTGCATCATGGCCTGGAACTGGCTGACCATCTCAACCCGCTGAGCCTCCAGGCATCGGTACCTGGCCTTGCACTCCCGCAGGTCTTCCCTCTGCTTGGAAAGCCTATGCTTGTAGTCCTTAGTGAGGTGCTTCTGCTGAGCCTCCTTCTCGGTCAGATCCAATTTAAACTGAGCCAGCTGTTTTGCCAACTCTTTCTCGTGGTGGCTGCTTAGCTCCAACAACTGCTTCCTGTTGGGGCCCTAAGGAGCCCGGGCGGGCAGGCAAGGAGTGGCTGGGAGCGGAGGGGCAAGTAGAGGCCGCCGAGGCACCCCTCGATGTGAGTGACATCGAGTTGGTCACACCCACCCAGTCACATGACCACCTAGCCACGCCCAACCAGCTGGTCATTAGGCAGATCATATTAGTGGTCCGCGGGATTTAAAATTATGAATTTACTGGTCCCTGAGGTCCGAAAGGTTGGTGACCCCTGATATAAAGCATAATGGCCTATAATATTAAATTTCCACACCCTAGTGATTGTATGATGTCTCTGTTGAAAGAATGTGAGAACAGAACATAGGATTTAATCTTATCAGATAATTAGTTTTGATACATTTTGTGTATTTTAGGAAGGACCAATGGTTCCTAATACACCACCTCAAGAAGCTAGCAATAGATTACAGATATTTCAGGTAAAATTTTATTGAGTGTTAAATTGAGTAGCAAGATACCCATTAGTTCTCTCAAAAGGAAATTATTTCCATTTATATTCTACCGAATGTTGCTTTTGAAAACTCTGTTTTATCTTGGAAGCTATAAAAATTATTAATGCACTTTTAAAATAAAAGATAACATTTTGTGCAGCTGAATTGAGAACCTTGACAACATTTTGAATATTGTGTATTCTGAAGTTACAATAAGGCTAGTTGGTTTTTTGTGTCTGATTTGTTCCATTTGAGCAGTTACAAGCCAAATAGGTATATCTCCATTTAATAAAAATATTGCAGCAAATCTGACAGCTAATACATGAGTAGATTTATTGCTAAACATACCTTGTTTTCCATTTATTCCACTGTCTATTCAGTCATATTTCTTGATACTTTATTTTCTATTATAATAATTTTGCGGCTCATCTTTTACATGGCACTTGGAGAGCCATTGGGCTAGCCTGAATCTTGCATAGCTATTTAACTTCGTGAAGTATAAGTTCTTCTACTGGACAACAAGATAACCGAATAGATATCCTATTAGCATGGAGGTTTGGGGTATAATTTCATCCCTCTATAGAGTATGCTGTTTTCTCTTTTTATGTATACATGTATACAGGCGTATATAGAATGTTTCATGCTTCTTATTCCCTTCGTATTCCCAAATATTACAGTATAGGCTAGTTTGCAGAATTATACAATATAAGTCTTACAATGGATTGTAAAGATCACCTAATCCAATCCTTACTAGAGCATTCCTGACAGATGGCTATCTAATGCCACTACTAGACAGAGGTGGGTTCCTCCCGGTTCGGACCGGTTCGCCCGAACCGGTAGTGACCCGCTGGTGATGTCACAGTGACGTCATGGATCCGGTTCGGTTGGTGCCAGTCTGTGGGCGCCACCATCTTTTTTTAAAAAAAAAATTTTGGATTTTTTTGGGGGGGGGATTTTTCCCCTGGTTTTTTCCTTCTGCGCATGCGCAGAAGCCGAGTTTCCGGCACTGCGCATGCGTTGCCATCTTGTTTTCAGCTTTTTTGGGAGGGGGATTTTTTTCCGGATTTTTCGGGACTGCATATGTGCGCACAAAGTGCGCGCGCGCCCACGAGGCACAGCCACACGGTGCGGGAGGAAGCGAACCGGCAGCGAGGTAAGTTAGAACCCACCCCTGCTACTAGAGTATTCCTGACAGATGGCTATCCACATTCTGTTTATACATCTTTTCAGTCTTAGTTGCACTGTGGAATATCTGATGAGATTAATGCAGTCTCACATGTTACATGGGAAGCTGTTTTTCAAGTCCCATTGTTGTAACTGCTCAGTGGAAGATGGAAGGAATTGGAGGGAGTTGGAGTATGGCTGAATTGGTATATTGAGGGTGTGCTACATGTGAGAATGATTACTGGTGGTAAATAGATATATACAATAGATGTGAATATGCATATGGTGGCAGGACTAGTCAACCCTATCCTCATAAAGTAAAGAGGTGTCATCGAATTTCCAGCTAGAATGGGGGGAAGGAGTGAAGAGACTGGCAAGTTTACTACAGGGCAGGAAGTGATGCAGACCTGACACTCCATACTCCACACACACCCAATCCCTGAAGTCTTTATCTGGCTGTTCCCAAGAACAGGCACAAGGAACCAGAATGGCATTGTGAACTGATCAGAGCTGCTTCTTTATTGTTGCTAACCTATATACAAGAACCTAACCAGACTCACTGCATTCACGACCTTGTAGACGACCCTCATTCTGTCAAGGATCTTGGAGTACTCATATCTAATGATCTAAGTGCCAAAGCCCACTGTAACAACATTGCCAAAAAGGCACTAAGAGTAGTCAACTTAATCCTGCGTAGCTTCTTCTCTGGCAACATTACACTGCTAACTAGAGCATACAAAACGTTTGCTAGACCAATTCTCGAATACAGCTCACCTGTCTGGAACCCGCACTGCATATCAGATATTAATACAATTGAGAGAGTCCAAAAATATTTCACGAGAAGAGTCCTCCACTCCTCCACTTGCAACAGAATACCTTATTCCACAA
>QLTV01002438.1:661947-674830 GCA_003457575.1 Thermophis baileyi
CACAACAATACACGAGCACACAATAGATACAAACTTAATGTAAACCGCTCCAAACTCGACTGCAGAAAATACGACTTCAGCAACAGAGTGATCAATGCCTGGAATTCACTACCTGACTCTGTGGTTTCTTCCCCAAACCCAAAAAACTTTAACCTTAGACTGTCTACTGTCGACCTCACCCCATTCCTAAGAGGTCTGTAAGGGGCGTGCATAAGCGCACCAGCGTGCCTACCGTCCCTGTCCTACTGTCCTACTGTCTTCATCTATCTGTATTCACTTTGATTATGTTTATGATTATACCTATACCTGCTATCTTGTACATGTTTGACAAATAAATAAAATAAATAAATAAAATAAATAAATTTTCTTGGGAACAGCCAGATAAGGACTTCAGGAAGTGTGTGTGTGTGTGTGCGTGTGTGTGTGTGAGGTTTGTGTCACTTCCTACTGTGCAAAGAGTAAGTTCACCAGCCTCTTCACAAACACACACACACACACACACACACACACACACACACACACACACACACACACACACTATAGCTGGAGATTCTACCACAGGACAACAGGTCTGGTTAGACATTGGGTGGAAGATCACTAGGGAATTCCAGGGCCCTAGACTGGAACATAAAAACATGCTTGGAGAAGGCAGTAATAAACCATTTAAAGAACACTGCCAAGTAAATGTCATGGTTGTGTCCATGTAATCAACAGGAATTGAGCTTACGCCTTATTTGATGGCACATACATTTGTATAAGGCAAATTTTGAATAAATTTGTGTTATATGCAGATGTGTATAAGAGTGTGTGAGTGGTCCCATCTATTTTTCATTTGGTTCTGCATACCACTGACATTTAGCTATCAAAATGTTAGCCAAAAAAAGGGGGGGGATTATTTGAATGATCTAAACTCTTAATTCCTATATTTTTTATTTATTTATTAGGCAAACTTTGATGAGCTCTGGAGGAAATTTATTACATATTCATCTGGTGAGCAGCTATTTGGATTGCCTGTCACAGACTATGAGGTTTTGCATAAAATCAGGTAACTGTGGAAAATTGTTCTACTTGCTGGAATAGTTAAGGTTTTACTAAAACACAAGACTGGAAAAAAGATATTTGCACAAAATTGTAGCTACTATAGCCGTGATGGCGAACCTATGGCACGCATGCCAGAGGTGGCACGCAGCACCCTCTCTGTGGGCACGCGAGCCGTCACCCCAGCTCAGCTCCTCTGTGCATGCGCGCGTGCCTCCCGCTGGCCAGCTGGTCTTCGGGTCTCTGCCACACATGCGCAGGGGGCAGGGGGCAGGGCGCATGCAGGGGGTGGCGCATGCATGTGCGGGGGCCGCAGGGCACATGCACGGGGCCCATGAGCGCATTGTATTTTGGGGGTTGGGGTGCACGTGCACGCATTTTCACGTGCATACGCGCGCTTTGGGCACTCAGTCCGGAAAAGGTTAGCCATCCCTGTACTATAGAGTAGTTTATACTGGAGCTCCAATATAGTTTTCAAAACTGTGCCTCTCCCAAACTGTGGTAAAACAAAAAGAATCATAAAGTCAGTGAAAAAATAATCAGTGATTAAGGGACCAACTTTGTGTAAAAGTAAATATGGCAGCAGAATAAAAAAAAAAACCTGATGAATATCTGTGATAAGAGAAAACAAGTGTTAAGGGATACATGGAAAAACTAAGTAGGAAAAGCACACAAAGCATAGTTTTTATAATTCTTTGTAACCTCTTAGCAGTGATGCTTCTCTAGGTCAGTATTTTTCAACCTCAGCAAATTTAAAATGTGTGGACTTCAATTCCTCAGGCCATACATCTTAAGGTTGTTGAAATTGAGAAACATTGAACTAGGTTACATGATTAATGTGCATGAAGGGGAACATAAGAGAGGACCAGTTGGCAAAATTCTGAGTCCCTATCCAACTTCTTCTCCAATATTTTTTTCTGATATTTTTCCCTACAGTCATTGGTTGCATCCAACCAAATTTCAAGCAGTGTCTTTCTTTTATTGCCGCCTTATCCAAAAGTTTCATGCCATTCTAGTTAGTTTTCATACAGTTTTCTTTATAATGGACAGATAGATGTCAGACTTGGCCAAGAACAATGTAGAACAATCCAGTTGGAGTTCTTTATTTGCTTATACACAATGGACAGAATCTTGCCAGACTATTTACTACTCTTACCCTAATGGATATACCTTTGCAGATTCTAGGGAGTGGCTACCTCTTCCTCTTTCTCCTTCAGCTCTGGGTTATGCTGCGTCTTATCTCATCTTCCTCCTTCCTGGGAAACTGCCACTTCATTGTAGTCCATCACACCAGCTCCATGTCCATAGGCATCACCTCTCATAATAGGATGGACAGCAAGAGTTTAATGCTTTTTTACTCAATTTTTTCCAACATTCCCTTGTTTGTAAGAGTAAAAATAGGCTATAGAGAACTATTGCTTAACTGGAATTCCACCCGGCATGCTAGAAATAAAGTCAAATTGAAAGATTGAGATAGGTTTATGTTCTGTGAAGTGAGGGTTTTTTAAAAACTTTTTTATCTTTCCCTGTGCTTCTCTTTGAGATATAGCATATTCTCCTTCCTTCCTTCCTTCCTTCCTTCCTTCCTTCCTTCCTTCCTTCCTTCCTTCCTTCCTTCCTTCCTTCCTTCCTTCCACTAGGATCTCAGTAGCATGTAGTCTGAGTTCTCCAGGTTTGTGATCTCAGATGCAGTTGATATGAATACCAGCTAGAATAACTACTGATGAATAGGTACCTTATTGTGTTTTGGGGAAATCAAGAACAATTTACTTATCAAATTTATATGGCCTCCTATCTCACAAGGAGTGTCTCTGGGCAGTGTATAACAAACAAACAAATAAACAAACAAACCAGAAAAGTATATTAAGAACGATCATTATAAAAGTATAAAATAAAAGGGACTACAAGGTCATAAAAGGAAGATTTTAGTTTTATCACAGGGCATTGGCGAAACCTCAGTTCAGATCCTTATTCAGCCATGATGCTCTACTAGGGTTTTAGCATGTCTCAAGCTAACCACTCTCAAAATCTTCTTATGCTATGAAATGTCTCCAGAAATTTAGTAAAGTACATCTACAAAATCCTGAATTTGAATCAGTTATGATTTATGATTTAGACTTTTATGCCACACTTCCTAAGATTACAATTTCAGAATTGCCTATACTTTTCTAATCACATTGTGGTATAAACAGAAAGAATGCTACCATAATAGTTTTACTATAATTAATCTTGTCCCTTTTTCTCCTACAGGAAAGAGTTGAGTTTGCTTCAGAAATTATATGGTTTGTATGATACCGTGATGAACAATATAAGTGGCTATTACGAAATTCTTTGGGGAGATGTTGATATTGAAAAAATCAATGCTGAACTTTTGGAGTTTCAAAACAGGTGAGATTGCTTCCTATATAAACATCTGTACTCAATTTCTTTAACTTTAACACTAATTTCTGATAATTCTATATCCTATCCCAGAATAGATTTATTCATGTCAAAGGCTAACATTGGAACCACTCATGGAATCCCTTCTGAGGTTCTCTAAATAAAGCAACAGATGGTTCAAATTGAGAGAAATTGCCTATTTGAAAGGGAAGAGTAGCATGCAGTCACTGAGATAGTTCAGCTTTTGTTGCTGTATACATTTCTGTAGGCTAAATCTGCCCTCCTTTAAGAGGCAATGCACAAAGCTGTAATTTTTAAGGAGTGCCTTTAGATTATTAAATATGGGATTTCATTTTTGTTCAGATAGTTGCCCCACTTTTCTCTTCATTCTTCCTTTTTTCTTTTAGAATAGTATTTTTATTACTTTTTTTTCCCAATGAAAGATGCCGTAAGCTACCTAAAGGGCTTAAAGATTGGCAAGCATATTTAGATCTTAAAAAACGAATAGATGATTTCAGTGAGTCTTGTCCACTGCTGGAAATGATGACCAACAAGGCTATGAAACTAAGACACTGGAACCGGATTTCTGAAACAACTGGGCACCCATTTGATGTGGAATCTGATTCCTTTTGCCTTCGGAATATCATGGAAGCACCACTTCTCAAGCATAAGGATGATATTGAGGTAGCCTTCCCTATTGCTGCATTTTATATTTAACATCAGGAAACATACTGTTAATGCTTTTATCTTCTGTTGTTGTTTTTTTCAATGGGTGATTTTAATATTTTTCAGCGTTTTTATGTTGTAAGCTGCCCAGAGTTATTGGATATAAGATGGGCAACAAATTTTATAAATAAATAAATAAACAAACAAACAAACACACACACACACACACACACACACAAACAAACAAACATTTCTTAATTATTATATTATTAAATAATAATAAAGTACATAAATTCAAAAAAACAATAGTGACACAGAGACACAGACACACACACTAAACACAAAGATGTCTGTGTGTGTGTGTGTGTGTGTGTGTGTGTGTGTGTAGGAGGAGGAGGATAATACATAATGTAATTGTGCATTATCCTAACAGGAAATAAGTTATAATGAAGATTTTTTCCATTTAAACCTTTGTAAGTGTCCTTATACATTATATATTTTAATATTTGAACCCAGTGATTCATTTGACCTACCAAAAACATGTGAACTCGTAAAATGACCTATTCTTTAAGCATAATATTTTCCTGTACTGATAGAATGAATGGAACTGTCAGATAGAATGGTTTTGCTTTTTTGCACTTTTGCTGTGAGTCACTGGAACTGTTGATATTGTATCTTACATTATTATAATATCCAAATGACTGAGCTTAATGCAAAAAGACTTCAATAACAACAGGAAGTAAAACGGTCACTATTGTTAATACAACAAAAAAAGGCAAAAAATAAAGGCAAAAATGTTGAGCAGAAGGATTTTCTTGAAACTCACCTCCTGCCTCAATGAAGCCCATATTTTAAGGTGTAATGTTAATGTTTTAAGTTTTCCTAAGAACTTAACTATATCAACATGTCAAGTTTTTCTACATGCATGTTTTGTGCAGATTTCCATGTTATATGCTCATCATTTCTACTTTTTAAAACATTGTTACATTTGTTTATAATTGTTTATAATTTTCAACTCAAAGGCTATTGATAAGCTGAAATTACTTAGTGAGATGAGTGGTACCTAAATTTGATAAATAATAAAATGTCTCAAATCCCCTAATACTTGATAGGACAGCCAGTTTGTTGTAGTAGCTAAGGCACCAGACTAGAACCCAGGAGAGATGAATTCTAGTCCTGCCTTAGGAACCCTGACACACAAAACCAACTGGCTGATTTTGAGCCAGTCACTTTCTCTCAGCCCTAGGAAGCAGGCAATGACAATCACTAATGAAATCTTGCCAAGAAAACTACACAAACTAGGCCAGGTAGTTGCCGGGGGTCAACAATGATTCGAAGGCACAAAAAATAAAAACAAAATAGTTTGATAGAAAATACATAACAGACATGACATCCAGTCCCATCAACCAAAGTCTGATTGTTCAAAGTATAACAGGTATATCACAATTAACATTGTTCCTACTGTAAACCACTTTGTGGGACCTAATAGACAGCATGTAAATATTCTTTAAATAGATACATTTAAAATATGTATTTAGAAATTGTCATACTGTATTTGTCATTAAAAACACAAGATTTGAATGATTGCTTGATATTCAAAAATTCTCTTCTATGGTTTTGGTTTCATTAAGCAGTCCATTAATACTTTACCAGACATAGTTAAAAGTTTCTGAGGTATATCACAAAATTTGCCTTGAGATTAGACTTGGAATTTTAATGCACAGTATGTTTTCTTAAATTATTCTACAGGTATAGTAAAGTTTAGTAAAGTATTTTTCTTTTTACTAACATAGAAATATATTACTTTTTAAAGCAGTCTGAAACAGTAACGTAAGACTGCATACTTGGATTAACATGAAGATATCACCACTTTTACTCCTCAATTGTAAACTACCCATATGTCAAGGATCTTATACATTCCTGAGATAGTTTATTATTTATTTGTCAAATTTAGGTACTACCCATCTCATTCTCAAAGTAACTCTATATAGTGATATAGGTAAAATTATCCTCTCCACCTCAGGTCTGTGCAGTATTTTTTTTTTTACAATTGACCTTCACTTTCTAGAGATCAGGTTGTCTGAAGTGTACAAACTCAATTTATGGCTTCAGCATCCTTCCTTTTATTGGCTTTTCTTGCTTTTATTGACCTGGGGTCACCAGGTGTCAAGCAGAGAAATGGAGGGAATATGGAATGTTAGCTTCTCCCCCATCCCCAAGTGCTTCTTGGTATTTTCATTGGCCTATATAAGCAAGTGCTTATTTCCCTAGGGATACCTCTTTAGTTAATTAATATTTTCCTCCAGTTAAAGATGGTGCTTCTTCTGTCACAGCATGACATTTTTCCATAAAAGAAGGTTTAATTTTTTTGCCATGTGTTTATAACTTGCTTTAAAGATATGTGCACTCATGTTTTGCATAGTTTAAGGATATTTCTTTTTGGGCCAGGACATCTGTATATCTGCTATTAAAGAGAAGGATATTGAAGCTAAGCTGGCGCAAGTAGTGGATAGCTGGGCATATCAGGTCTTGAGCTTTTCAGCATTCAAAGGAAGAGGAGAACTCCTTCTCAAGGGAACAGAATCTTCTGAAATTATCACAATGATGGAGGACAGCTTAATGATCCTGGGTTCTCTGCTGAGTAACAGGTAATCATAAAAAAATTAATTATTTCTACTGATATGTTTTCATTATTGAGGAACTGCCTCTTGTTTCCAAGATAGGAAGGCTGGCACAGTCGACATTAGCCATACTGATTATTTGTTTAGAAAATGAGGAAAGGGAGGCTGGATTTAATCTTGCATCTTTGCAAACAGATGCTCAGGTGCCATCAAAGCTGACAGCAATTACTGCAAAGATACCAAAGGCATGTGCCTCTCCAACCTAGGAAAGACACTGTCACAGTGTGTTGCTGCATGAGGTTTTGTAACCCCTTCAGGGTAAAGGATTACATCTAGCAAAACAGCCCTTGCATTCAGGCAAATTTGTACTTTTTAATTAGTGTTGATATCAGAGCTATATTGCAAATATACCCCTCTATAATTCTGTGATGTAGTTGAGCTGGGCAAGGCAACTCGCAACTTTTCCCAGTTTATCTGTTGAGAGATATAAAAGACAGCATGCCATCAAGTTAGCAAGCTGGTGAAAATATGGAGGAGGTGATTAGAATGGAATGGAAAAGAATATTATTTTTATATAATAAGAAATATTATAGATAATATTATCATATTATCTTTGCATCTAAGGTTAGGATCAGGGTTAGGTTTATTTGGAGACATGGCCAAAAATTAATACTACGGATAAATTCTTAGAGGCTTATTAAAGAAACCAACATTGACATCTTTTCGTTTGGAGTTGTTTGTGGACATCAGTAAAATAAGGAAAGAGACATTGACAGCTTTTTGTTCGGAGTTCATTGTGGACAACAGTAAAATACATGAGAAAATCTCATTGCCAATGAAAATGAATCAAGGAATAGGGTTAGGGTTTGGGTTAGGTTTATTTGGAGACATGGCCAAAAACTAATTCTATGAATAGATTCTTAGAAGCTTATTAAAGTAACCAACATTGACATCTTTTTGTTCGGAGTTGTTTGTGGACAACAATAAAATACATGGGAAAATCCCAATCCCAATGAAAATGAATCTAGGGTTAGGGTTAAGGTTAGGTCCACTTGAAGTCATGGCCAAAAACTTACGCTAGGGATAGATTATTAGTAGTTTTCTAAGGAATGTGACATTGACAGCTTTTCATTCAGAGTTGTTTGTTGATCACAGTAAAATACATGGGAAAATCCCATTAGAATGAAAATGAATCTAGGGTTAGGTTAGGTCTACTTGGAGTCATGGCCAAACACTAATGCTAAGGATAGATTCTTAGCAGTTTTCTAAGGAAAGAGATGTTGACAGCTTTTCATTTGGAGTTGTTAGTGGAACACAGTAACCTCCGGTCTGTATGCAGATTCATCACCATCTCAAATGAGACCAATGGTTGATGTATCATCTGCAAACTTCAGTACTTTAGTTAGATGAAAAGGAACAGAAGATGGAATATGAAGCTGTATTCCTTGGATAACAGCATTTCTGTCTACTTAAGGCCTGGCAACCCCCAGGTTTCATTTATTTCTCCCATTCTGGCTATGACTATTATAGAGCAGAGGTTATTTGACATTATGCATCATACTAATAGTTTTATACTAAAATAGTTTTGTATTTGTGCACTTCAAGAGTTCTTTAGCTGAATTGTATTAAGAGAAGCATTTTGTGGAAAGATCCCTGCCATAACCAAAGGATTGTTCCAGAAAGTCTTTTATCTCCATGAAATGATGAAAACTGACCACCAAGTGTTCTAACTATGGTTCCTTGGTTTTGACTATGATGGCATAGGTTTTGATTTTTTGCTTCTATTAAGTTTTAATCATCATCTCATTGCTCCTTACAGTAGAGATGAAATTTGCAGTCTACATGGGAACTCTCAAATGCGTGCCTAACACAAAGGAAAGATTGCCATTGCTTTTACTCACATTATTTTACAGTGCTGAAAAAAAGGGTCATGGCATTCAGCCCATTTGGCCTATGGGAAATGAACAACTTTGTAACACATAAAATCTACACAATAACTGTAAAGAACAGCTTGTTCTTCATTTGCCAGGGTGATAATGTCTTTGGACTTCAGAATTACCTACTGCTGCATAGCTGTCTGAGGAAACACACTGCTTCCTCTGTTATACTGCTTCCAATGCCATGTTCTCCCTTCCCTTTTGGCAACAGCTCTACACATGTGAAGACAGAAGAAGTTCAGGTTAGCTAGGCATTTTCAACCAAATGAATGAAGCTGTGCTTTCTGGAGCATTCTACTTCCCATTCTGTATTATAAGCAATGGACAGATTGCTTATCATGGGATTTCATCACCCCAAAGGTTCTTTTTCAAAAGGCAACTGGACTTTGTTTTTCCTTGAAGACGTTTCGCTTTTCATCTTCGGGGGGGGGGACCACTTTTGGGACAACCATGACCTGGATGACTGAGAATCGCCATAGATGGGATTTCATCATTAACACTGCTAGCTTTAGGGCCAATTATTTGTTTATGTTCGAATTATTATTAAGAGTGCACTGCCCTTCTCTTTTGTTCTCTTTTGCACAGATGTTCATATTTCTCCCTTACTGCCAGAGGCTAAAACAATTATTAATTGAGAAACATAAATCCTGAAATTATTCTTTGCCTCCTCTTTTTAGATACAATGCACCATTTAAAAAAGATATTCAAAACTGGGTGTTCAAACTCAGCACCTCCAGTGATATAATTGAAGAATGGTTGATTGTACAAAACCTCTGGGTTTACCTTGAAGCTGTTTTTGTAGGTGGGGATATCGCCAAGCAGTTACCCCAGGTAAATCAGTAGGCAAATCAGCTACTGCTGAACTGTGCAAATATTTAAACTTAAACGTATCTAGCCTGGAGTCTCATTCAAGTGTATATGGATTTATTCTATTTAGGAAGCAAAACGTTTTCAAAACATTGATAAATCATGGATAAAAATAATGCAGCGAGCACATGAAAATCCCAATGTAGTTAGCTGTTGTGTTGGAGATGAAACTATGGGACAACTTTTACCACATTTACATGAACAATTGGAAGTATGCCAGAAGTCACTTACAGGGTAAAAAAATTACTAATAACTTTTTCAATGCTGCAAAAAAAGGTGGCTTGAGATAAAGTAATGCTTTATTACCGTAATTTAACAATGCATTTTTATTTTTATTTTATTAATCTGCCTCTTATTCTAGTAGCATTCTGGATTACGTTTTTGGAGGAGAATTTTAAGAATATTGTTATTTAAAGAGAGAATATTAAAATTTTAGATTAATATGTAGCATGCATAGCTAATTGTAAATTTATGAATTTAAACTTGTGCATGTAATTTTGGTTATAGTCTCTTAATCTTGGATATTTCTTTTCATTTTTTAAAATGTTCAAAAAGTAATTAAAAGTAGTTGCAAAATAAAATAGTATTGTTACATTTATCTCTTGGAAGTAAAAGTTTTGCATATTTAATTCACTGGTAATATTTAAAGGGAGCAAAAAGAATAAAATAGCACTAGATTTATAGCACCAAACTCAGGGTTCTCCTCATTTGTACTTCATTTTTAAGTTGTGTTTGATTTTCTGGTGCAAATTGTGTTTGAAGATGCTGAAGCAAAATGAAGCAGACATCCAATTGTATTACATACAATTGATAAAAGAAAGTGATATGAGGATTACAGGAAAAAAGCAATAAAGAAATTTGAATAGGGAAAACAAGAAGGACATTGGCTCTTGGAATTCAGTGGCAGCTTCACACAGTTGAAAAATTCAGCTGAAAGCTCAAAATATTTGTATGTACATATAATTACAGTCTTGGCTGATAAACCACATTCATAAAACAGGAGAATGATTGTTTTTCTGAAATATTCTTCTTTTCTTACTAAAGGTATTTGGAAAAAAAAAGATTGCTGTTTCCTAGATTCTTTTTTATTTCTGATCCTGCCCTTCTGGAGATACTTGGACAGGCTAGTGATTCTCACACTATTCAGGTAGGTTACAAGTGTTATATAAGTTTGTACTTATATGTACTGTATGGATGGATAATTATTTATCATATGATAAATCCTCAATGAATATTGAATTATGTCAGAATAGTTATCAGTACAAACTGCTTATATTACAATTCTTCAGTTTTACATTTTTTCTTTAACATGTGATCTTATTTATAAGAATGGCTAATTTAAATGATAATTATATTGTTGTAATTGGTCTTACTTTTCTTTTAGCCACATCTCCCTGGTTTATCTGACAATATAAATGAAGTGGAATTTCACCCAAAGGATTATGATCGCATTATGACAGTTGTTTCAAGAGAAGGAGAAAAAATTCCTGTAACATTTTACTTTGTTAAATTAGTATAGTTTTAATTTTAAAAATAGTTATTTTATGCTCCAAAATTCTCCTGAATTAAAAAGAAACTCATGTTGCTTTGCACAAACCAATATAAAACAAAAATTCTTATTAAATTACCTTAGCTATAAATAATCTCCTTTCCACTACAAGATTTGCCAAAGCATGATTCAAATTTTATTGAAAATGTGGAATTTAATGTTTTAAAGTGATTTAACTATCTTTTAATGACTCTCATTCAGGTGGTGTGGAGTAGAATTGTAGTATTCATAGTTTCTATTATGTTATGTGTTGTATGTTAATTAATCTTATAACATGTTCTTTAATGGAATATTTCTTAAACATTTTCTTTCAAAACCCCTTCAACTTTTAAAAATTATGGTAGACCACAAAAGAGCTTTGAACAATATATTTATCTGTGTTTACTGTATTAAAAATTAAAATTAATACATTCATTGCTGAATATACCACAATTCACAATTTAATATTGTATTATTTTTCATCACAGGATAGCAGATAATTTTGATTTTGCAGAGCCCTCACTTTAAGAAACACTGTTTTAATGAATATTAAGCTTTGAGATAGCCTTGTCTTAGTAATTCATAATTAACAGCAGGAGGTAGTGTTCTCTAACACTGTTAGACAACATACATATCTAATGTTTAAAACTATAGCAGTAGTTTATTTGTTTTTCAATAAATTATATTGACTTAGGATGTTCCTGCTATTTGAAAGAAATAAGCAAATCCACCTCAATGTGGTATCCTCCAGACATATTACACTCTACACCAGTGGTTCCCAACGTGGGGCCCACGCCCCACAGGGGAGCAATTTGATTTTTAATGGGTGCAATTGGAACCTTGTTTAAACCAAGTTAATGGCCTTTTAGGCTTCCTCCGCATGAGTAGTTCACTTTTTGAATAGTAAGAATTATATGTCATGGGGGGGGCATCAGAATTTTAGAGATGCTTAGGTGGGGCATGGCCAAAAAAAGGTTGGGAACCACTGCTCTACACCTTTCACAATGTTTCCTAAGAATTCTGGTAATCGTAGTGCAAGACATCTGGAGAGTATCAGTACAGAAAAGAATCAAATAGATTGAAAGTTATAGCCATTAAAGGAAAGCCGTCTTCTTGTTTTCAATTTCTTTTATGTATTTTTTATTTCTCTGTAGTGGCATACATACTCAATACCAGGTCAGAATTTTTAAATACTATATTTTGTTGAATAAAAATAACCATATTTGTTGAATGTGTTATGATCTGATATGTACATAATGCTAAGCCATAATAGGTAGTATCACATATGTGTTATGTGTTACATATTATTTCAGTTGGACACCCCAGTAAATGCAAAAGGACCTGTAGAGCTTTGGCTGATGGACCTATTGAAAATGCAACAGTCTTCATTACATTGTGTAATTCGGGCTGCATTTTATCAGATTAGCGATCCAGGCTATCAACTGCTAAATTTCCTATATCATTTTCCAGCACAGGTGAGGAATTTGAAAAATAGTTGGTGTTAAAACACAAGCATGCAAAGAGGCTGAATTTGCATGCCAATAATAAATAAAAAGCTTGGAAAAATTTACATAATTTTGTGAACTGTAACTTTGCCTTTTGTAACATAAATTGTAAAATAAATGTAGCAAGTAATTAATAGTGTGTACAGATCTACAATATTTGTTTTTGTGTGAACATTACAACTGCTTAATGCTAATTGAGCAAATTTGGACTCTATTGGTTGATTTAGACAATGGCTTGCTTTAGATTTGTATAAAGTGAATATGAACAAAAAGTGGTGCAACAGTGACAATTTTGGAAAAAAAAGATAAAAGGGGTAAAAGAAGAGAGAAAAATGCTTATGT
>QLTV01002438.1:678688-709854 GCA_003457575.1 Thermophis baileyi
TATTCATCATGCAAATAATATTTCTGTGTAGTTCTTATATAATTCAGGCTCCTTTTCTGTTTTGAAGGTTAAAATGCATATAAAATCAGTGACTGATTTTGAATGGTTAAAGCAGTGCAGATTCTATTTCAAGGAAGATCTTGATCAGACATTGGTGTCTATTACTGATGTTGATTTTGTTTATCAAAATGAATTTCTGGGATGCACAGATCGTCTCGTCATTACCCCTTTAACAGACAGGTGTGAATAATTTATTTATATTTAAGTCTGATGGAGTCTTAGTGTACATAATTTATTTATTTATTTATTTATTTTTCAAAATTTGTATGCCGCCCAACTCCCGAGGGACTCTGGGCGGCTCACAGTATATATATAAAAAAGACAACAATAGAAATTTTTTTTTTAAAAAAATACATAAATATTAAAATAAAACATTCACATAAACATACATGGGCCAATCAATCAATTATTGGCCCCAGGCCTGCCGGAAAAGCCAGGTCTTAATGGCTAATGTTTTCTCCCTGCAACTTCTAATTAATTTAAAGAAGGGACTGCATTAAATTCTATACTTTTCCACTTTTCCACTTTTCCACTTTTCCACTCTATTTGTTAAAAGGTTTGTAAACTCAACATTTTAAAAGAATCATTTGTGTGTACAAATATATGCTAAATTTATCTTTACAGATGTTATATTACATTAGCTCAAGCTTTGGGGATGAACATGGGAGGAGCCCCAGCAGGACCTGCAGGGACTGGTAAAACAGAAACAACCAAGGACATGGGGAAAGCACTGGGGAAATACGTAGTAGTATTTAATTGTTCGGATCAAATGGATTTCAGAGGATTGGGACGAATTTTCAAAGGTAAGATTTGGCTTATTAGATGGGTTAGGTCAGGGGTGTCAAACTCACGGCATCACAGCGGCATCACGTGATGTATTGGGATTTTTTTCCCTTTTGCTAAACCGGGCGGGGGCGGGGCCAGCACGTGATGCATCTGGCCCGCATGCCGCAAGTTTGACACACCTGGGTTAGGTGATAAGATCATCATCTTCCTAAGAAATTATAAGCCCCATGAAGACAGAATGAAGGAACTGGAGATGTTTACCCTTAAGAAGAGAGCAGAGAGGGCAGGGGAATGATAGCATTCTTCAAATACCTGATTCAGCATAACAGAAAGAATTTGAAACCTTGTTCCAGAAATTAGGATACTAAATAATGGAGTGCAGGGATAGGAAAGAGCAGTTTGATGGTAGAACCAAGAACCTTCAAAATGAGGTAGATTTAAGATGTTCTTGCAGAGGCTAGACAGGCAGTTACACTGACATGGGGTTGGACTCGATAGCCTAAAATGCTGTATAATAAAATGAATTGCTACCCTATAGCAGTTAGTTGCTATTCTAAATCATAATATCTAAGATGAACCCAAGGATAGATAGTTAGCGATCCATGCTTTCATGAATATAAATAAGACTATCAAATGACATTTGCATTCCTACACAAACTCCAGGATTTAATGACTGTAAATCTGTTTAGGATTACAGAATATGTTTCGTTCAAAAAATAGAAATTTTGCAGATGAATTCATGAATGGGAAAAGTCAGTCGGTTCTATCTCATTAATAATTGGGATGGATATAAAGAAAGGCGGAGAAAATAACCCTGCTCATTCAAGCACATCAGATCATAGACGTTGCTTTGCCTTCTGAGCTGAGAGCCCATCAATACTACTGTAGCCAATGTTTTCCTACTGACTACAAACTAAGGCTAAAGACATTTAAAAGCAGAAAGAAAATGACAAATCAACTATTTCCTTCTTCTCTTTCCCTTCCTTTTCAAGAAGAACTCTGTCACCAAGCCCCCCCCCCTTTTTTAAAAGAAGGCCCTTGAAGAAAGTTCTTGAACGGTACCTCAAGTAAGATAGCCATTATATAAGATAGCCATTATATTTCTTTGATATCCAGGAAAGCTCTTGCACATTACAGGGGTCAATACAGCAAGAAGCAGATCATAAAGAAAGCCTCAAGAATCAGATATTGTCTTACCAACTCTCCCTGATTGCCAGTATATCCTTTCTGAGATGTATTTGCTAGCAGGAAGAGGTCAGGAATCACAGCTTATAAAGCCTTTGAATATTAGCATACATGTGAGCATGGATTGTATAAAAGAAACAGGAACACAGATATTATTACAAAGATAAAACATGCCTTTATTTTTATAGATTCTGGGGTGTCTATATGTATATGACATTTTGCTAGTTTTCTACATCTTTCTATATTTATATTAAACTCTATTCTGAGTATTATTCTTACATTTGAATGAACATTGTTGTAGCACACTTACATAAAGGCAGTCACACTACATTTTTCATAATAATTATTAATGGCTCAAAATTAGCATATCACTCTAGATCAGTGGTTCTCAACCTTCCTAATGCCGCGACCGCCGCCACGACCCCACCCCGCCCCCTCCCCGCACATGATGAGGTGACAAAGGGGGTGTGGCGGGCTAGCGCGCGCTTAGGCGACCCCTGTGAAAGGGTCGTTCAACCCCCAAAGGGGTCGCGACCCACAGGTTGAGAACCACTGCTCTAGATAATCTTAGTGAGAAATATACAGTAACTTTTTCTGGTTTTCAGTTGTTTTAAATATATTTGAATGCAAATTTAAATGCATTGCTTCCTAAATGGGTGCTACAAACTCAAGTGATGAAAACATGACATTTGAATTGCATCATCACGATACAAATATTGTTATGATCTGCTTGTTGCAGGGGTGAAATTCAGCAGGTTCTGACAGGTTCTGGAGAACCGATAGCGGAAATTTTGAGTAGTTCAGAGAACCAGCAAATACCACCTCTGGCTGGCCCCAGAGTGGGGAGGGAATGGGGATTTTGCAATATCCTTCCCCCAGGAGTGGGGAGGGAATGGGGATTTTGCAGTATCCTTCCCCTGGAGTAGGGTGGGAATGGAGATTTTGCAGTATCCTTCCCCTGGAGTGGGGTGGGAATGGAGATTTTGCAGTATCCTTCCCCTGCCATGCCCACCAAGCCACGCCCACAGAACAGGTAGGGAAAAATTTTGAATTTCACCCCTGGCTTGTTGTATTTGCATTCCAACATTATCAGCAAGTTCAGAAATCACAGAATTTGCACTGCAACATCACTAGACACATTTTGTCACTTGCTCCCTTTTTACACCATCCACAATTCTAAATATTGCCTCGTGTCTTCTCACTTCTTTCTTCTCCCCTACATATAAGAATTACGATGTATTCACCACAAAAGATAGTGAAGCTACTATAATGGGGGGGTCTTTGATCTCCTGATTCTGGCACTGAAACTGCACAGCCTCTCCCTATATCTCCTCAATCTCAATTAAGCATGATAATCTTCATTGGCTAAAACCTATGTGTGCAGTTTTAATAAGTCTATGAGCATAGACTTCTTACAGCAGCTCATGTTTCATAAGTTGGTCTTGGGTGAAAACTAAGTGAGCCTCCTTTAAGGGTGAAGAATAATTAAAGCCTTGTCTAAAGGAGAGGGGAGGGGAGGAAGGGAAAGGAAAGGAAAGAAAGAAAGGAAAGGAAAGGAAAGGAAAGGAAAGGAAAGGAAAGGAAAGGAAAGGAGGAAGAAAAAAAGAAAAGAAATATACCTAATTGGTAGAGCACATGCTTTGAAAAAAGGAAGTCTCAGATTCAATCCTTGGCATTTCTAAGAACTGGAAAACCTGGAGAATTTGTAATGTAATATCCATAATCATGGGTTGAATAGGTTTGAAGTTACTCTATACAAGGAAGGTTCTGCATTTCTAAGTTTTGCTTAATGAAGAATTCTTTCCTGGGAGCAATGAAATTGAAGTTAAGTTGGATTTATTTTTGAGTAAATATTGTCAAATAACATTGGGTTATTAATACCAGAATAAACTAGAAATACAGAATCAAAAATAGTTTTCATGGAAGACCTAGAGAAATGTAATCATATATATTACATAAGATACAGCTGAATGCAACAGAAAATTAAAATCTATTGGGAGATTATGATCCTGCACTTTATAGTTGTAAGCAGTATTTTTGTATAATTAGAATTTTAACACTTTAGTTATCATGATTGAAATAACTTCAGAAATGTACAGTGCCCACAATTGATATTTCATGCATAAAAGAGAATTTTATAGTACCAAACATTTTAAAAAGTCATTCTAGCTGTAGACTCTACAGAAAAGCATTTCAGATTAGATTAGAGACAAAGGGTTACTGATTAAGTGACACAGTACCATGATCAGAAATTCCTGATCTGCAACCTATATATCTATTTAGGAGTTATTATACCTTTGAAATCCATGAACATTTTGAATTAATATTATTGCAGGTTGTTAGCCTTTCCAGACAGACCAGACAGGAATCATGACCAGATGAACTAACTCTACTTTTATTGTAAAGCTTCATTAACAGAAGCTTGAAAGTCTGATACTGCAAATCCCCCAATGACTCTTTTACAGCCTGATAAGTTAGGGAGGTTGATTTCTGAGATTTCTCTGCCTATTATGCAGTATGCAGCCTATGCCATCTCATAATTTATCATTCCTGAAGCAGCATCTCTTTCCCCCCCCCCTCCCATCTTCCAAGGTCATTCCCACATACCATTACACAAGGTTAGATATTCAAATTCAATGTGTACACTAGCTTGGTTGCAAACAAAATTCGTCATCCAGTATTACCTTTGACTGTTAATACTCTCTGACAGAGGCAGAGAGATAAGCAATCCCTCATCTCTCCTAATTTTACCAGAGATGCAATCTAGCTCTGCACAAATTGTTTCTATGTGAGCTGTAATCCTATATTGTTAGGTTCCAGCTAGGATGGAAGTGATTGCATAGCGATGTAAGCGCTCTGCTCTGGACAGTTGTACTGTAAATGCAGAAACAGATTATTCACAAGTCAGCAGCCTAATTAAAAGAGGGAAAGGTTTCTCACTGTAGCTCTGAATGGGGCTAATAGAGAATCTTATCATAGATCTTTCCCTTTACATCTTTTTCAGATGTTTTTCAATGTTTGTGATATGTTGCCTGTGCAGTATTATGCTTGATTTAGTAGTATTGCTTCCAAAAGCTATTGAATGGCATCCAACATTTACCCTACTAATGGGTGACACTACCAGATGATTTGCTTTTTTATGATATTATAATATCCAGGGCCAGACACTTCATATTTCTTTCTGGGTATGATTCTAGGAAAAGACATGTTGCCTCAATATGGTAAGAACATGAAAACATTAATTACAGGAAAGTTGTAATCTCTTTAAAAATAAATCATTTCCTGTTTCAGGTCTTGCACAATCTGGCTCCTGGGGATGTTTTGATGAATTTAACAGAATTGAATTACCCGTCTTGTCAGTAGCAGCTCAACAAATTTACATCATTTTGACAGCAAGAAAAGAAAGGAAAAAGCAGTTCATATTTTCAGATGGAGATACAGTGGACTTAAACCCTGAGTTTGGAATTTTTCTGACAATGGTAAATTTATTGTGATGAGAGTGTAGAGGTTCTTTTTAATTATTGATGAGAGAAAATCAATCATACATTTGTTATACAACTTACTTGAAAATAAATTCACGTTTCATTAATTATTTTGCCTATCCTAGCAATATATTTACAAGCTGTTAAATTTATAGCTATTGCACATTTTATTCCTCAAATAAAACTGATTGATTACATGCCATCAAGACATTCTTGACTCTTAGTGACCACATAGATAGATTTTTCTCCATGTTGATCTGCTCCTGACCTGGTCCCTCAGCTCTTCCAACAGTGTCCCTATTGCCAATGCCTCAGTAATTGAATGTACCACCTGGCTGCTGGTCATTCCCTTGTTCTCTTCCATTCCACCTTTTCCAGCATTAGATCCTTCTCCAGAGAGCTAGGGACTTCCATAAAATACAGATATTTAATCAAATAAGATTCATATGGTATCTGTTTTAAGAATTTTCTCTGTGGATGAGTTTTTGAAATCTAATACTTTGGCTCAGGGAGGACATTGTTTATCTTCTGGCAAGATGATATCTGTTCAGGGTCTGTTAAATATTATTTTCATTCCCCCACCATTACTTGATTGTGTTGTGTTTAAATTTTTACAAATAACACTTGATTAATTGTTCATTCAGAATGAGAGAGCCGAATTGCAGTCAAATTTATCTGGGATCTGACATTTTAATCTAATCTGATCAGAAAATCACTCCAAGCTGCAGTGTTGTAACCAAGTTAACAATTTGTGCTGATAAGTACTTCCGTGCACTTAAGTTTAGAAGTGGGAAATTTTATTTAATGGAGGGAGTGGCTGTTGGCAAATAGCCAGCAACCATGTCTATGTGAAAATCAGATGTTACATCTGAACTAACAATTTTAAGGTTTAGGCAAATCAGTCACGTAAAAACAGAAAATGTGCATGGAACTACATGTTCGGACTGTTATTTTCCAAAAACATTTTTTGTGACTATAATAAAGCTTGGGACTATGGGAATCCATGCACCATGCTCCCAGATATGACAAGAGTAAATGGCTATTTCTTCTCTCACAGTCAGGAAACAGATAGGAGGTTCAGGCTAGCATCCATATAAAGTAATATATATATTGCACTCCTCCACTGTGAATTCAGGTAGACCAGAGTCTTTTGCATGAAAGGCAAGGACATGCCCCCATGCTGACTTTGAAATAAAAAGCACTATAGCCAGGGGTGGGTTCTGGATCCTTTTGCTGCCGGTTTGCTCAGGGTCGCGCCGTGCACGCAGCAATCAAAAAATAGCTTCTGCACATGTGCAGAAGCAAAATCCAAGATGGCGGCGCCCACGGAGACACCGACAGAACCGGCTCTGTGACGTCATCGCTGAGTTACTAACGGTTCTAAAGAACCGGTTAGAACCGGTAGGAACCCACCTCTGACTATAGCTAATATGACCTATGGTTTGATATCATCAGAATCAGTCCAACTGCTTTAAATTATTTCTGTTTCCTTTTATTCATAGAATCCTGGCTATGCTGGGCGGCAGGAATTACCAGAAAACTTGAAAATTCAATTTAGAACTGTTGCAATGATGGTTCCAGACAGACAGGTACTGCTACTACTGTGCCATATTGTCATGCAGTATCATTTTAAATTTATAGGGCATCACTTTTATATCCCCCAAGCCTCGTATACTCTTTTAGCCTGGGTTATTTTCTTTTTCCCCTACTTTTGATTAATTTCTTAAATCTGTATGATTCCATTTCAGATCATCATGAGAGTGAAACTTGCAAGCTGTGGCTTTATTGATAACGTCATTTTGGCTCAGAAATTCTTTGTTCTGTATAAGCTTTGTGAAGAACAGCTTACTAAACAGGTAATATTTCATTCTCTTGTTAGCCATGGGCAAAAGGTGGTCATAGCTAACAGAGAGCAGCTCAATCAGAATCTTTTAAGTAATAAAAATAAACATGCAAACCTAACTTGGAAACCTTATCAAGGTTTTTCTAATTGATTTTGGCCTATTGCTATAGAGTGAATGATTAGATGAGTGTGGGCTAACTTCCTTATAAGTCTTCCTTTATCATGGTGACAATAACTGGCAATCCCCTAGACCCAGGTTATTTATCTATTTAATAATCTCATTTATATGGCTGCCCATCTTACAAAAAACAGTGTACAACAATCAGTAGAACAATAAATATATATATAGGTAGTCCTCAATTTACAACCACATTTGGGCTCAGAATTTTGGTCATAATTTGGGGCACTCGTTAAGCAGGTCACCACATGACCTGATTCAATTTTATGACTTTTATGATGGTCATAAATTGAGTCACTGCAGTTGTTAAGTGGAACACATAGTTGTTAAATTAACCATGTGGTCATTAAGCAAATCCAGCACATTCAAAGGTTTTTTCCTGCAGGAAAATAGCAAAAAACATTACAAATCATGGTCATATGACTGCGGAGGGACAGTACAACATTTTATGATGATCAAAAGTGCTTTATAAAATGTAAAGCATTCTTACTAAGGCCATGATAATTTTGAATGGTTGTCAAGCAACTAGTTTTTTAGTGAGGATTACCTGTACTTTTTAATTAAAAAAAACATTTTAAAATTTAAAATGTACAAACCACACAGAGCATTAAAAGATCAACCACAATGTAGCCATTGAAGAACATCTCCAGTTCCTTGAAAAATCCAGGTGTTGTGATATAACCAGGTCTTGAGGGACTTCTGGAATGATAACAGGGATGGAGAGGAGAATGATCTATAGCAGCGGTTCTCAACCTGTGGGTCGCGACCCCTTTGGGGGTCGAACGACCATTTCACAGGGGTCGCTGCGCGCGTTAGCCTGCCATCTTGGTGCCACCGTCACTGGCAGGGGTGAAATGCTCCCGGTTCGGCCGTGCCTGCGGGTCGCCGGACAGCCGGTAGCTACAGAAGCGGGAGACTTTGCCCACCCGCTCGGACGCCGCCATTTGGGTTCTTTTACCCTCTGCGCATGCGCAGAATGCTTTGCGCATGCGCAGAGGGTAAAAGAACCCAAATAGTGGCATCCGGGTGGGTGGGCGGCGCCTCGCGCTACCTTGGTGACCGGCTCTACGGTGACCGACAGGTACGAGCGAACCAGGAGCATTTCATCCCTGCTCATTCCCCAGGTGTGCCTTGTGAAGATGGGTGGGGCACTCTTCCGGCGGCAGGGGGTCGCGGGCGGGTCGCGGCATTAGAAAGGTTGAGAACCACTGATCTATAGGGTAGACACCATGACAGAGAAGGCCCACCTCCTGGCCCCACTTATATCCACCAGATATAAGTCTCTGACAAATGCTACCTGCAATGTGCCTTCTCTGTCAAATCTAATTACTATAGATCAAATTTTATTCATTTGCTTTTGTAAACACTTTTTTTAAACAAACCCCACCCATTTTGTACAATATATATACATATTCTCCTGGGGGAAGGATATTGCAAAATCTCCATTCCCACCCCACTCTGGAGCCAGCCAGAGGTGGTATTTGCCAGTTCTCCGAACTACTCAAAATTTCCACTACCAGTTCTCCAGAACCTGTCAGAATCTGCTGAATTTCACCCCTGGTTTGAACCAACCACAGAGACCACTCCACTCTCGAAAAATATAGTAACTAACTGTATCAAAAGCTGCCAAGAGATGAAGAAGCACAACGATGGATGCACCATTCCCTTCTCAGTTCCTCCAAAGATCACCAACAAGCATGTCCAGTGGTGTCTCAGTACTATATCTAAAAGGGAAGGTTGGAGACTGGATAAAAGTTGTCACGATCATTGGATCCAGTAATGGCTTTTTGGAGAGAGAAGAACGCTGCTTCCATTAAGGCTAATGAAACCATACCTTCTTTTTAATCACTTGAGACAAACTTTTTTACATACATGTGTATATGCTTGTATTGAAGTACTTATCTGCAATAGAAAATAGGTTTTACAGGTTTTCAAATGTTCACAATTCTATGAATGCCATTACTAAAGAAAGAAAACATGCACAACCTATTGATTCATCTATTGTGTTTTTTAGGTTCATTATGATTTTGGGTTAAGAAATATCCTTTCAGTGCTGAGAACTCTTGGATCACAGAAGAGGGCAAGACCAGATGACAGTGAAATGAGTACTGTTATGAGAGGTCTAAGGGACATGAACCTCTCTAAACTTGTAAGAATTAATCTACTGCAGTGTTGGTATTGGTCTGGTTGCAATATTTTTGTTATTTATTTATTTGTTTGTTTGTTTGTTTGTTTGTTTATTGTTTTGAACTGTGTTTCCAAATGAAAACAATGTGATGCTCTAAAATTATATTTTGACAACCATCATTAATTATAAATCAGTTATTCCACTGAATAATTCATGAAAGCATCATTCTCTTTAAAGTTAATTATTGTACTTAAGATTTGGAATAATTTATATCTTCAGATCAAAAGTTGAAGGCTGATTTTGAGCAAGAAAACATATATCCCCTCTACCCAGGGCCATAATTTTAATTTTGATCAGGGAAGCCAGCAGCTAATTTTGGTAAAAGAAGAAATATAGACAGTAAAATGTAATTTAAACTATTCTCTCAGTGATATATGAAATGTTGTAAAAGCTGTGAATACACTGGAAGCTGTTTAAACTTTCCATTGCTAGAGTAATTATGAAAATGATTTAGTAAGCTTCTTGTATACTTCTTTAGAAGTATGTGGTTCTCAGTCTGACTGCATACTCTCTTGTGCATATATATATATATATATATATGCACGTATATATATATATGCCTTTTTAAATCAATGGGACTGAAAATGCCAAAGCCTAATCCAATGTTTTTTTGAATGTATATATTCCTTTAACTAGGAGACAGAGGAAATCTTACTTAAAAGTTGATTGGGAGAGCGCTTATAATTTCTCCTGATATATATATATATATATATATATATATGCACAAGAGAGTATGCAGTCAGACTGAGAACCACATACTTCTAAAGAAGTTACTTGATTTGCATACAATAAATTAAGCAAATTACACAGAAAGTAATAATATTGAAACCCCACTGAATCCAACGGAATCAGGTTGTTGGAATTTATGCAGTACTTCTGTATAATTTATTTACCTTCATAAATTGTATCTAGATTGGTCTCTGATCTCAAGCTCACAAGAAATACATATTTGAATAATCTCTTGCTGCTCCCTCCCCACAAGTCAACAATTTACATTTAAAAGCATTTTTTTGTTGTTGTTATCCAGGTAGATGAAGATGAGCCCTTGTTTCTTAGCCTTATCAATGATCTCTTTCCTGGGCTGGTACTGGATAGTAATACTTACGTTGACCTTCAAGCAGCAGTTGCAAATCAGGTTGACGAGGCAGGACTGATTAATCATCCTCCTTGGAATCTTAAACTTGTACAGGTATAACATTACACATTTTAGTATTTCAGAAGACAGTACTGTAGAATATAAAACTAAGTTAATTTTAAAAAGTTGCAATGTGAATTTTACCATCATTTTTCTCATATTCTTTAATAAATATGTTTGAGAGCCTCTTCTCAAATAATCCAAGTGTAAGACTACATATTTTACATTATGTATGTAGTTCTTAATATTCAGGAACCATACCCAAATATAACTTCACTAGAAAGAGATATAACATCCCTTTTCCTCCACTTCCAATAACCTAATGCCTTCAGATAATTTAGGATTATAGCTCTCCCACAGTAATCAGCCAATGGCCATTTTGGTTAAAAGTTCTGGAAATTGTATATCAGGAAAAGGTCTGAAGGGGGTAATTCAGGGGTGAAATGCTCCCGGTTCGGCCTGGTCCGGGCATACTGGTAGCGGCGCCCGCCAGTGGTTCGGAGAACTGGGAGCGACAGCAGCGTGAGGCTCCGCCCACCCTTCCGGACGTTACCATTTTCTTGTTTTTACCCTCTGCGCAAAGCGTTCTGTGCATGCGCAGAGGGTGAAAAAGCCCATGCGCGAGCGGAGCAAGCGTGAGCACGCGGAGTGAGAGCTTCCGAACCAGTAGGGAAGGTAAGTAGATTTCACTGCTGGGGTAATTGATATGAACTCATAGACCCTCTTATGATTTAGCACCCTTCAAGATCAGTGTTCTATATCACAGGAATATTCTATTTATAAATTCCCTTTTAAATTGATGTTACAGGGAGCTATTATGTATTCTGTTCTATGGCATTTGGAGACAAAGGCCAAAAGAGTAGAATGTTGTATACAATTTTTTCTCTATTGTGTATTGGGATTTTATATACTGTATATGTTAGCAGTAACTATGCCACAATTAACTTCACCATTTAGAATTTAGCCTTTTTTCCCCCTAGTGACAGCAAGCTTTTTTCCTAATGCCAGCTCAGGGCCTCTCATAAAATATGCCCTCTCACCCTTCATGTTTTAGCCCTTCTCCGGAGAAAATATTTTTGAAAGCAAGTCCAATAATCCAGCTCCATTCCTCTCCTACCACCCCTCCTTCTTTAGTTATATGAAACTTCCAAAGTACGCCATGGGTTGATGACGCTTGGACCAAGTGGATCTGGAAAAACAGCAGTTATAACTATATTGATGAGGGCAATGACAGAATGTGGATATCCTCACAGAGAAATGCGCATGAACCCAAAAGCTATTACAGCTCCTCAGATGTTTGGCAAACTGGATACAGCAACAAATGATTGGACAGATGGAATTTTCTCCACCTTGTGGCGAAAAACCCTTAAAGCCAAGAAAGGTATAATAAACCCACTGAAGAGTCTGTTTATATTTTGAAATAAAGAATATTTTGAAATAAAGAAATAACTAGCAACGTAATTACAGAATATCACTTTCCTACTAAAAGTGTTCTTCTGTTTTCATCTATACTGATATTCCCCCCCCCCAAGGAATTATATCACTTGAACCAAGATAATATGAAAAACTATACTTTTCTATGATACAAATTGTTTTTTATTTCAGTTTTTAGGGAAAAAATGTACCAGTAAAAAAGCTAGTACCTGCACTACCATCTTCTCTTGGGTAGATAAAGGACCTGAATCTGATTGCATCAGGGCTTAAAATGTGCAGCACATAGTCAAATTGTAACATTAGATATGCATTACAGAATGATGAAGATGATGGCGATGATGATGAGCTTATTAATTGAACAAGAAGTTTTGACTTTGTGTAAACGCTTTCATTTTATTTCCAGGGGAGAATATTTTTCTGATTCTAGATGGCCCTGTAGATGCAATTTGGATTGAAAATCTGAATTCGGTGCTTGATGATAATAAGACTCTCACTTTAGCAAATGGAGATCGGATTCCAATGGCTCCTACTTGCAAGTTGCTCTTCGAAGTGCACAATATTGAAAATGCTTCTCCTGCTACAGTTTCCAGGATGGGTATGGTGTACATCAGTTCTTCTGCCCTAAGCTGGAGGCCAATATTGCAGGCATGTTTTCAGAGAGGATTTTTAAAAAATTAATTTTAAATTGTGGGACAGCTGACTAGCATTCTCCTTGGGTTTTTTTCCCCCCACAGGGATGGTTGAAGACTCGTACTCCACAAGAAGCAGATGTATTATTGGGTCTATATGACAAAGTGTTTGATGCAGCATATACTTACATGAAACTGAATCTTTTTCCAAAAATGGAATTGCTAGAATGTAACTATATCATGCAGGTATATTTTTAATAAATCTAACAAAATCATGCCATATTGCTACCGAAATACACAGAAATCTCCTTTTCTTGACAAGGCTATTGGAAAATATGAGGTACATTAAATACAACTTTGTTATGTTCCTTATAAGTAGCAAAATGTATTATGTAAATCTGCAGTTATTTTCATTTTAGATTGTACTCCAGGTATTCTTACTTCTCTCCTTTTCTCTTCTCTGTTTCTTTTTAAAATATTTTCAGTCTATTAATCTTTTGGAAGGCTTGATACCCTCTAAGGAAGAAGGAGGCATTGTATGTCTGGCACATCTTCACAGGTTATTTGTCTTTGGCATAATGTGGAGTTTAGGATCCCTTCTAGAGTTGGATAGCCGGGAGAAGTTGGAAGCTTTCCTGAGAAACCATGAAAGCAAACCGGACTTGCCAACATTTGATAAAGGGGAAACACATACAATGTATGAGTATTTTGTCAGTGATTGTGGTAAGTGATAAAGTAGTGCAGTGCTTCTTACTTTTTTAATAACCCTCATATTTTTAGTATAGTTTAGCAGAGAACATTATCTTTTTATAGCTTATTTAGCTTACAACATGTAACTTCGGCACTCGTCTATGGATCAGAAACCCTCATTTATTTGGATGGTTTCTATTTGTACATTACACATTTTAGTAATTGCTACTGATGAGTCAATTCTGATTTAGTTATTTCATTAACTTTGTTGACTTGTATGCCATCTCAGTAACTGGGTGGCTGGAGGCAACTTAGAATCATGAAGTTAAAACATAGGAAAATAACATTTAACAACAAACAGACAAAAGCCAACTGATCCTTGGCATGGCACACATTGTGGAGGAAAACAACACAAACCAATTTTCCAACATTTTGTTTTAGAAATAGCTAGATAGTTCTGAATGGCAAAGGTTTACCCATCAAAGGGCATCCTCCCCAAAGGGGGAAAAAAAATTAGGATCCTTCATTCATGTTCGGTGGCGCAGTGGTTAGAGTGCAGTACTGCAGGCTACTTCTGCTGATTACCGGCTGCCAGCAGTTTAGTTTGGCAGATCGAATCTCACCAGGCTCAAGGTTGACTCAGCCTTCCATCCTTCCGAGGTCGGTAAAATGAGGACCCAGATTGTTGGGGGCAATATGCTGACTCTGTAAACCACTTAGAGAGGGCTATAAAGCACTATGAAGCGGTATATAAGTCAAAGTGCTATTGCTATTGCTATTCTTCTTATTGTCCATTTTCACACCCCCACCAGAGAGCACAAAGGTGATAGCTGTTTCCAAAATAACACTTTGCTGGTTACAGGTTATCTCACCACTAGCCTTTGCTGGATTTCATCTAATTCTGAGGCCTTAATTTGGTCAATCTGCCTGAAGATTGGTCTGACTAAGAAAAAAAATCAGATACCTTGATTTCTTCAAGCCTATTGAGCTGCTACTGCATAGAATGTCTAATTTCTTAAGAGCTATTTTGATTAATAAATATAGTAGTTAAAGAAGAGAAATAATTAGTGTTTTTCTACTGTTGTTATGTTCCATTTTAGGTGACTGGGATCACTGGAATAAAAAGGTTCAGGAATATATTTATCCAACTGACAGTATTCCTGAGTATTCTTCTATTCTAGTTCCAAATGTAGACAATGTCAGAACACAATTTTTGATGGATACAATAGCAAAGCAACACAAAGTGAGTGCATATTTTATTGGCAAATTATGAACTAAGGGATGCTACTTTGCCACTGAATATAATGCACACATTCTGCTAAGCTATCATACTGTACACTAGTGTGTTTAGCTTTGCCTTAAGATGTTGGGTGAACCTGCCATTCAGGTTTCCAAACTATGATTTGTGAAAATCTATTTGCTTTTTTCACAATTTCTCTCCTAATTTTAAATTTTAGAAGTGGGAGGTGTGATGGACACATTTGTGCTCAATGTCATGCATGTTTAATTATTTGATTTTTCTATTTGTGTCTATATGTTGTCTATTTTGTCTGTGGAGATATTTCCAAATAATTATCCAATGAATAAAAACACCCTTCTCTATCTAGAAAATATTCTTCTTTTCTTTTAATTCTTTTATTTCTTTTTCTTACTTTGCAGTCATTCCATTCCTCTTCTCTCTCACACCACTCTTTCCACACACCATTCCATGCCAAAATGTTTTTATTAGCTATCAAAGTGTGTGTGTGTGTGCGCGCGCACACACGCGCTGCACAGCGGGTGACAGATTTTATCTGTGTTTCTACAACTATCCTAAAGCTCTTTTTCTTATGGATGAAATGATTTTAGCTCCAGTTCATTGAGCCCCAAATATAAATCAGAAATATAATATATAATTCAACAAGACAGCAAAGTCACATTGCTTTTTTTGTTGCGTTTAAGTGTGTAATATTTTTTTGGCAGAACTGAAGGGTTTTTTATATATATAATAAGGATGTGAAAATAATGATACTAAAATTATTACAGGCAGTATTGCTCATTGGTGAACAAGGAACTGCAAAGACTGTAATGATTAAAGGTTATTTAAAAAAATATGACCCAGAAGAACAGTTATCAAAAAGTTTAAATTTTTCTTCAGCAACAGAACCTGGAATGTTTCAGGTAAACTGTAGATTTTATGAGCTGTTTCTACATCATTTGTTTCTATATAAACTATTTGAAATAAGCTAAAGAAAAGGCACAATTTTGACATTTATTTTTAATACTCCAGCAATGATTATAAATTATTTTAAAGCATGCTTGCTTAATTCCAATTGGTTGGCTTAAATTAAAACTCATTACATATACATATAACAAATAATTAAAAATAGCTTCATTTTTATTTACTTGTGTTTATTTGTGTTGTTTAATTATTAAGAGGACAATAGAAAGTTATGTGGACAAGCGGATGGGCAGTACCTATGGACCTCCAGGGGGCAGAAAAATGACCATATTCATTGATGACATTAACATGCCCATTATAAATGAATGGGGAGATCAGGTACAGTTGTAATATGTCTCTAATTATACAAGTAAGCAATGTTTTGTTAATAAAAATGATACTTTTAAAAAAATAAGCTATTTGTGAAAACTTTTCCCATGTTAACAATATTTTCTGATTGCATTATAAAATTATTAGCACTGCTTAGAAACAGTATTTCAAGAATTAGTCTAGGAAAATTGTGGGCTGATTATAATGTTCTGCCTGAGTGGGGAATAACAGAATACCACAACTGAATAACAACTTCTATCTATTAAATAAGTACATATTCTTAAAGCAGTCAAGTCGTGTATTTTTCTTGATGTGCTTGCAGGACGTTTTTAGGCAGTGCAACCCTTGTATGAATCAGGAGTGACAGGGATACATAGATTGCATATTAATGGAGTTCCTGCATATGCAACTGAACTGTGAGCTCATATGTATGCAGACAGATGTTGTATTGGGTTTTAAATCTGCAAAGAAACCAGGAGCTCAGCAATACGGCATCTTAACTGAATACTCTTTCTTTGATTAAGTGTAAACAATGAAATGGAACCCAGTTTGGGAACAGAAGAGTAATGCAGTAAGGAGCACCCGTATTTTATTTTAAAATCCCCCAAGTTCATTCCTTAACATTAAGATAGTTAGAATTGGGAGAAATTTTCTATCATCTGCAAGAGCTATTTTCAAGATGGTCCACAGGTAAGAAACCAAACTCAGTTCATATGCCAGAATGCCCCTGACAACTATGCCATTCTACATGATTAGGGGAGATGAAGCCCCTGGATCTACCATTGGCCCACCAGGCTGCCTTTTTCCTTGCTGCAAGATTCAAAGAGCAATAATTTTCCCTTTCTGTGAAAAGAAGAGTTTTGCTCAGAATTCCGAAATGGTCTGTGCCTGAGTACTCAGGAGAAAAGCCTGTGGACCATCATAAATGTAGGGTTTCTGAGCATTGGGATTCTTATCAGCTATTGTTTGGACAGAGAAGATCAAGTCTTCAAAAATCTACATGTATGAGCAATGGAGATGGATTCTGAATAAAGGAGAAGGAGTAGGACTTCAGAAAAAGCAGAAGGAGTTGACAGAGCAGATAGTGAAGGGCTATCAAACTGGCGGCCTGCGGGCTGGATGTGTCACACACAGGCCATGCCCACACCAGCTCTGCGAAAACATCGCGAAACATCACATGACGGCAACATGATGCGGCGAGTTTGACACCCATGAGATAGTGGATTCCCTATTCCTGCTGTGGACAGTTCTGAATTAGATAACAAGAATGTTCTCAGTATAAAGGATTAGTGTAGCTTTTATTGTTAATAAAAATGGTCATTTTTGAAATCATTTTCATTTACTGTATATACTGTATTAATCCATTTTTGCTGTTGAAATTTAAGATATTTCTTCATCCTGAAATCAGGATAGGCCCATGTTATTCCTATTTATTTTAGGTGGAATGATACTTTGCATACAATGTAAAGATACACTTAAACGACATTCTGCCATGTATCTCAAGTAGAATAAAAATATGTGGGGGTTTTTTTTCTTTTGAAAGAATGATCTGTTGCTTTTTTAAAAAAAATGTGCAGGTAACAAATGAAATAGTACGTCAGATGATGGAAATGGAAGGAATGTATAGTTTGGATAAACCTGGTGACTTTACTACAATTGTTGACGTGCAGCTTATAGCGGCAATGATTCACCCAGGAGGAGGTCGAAATGACATCCCACAACGCTTAAAGAGGCAGTTTACTGTATTTAACTGCACCCTTCCATCTAATGCCTCCATTGATAAAATATTTGGTACTCTCATTTTTCTGTGTAATTTTAAGTAGAACCCAAAAGATTTCATGCATTTTTATCAGTGGATAATCCTTTTCTCTAGAGAAATTAAAGCCATATGGGTGTAAGCTGTTACATGGAATGAAATTGTTAGACATCGATATTTAATCTAGTTGATTTTAATATTTAATTAATTTTATTTATTTAATTTTATTTTACAAATAATTGTATTGATTACTGATGAGGTAATCTAAAGAATGTTCTCCATCAGAATTAAAAAGAAATAAGTCTGCACCCAAATGAATGATCTTGCTAAAAGGAAATGACATTATTTTGATTCTCACCCAGTCCAAAAATTTGGATGGTAAATTGGATGATACATTCTCTAGAATTAAATTTTTCCTACTAATAGCTGAGCTCATTTCAAGGACACTATAATATAGATTCTTCAGCCACAGATGACTGAGCATTCATATTGTTTGTATATTTTGCTATGTTTTTGCCCAGTCCCTTGGAGAATTTATATTCTAGGGCGAGTAATGCTATCTTGCCAGAGAGAAACCAGGCAATTTGTTTTTGAGAGTCCTGCCTGGGATGTTTCCACATTATATGAGGGAGCCCCCCTGCTTCTGAAGATAATGCAAATTGAAATCCAAAATATTTGGAAGGCTTCTGGTTAGGAAAGATTGCAACCAAATTTTAACAACTACAATAAAGCCACAGAGAGAGGAGTTCTAGCGTTGCAGGCAAAGGAACAGCACAGACATGAGACCAGAGGTGGGTTCCTACCGGTTCTAACCGGTTCTTTAGAACCGTTAGTAAATTGGTGATGATGTCACGGAGCCTGTTCTGTCGGTGTCTCCATGGGCGCCGCCATCTTGGATTTTGCTTCTGCGCATGCACGCACGGCACGACCCTGAGCGAACCGGCAGCAAAAGGATCCAGAACCCACCCCTGCATGAGACAAAACATAAAGAAATATAAAATTATATAGTGTCAGTACCAGGGAAATCAGGAGATCCAGGCAGTTCAAATGTGTATAAAGATTTATTGTAAGCCTAAGTTCTCTACAGGAATCTGAACTACTAACAGTCAAGGAAAATTAGTAGGAGTTAAGAATAGAAAGGAATTAAAGGTGGGCTGGACTTAGATCTCTTGTGGGCATGAAGAGACTTATGACTGATGATGCGTTTGACCCCTCCCTACGTTTTAAATAAAATGTCTTGGACAATTCTGAAAACCTCAGACTTTATGAAAATGCCAGACTTGCGTCATAATGAAAAATGATTCTAAAATGGAGTGCCAACCATCAGAAAGTCCCTTTGCCTAGTTACCATCTAATTCAGTTGAAGCTGGTAAAAAAGGAGTTCATAAAGAATATATAAAAAGGGGTTTCTCATTAAGATCTTACCTGGGTTTAATCTTATGCAAAGAGAGTATAGTAGAGCATATCTACAGGAAATTGCAGGAAATATAAATAGCAAAATTTAGTTCTGCATTGCTTGCCATTTGGAGATAAGCCTTGAAATCAAACAGGCTTCAGTTTCAAATTATTCTTAAAGAATTAGGGTTTTTTTTTCCTATTACAAGACAGACTATCACCCATTGTCATATTTTATCTCGCCAGTTCTGTAATTGTGGCCTAATAAGTTCTTTAATTAAGCTATGTGTTTACAATCCTATACAGCTAAGAGAAAATCAGAAAAATTACAAATCCATACACCTGAACTGATTGCATGACATTGATGCAGTAAAACTTTAGATTTAATTCTTATCTGTTCTTATTTCAAAATATTAAAGCTAAAACTGTTCTATTATTTTTCAGGAATAATTGGCTGTGGATATTTTCATTCATGTAGAAATTTCAAGCCTGAAATAAGTGATATGATAATGAAATTGGTATCTGCTGGTAGAATATTGTGGCAATGGACTAAGGTATCAAAATCAGTACTTACTAGAAAGAGATTCACTATTTGGAAGTTATGGAAAACAAATCTGTTTTTATATGTTGTAGATGACTAATTTAATTCAATTTTCTTATCTGAACATAAATAGGTATAGAGTGCCAGAATAATCTTGTCAGGTGCTAGAAAAATCTGGTCCACTAAGATATAAATACTTATTATGCTTTATGCAGTATTGTAAAATTCTTCATTATTTTCTGTTCTTTGTTATTTTTTCTTGCAAGAGTTGTCCTCTTTGTTGTTTAAATTTTAAAATGAGAATAAGGCCTGCGCCTTACTTTAATTTATGTAAGAAGTCTTATTCATATGGTTGCTCTGGGGAAAAAAAATTCATCCTAGACAGGGATAAATCTAAAACCAGCCCCACTGTCTCCTAATCGAAATACACAAGTATGTAGTCAAGGAAAATTCACTCAAAAGGAAATTCACAGTTAAGATATATTTCCCCTGTACCAACAGTGTGCTGGTATAACAAGGGATATTTAGATATTTAGCCTGAGTTAAGAACTGTTTCTTAACTCAGGCTAAATATCTAAATATCCCTTGTTATACCAGCACAAACAGTTTAAAACATACTGAATACATTGTACTTGTGCTAGTGTATAAGGAAGACAATTGTACATGGGAACCTATGTACATGTTTTTCACTTCTGCATTATGAGAACTTGCACAAATACACATACATGTATATATATTTTTGTTATAGATAAAGATGCTGCCTACACCATCCAAATTTCATTATATCTTCAACCTGCGTGATCTTTCCAGAATTTGGCAAGGCATGTTAACAATTAAATCAGAAGAATGTACTGGTATTCATACACTTCTGTCTCTATTTAAACATGAATGTACCCGCGTAATTGCTGACAGGTATGACTATTTACTGAAGCATTACAAGTAATAAGAGAAGGAATCAGCCATCTTCTACTCAGCTTTCATTTTGAAATCTAGATTCCAAAGATGAATTTGGAACCCCAAAACAAAGCTGCAAAAACAAAGCTGCAAAGAAACGCTTAAGTGGGGTTGCACAAAAGTGAATGCACACCCTGCACAAGTTGCTTTTGCAATGTGTTAGGGAAAAAAGGGGTGAATGAGCAGGCAGATTCTAATATATCTATTTTGACTCTGCATTGAGGGACCTGGACATTTTAAGAGATTTTTTTTAATTTATCTTTTAAATTATTATTTTTCCTTTCCATCATAGGGAAAACTGGTGAGGGACTTCATATGTTGAAGGAATTTTCAACTGTCGTCTTCTCCTCCCCATTTTTCCTGTCTCTGTTTCAACCTGGCTAGTACTTCAGAAGGCTGATGTAAGGAGACTTGACATAGCAATTTAGGATGTTTTATATCATCACAGAACTGCTAGAGGAAAGCAATAAACCCTATATTTCCAGAAGGTCAGAAATGGAAAAGGTGGTGATGGAAACAGAAGGCCTTTTTCAATATTCTTCCACCTCTGCCCTTTCCAGCTGCCAATCAGTAGCTGTCTTTATACCACAGGCCAAGGAGAGGAATTTGAGCTGTTCCCATTTAGACTTCTGTGCCATGGTTAAATTGACACCCAGTGGTGCTGAAAGCAAAGGAAAACAAGACCCATGGAAGATCTGGGTGGCCTCTTGCCATGTAACAGAAAGTATGTAAAGTTCAGATGTAGTGAATACTCCATTTTGGTTTCTCTAAACTGGATTTGGGGTAGGAGTCTAAAGGAACAAATGAACTGCTATGTAGTAATGTGTTTCTGAATTTGATCAAACTCAGTTTTCACACAAGAGTAGTTGGCATGCTATTTTTTGATTATTATTTTTTGTGAAAAAGTGATTCACTGGTCCAGTAGCCCAAGATGAAATAGCCATGGAGGGCAGTAACCAGTAATTAAATGGGAGGGTATGTTCCTACCATGGGGAACAGTATCTGGAAGGGAGATATTTTTCTACAATACAGTGGAATGAAGAAAAGTAGGCAAACTAGGCAGCACCACTTGATCCATCACAAGTTAGAACAGTATTTTTTAATCTTGCCAACTTTAAGATGTTTGGACTTCAACATCCAGAATCCTGCATCTTGCAATGAACAATACTGAGTTAGAGAATACCTACTTCTGAAGTTTGGCAGGAAAACACATGGACAGCTGAAGTTAAGTAGAGGACAAGACTGTTGACTTTTGTTTACAACAAAAGAAGCCTGTATTAAAAGATAGTTGATAAGGTAACTTTAAACATACCAGTTTACTTCATGATGAAGTATGGTCCTAAATTGTTGCTTTGGCTTCATTCAGAAATATATTATGTACCTAGTTCTAAGAATGATATGAATGTTACTGAAATGATTTTGTTCTCATTTTGTTTACATAGCTATTTAATCCAAAATTAGTGGGAGTTTTGCATTTATCATGACTAAATTTGTTTCTTGCAGATTTATTACCGAAGATGATGAAGAATGGTTTAACAGAAATTTTGGTAGAGTAATTGAAGAACATGTGGATCCAGACTTAGTACCACAAGTCCCAGCTGAACCATATTTTGTAGATTTTTTGCGGGATATGCCTGAGCCAACAGGTGAAGAACCAGAAGATTTTGTGTTTGAAGCACCCAAAATTTATGAAGCGGTATTTACATAGATTTCGATTTTTATATCTTTTCTTGAGTCTAGGATGGGTAATTGCAAAAATGTAATGAATAGAATTACATAAAATTGAAGTCTATGCAGTTTCTTGGCAAGGTTTTTCAAATGTGGTTTGCCATTGCCTCCACCCTAAGACTAACAGAAAGTGACTGACTCAAGGTCACCCCGCTGTCTTAACCTTTACATTATATTTACCTTTCTTTAATCTTTTATTTTTAAATCATGTTTATTTTTTTTGAAACAGATTATTAATCTCACCACAATACACAATAGCCTCTTTATCCATGCTTATATCTGTCTTATCTGACATGCTTATTTAATGTAGCCTCCTATCTAGGCTTTGGTTTGTTGGTTTGTTGGTTCCCCCCCCCCCCAATTTTAGTGATTTGTTGATTGCAATGGTGGTTATTTTTTAAAAAAAAAAAAATGGTAGTTTTAACATTCTTATTTTCTTTACCATTAGGTTCCATCTTTAGAATTTTTATCTGATAAATTACAGTTCTACCAAAGACAATATAATGAAAATGTTCGAGGTGGACTGCTTGATCTGGTGTTTTTCAAAGATGCTATCACACATCTTGTTAAGGTTTGTGTTTTTAACTCTAAATGTAAATTTCATTTCAAATCGTTCATTTATTCGGATTATGCCGATGCTACCTTAGTAAATAATGTAAATAAATGAAAGCCAATTATTAAGAATTCAAAAACTAATAGCTTTTTAAAGTGATGGTGGTCTGATGGAAGTGATAATGATAATGATGTTTTTAGCCTGACAAATGTTGGTACAGACTATCTTCCTGATTTGCCATTACTGGGAACTCTTTCTTGTACAGTAGGTGACCATGTAATAGAAATTATTAGCTCTCCTAGAAACACTGTTTTGAAAGGCTGCATATTATTTTAAGAAATTAGTTAATTTGTTAGATATAAAGGTTAATGTGGTACTTAATTTGGATTATGGTATTAATTAAAGATTATTAGGTCTATATTTTACCCACAGAAAAGCTATAGAATTACCTATAAAACTCAAAGGGACATAAAAGCAATTCTGTAGAGCAGAGGTTCCTAACCCCTGGGCCATGGACCGGTGCTGGTCTATGGCCTGTTAGGAACTGGGCCACACAGCTAGAGGTGAGTGGCAGGTGAGTGAGTGAATCAAAACCCATTCACCCCCAGTCCGTGGAAAAATTGTCTTCCACAAAACCAGTTCCTGGCGCCAAATGGTTGGGGACCACTGCTGTGGAGGAGACTTTAGTGTGGGATTTTGTAAATACTGTATATGCATTGGAATTGTATAATAAAATTTAACTATTGTTTTTTACAACACAGTTCAGAGAAAGCTTCTATGAAGTTCCTTTGAGATATACAAATGCACACAGAGATGCACACCTTCCTCAAAGAAGAATATTTTTTATCTTCTTTTCATTGCCTGGAAAAGATCTATTAAAAACTGACAAAATTCATTTTTTTAAAATAAATCTTCAGCGTAATGTAGTGGCTAGGACAGGAGAGACTAAGGTTTGAATCCATTCTTGGTTGAGGAAACTAACTGGGTGACTTTAAGCCAGTCATACTCCTAGCCCCACCTACTCCTCACATTTGTTTTGAAGCTAAAATGAAGTTCGAATTTTATTTCCCTATCACACATCCTGAAGAAAAGAATATAAATCCAACCAAAACAAAATCAAATAGAATCTTTTAAAATAGTCTTAGGCTATGATTCAACTTTTCCATCCTTATTCAATGAGTTTAGCACTGTATGTCCTTTTTTTCTTTTAATATTGTAGATCTCCCGAATAATTCGGACAGCATGTGGAAATGCTTTACTTGTAGGAGTTGGTGGTTCTGGAAAACAGAGTCTTTCCAGGCTTGCTTCTTTTATAGCTGGATACAAAATCTTTCAGATAACTTTAACAAGGTCAGAAACATTTACTTAACCAAAATGATTGAGTTTCCATACAGAATTAGAGGCTCCTATTTGTGATGAAGGTAGGAGTGGTGCGGTGGCCTAGAGGTGGAGCTCTTGCCTCACAATCAGGAGGCTGTGATCCTAGGTAGAGGCAGATATTTCTCTCTCTGGGCACAATGAGAATATATGACTGTCTACTGTCGACCTCACCCCATTCCTAAGAGGTCTGGTTCATACACGCGCTCATGCATGCGCGCGATGCTTCTGCGCATATGCAGAAGCGTCCTGGGTGGGTGGGCAGAGCGTCCCGGGTGGGTGGGCGGAGCGTCCTGGGTGGGTGGGTGGAGCGTCCTGGGTGGGTAGGCGGAGCCTCCCGCCGCTGCCGCTACCGGTTTGGAGAACCGGGCCGAACCGGGAGCAACCCACCGCTGATATGCTCTACTGTTGAGTCATATTAAACCACATATTTTAAAAAATGACATAACTGAGGAAAGAATTTTTAGGCACGTGGAGGAATTCTTGTTCTGCCCTCTGCTTATAATACATCTTTTCAAATAGCACTTGGCATGATACTTATAAAAGACTGGATATGCCTGGAAGTTCCTTCTCAGATGTCTATCCCAGATCTTTGGGAAGGACTTCATAGGTAGATAAAAATGCCAAATGCAGTCTAATATCTAGATGACTTCAACCAACTATAATGTAAGAGTTACAATGTATTAGACTAAAATATTTATATGCCATCTAGCGATAAACAAAAAATTAATTTCATTTGTGATGACTCTCAAATTAACAAATATACAGATTTTCTTTTATTCTTGAATTCTTTTAACTGCATTAATACTTTGCATATGATAATTTTTTTACTGGCATCCTTATAATGCAGAAAAATTATTACATTTTAAATTGATCACATTGATATGATTATTGATTGATAATAACTCAACCTATTTAAGATTAGAATTTGGCATATATTTTGAGGCTATGCTGCAGGGTTAAGTATTATAAAGCATCAGTGAGACAATGCGGTCAGTAGATGCGAGTTATAGTTCAAACAGAATGCTAATATAACTAATATAAATGTTGGTTCAGAGCTGATTCATGATGGCATTGTGTCTAATTTATACAAAGATAACCTTAATTTCTCCTAAGATGGTGAAAAGATTTTGCTTAAAAATATCCTGGAATTATCAATAGCTCAGAATGGAGAAGCTACTTGGATAAGCAGCGAAACATTAAAAAAAAGGGGAGGGGGGTCCAGTTGCCATGACTCAAGTCTACCTGGATGACGGAGAATCTTCGTAGATATCCTGGAACCAAGTTTAATTTTAAATTTGGCTTATTTTTAACACATAATCCAATTCCACATCCTTCTCTTTGTTTAGATTCCATTTGAACAAATTATATCTTTCAGTTGTTATAGTCCAGTCCTGGCAGTCATCCCAAACAGTTTTCCTTTTTATCTATTAAATCAGATGTGCCTTTATGTACTAAGAGCTTAAATGCATTTTGTTTCTTTCCCACACTTTGACATTAATATGTGGGCAATGAAGAGCATAAACTTTAGGAACAATACTTTTTCTCATTTTTGCTTGAGTGGTTTCAGAACTTCCATTTCAGTAACACTCCCCATTAAAATATGCAACAAAATTTCTTTGTGGATATAGGTCCTAAAGGAAGAATTTCTAGTTGCATATGGAAGTCTTCTCACCTCCCATACCTGACTTAATATTTGCTAAACTTACACGTGAAGAATTTGTACTGCAGGTTAAATTTGCTTGTTGGTTTGCTTTCTCCTCTCAGGTCCTACAATGTGACCAATCTAACAGATGACTTAAAGAACTTATATAGAGTTGCTGGCGCTGAGGGAAAAGGAATCACATTTATTTTCACAGACAATGAAATAAAAGATGAAGCATTTCTTGAATATCTTAATAATCTGCTTTCTTCTGGAGAGGTTAGAATTTCAAATCACTATAGATGTTGTTGTTATGCTGATTATTGCATTCTTACTTGTGGTTAAATATACCAGTAAGCTTCACCTTGATTAATACCCTGATACGATGATTCATAAAACATAAAATTACACCTCTGAAGCACTTTGGAAGTTGTTGAGTTTTATTCAAAAGCTAATTTTATTGTATTCATTTGAAAATCTGAAATTTCATTTATTCATTGACAGTAATCTGAAGCATAAAGTGGTATGACCTTTTTTTTCCTCACAAGAAATACATATGGAAGCAATAGACCTTTATAAGAGAATGAAACCTAGTAAATTTGAGACAAATAAACGGATTAGAATCTTTAGCTAGCCAGTATTCAGTTTTTTCCAGTGGAGTATATTTGTTATAACTTCTTCTTCTTATTCATTTATCATCTAAATAAAGTTAATATTTCTAGAACGTTCAATATTTTGAACTAGCTGTAAGCATTGGAAAGAATAAAATCCCAAGCACAAAAGACAACGTGCAACATTTTGAATACTGTGTACATGAATATCTATGCTTCATTATTTCTTGACATCATATATTTTTATAAATACATTAGTGAACCTCAGTTACCCGTGAATTATAAACTGAAGCGGATGTCTCCTGAATTAGGAGAGTCTTGGAATCTATAAGTTAAAAACTATGGTATTTTAATAATATTCATAAATGTCTTTTTTCTCTAATTTTTGCTTTTCCTGATAAGATCTCCAATTTATTTCCTCGAGATGAACTGGATGAAATAACTCAAGGACTTATATCTGTAATGAAAAAAGAGCTGGCACGAGTTCCCCCAACTTTTGATAATCTTTATGAATATTTTATATCACGGTCAAAGAAAAACCTCCATGTAGTACTCTGCTTTTCTCCTGTGAGTTTCCTTTAAATATATGTTTAGACAACCAATGACCCATTAGGTCATCATTTCAGAGATATCTCCTTGCCTAAACAGAGAAGCAGAATGATCATGGGCGGGCAAAAAAGCAGTGGGAACGGGAGCAACTTCTGACTTCCTGCTGGCTTTCTCATTGACTTCCCTCATAGGAAGTTGGCAGGGAGCGTTGGAAATGACAATCACGGGATTATGGCTGACCACATCATCAGGATGGTGCTAAAATAGCCACATCCTCAACAAATTTCAATCTTATGGGACTAATGGTTCCCAGACTTTTAATTCATTAAGTCAACCCGTTTAAGGTATAGGTGGTCCTCAACTTATGACTACAATTGAGCCCAAAATTTCCATTGCTAAGCAAGGCAGTTAAGTGAGTTGCATCCCATTTTATGAATTTTATTGCCACAGTTGTTAAGCCAAACACTGCAGTTTTTAAGCGAATCTGGCTACCCTCATTGCACTTTGCTTGTTGGAAGCCAGCTGTGAAGTTACAAGTCATAAATACATGCCAGTTGCCAAGCACCTGGATTTGTTCAAATGACGATGGGGATGCTGCAAGGGTCATAAATGTGAAACGTGGTCGTAAATCACATTTTTCAGTGCCGTTGTAACTTTGAACGATCACTAAACGAATGCTTGTAAGTTATGGACTATCTGTATGTTATTTCAAAAACGTTTGCCCTATGATGCACATTACCCAATTGAAAGTTGCAAACAAGAGAGCTTTAGTAGTGTGTGAGTTTGTTTGTGTGTGTATTTATTAAGGGATTGTAGGATCGTAAATAGGGATTTATTATTTTTTTGTCATTCTAAAGCCATTGAGAAATTCTAATAATTTATAAGTAAGATTTTTTTTTTTTACAAAAAAATAAACTTCCAAAGAAATCTGCAGTCATTTTTGTGGGAATGTTTCTACTAAGTTAAAATAGACTGCTGTATATATAAAGTACAGAATAAAATTGGGATATGAAACCCAATTCTGTACATGCTATTTGGAAGTAAGTGCCACTCCCAAATAGCACACGCAGAAGTAAAGTTAAGTAAAATTCAGAAGTATTTCCTTTCTTAAGATTACAAATAATATTCTAGACCTATTTATTCCAGATCTAGACATAGCACAGCATTTATGTTGTATGGCAATATTCAACATAAGTCTGCATTTTAAAAAAAAAACCTACAAACGCTATTAGAATCGTGTTTCTAATATTTTGTTCCTCTCTTAAATGATTTAATCAGCAATTACTATTTATTATAATTAACAGCTTACATTCTAAAATACTTATATTAAAATATGAAAGATTTCATAGGAGCCTTTTTTCTCCTCTCTCCAATGAGGTTTTATGATATTACAGATCTTGTGCAGATTGGTTCATATTTATACCAAGCAATAATGTGATTTCCTTGGAATGTTATATGAACATAGCTAACATAGTGAACATAGTGGCAGGGGTGGGTTCCAACTCACCTCGCTGCCGGTTCGCTCCCTCCCGTGCCGCGTGGACGCGCCGCGTGGGCACGCAAAGCCCGCACACACATGCGCAGTAATGAAAAAAAAGCCAAAAACAAGATGGCAACCGCATGCACAGTGCCGGAACTCGGCTTCTGCGCATGCTCAGAAGAAAAAATAAAATAAAAAAAATTCAAAAAAAAATTCCAAAAAAAATTCAAAAAAAATTCGAAAAAGAGATGGCGGCACCCACGGACCGGCACCGACCAAACCGGATCGGTGACATCATCGTGATGTCACCAGCGGGTCGCTACCGGTTTGGGCGAACCAGTCCAAACTGGGAGGAACCCACCCCTGCTTAGTGCCTTATAAATTAACCCGTTGTTTATTGTGGTTAATCCATAAGTTTAACACACTGTATGAACCTAGACTATGTGTAGAGTCCCAGCTTTTTTTATATGTAACAATTGCACTGGAAACTGTATATAAGTCAGACAGCAGATAAGTTTAATAAATCATCATTATCATCATCATTTGCTATATTTCCCACGAATGTATTTCATTGATATGTCACTTTTTGTCTATTTCTTATTTTTGCTAGGTTGGTGAGAAATTTCGTGCACGATCTTTGAAGTTTCCTGGTCTTATATCTGGATGTACTATGGATTGGTTTACTCAATGGCCCAAGGAAGCCCTTGTTGCTGTGTCTCAGTATTTTCTGTCAGGTTTCAATATTGTCTGTTCTCCTGAAGTTAAAGCACATGTGGTAGAAACTATGGGCATCTTTCATGACCTAGTTTCAGAAAGCTGTGACAATTATTTTCAAAGGTAGTATATTTAACCATGTATAATTCTGTGATAACTTTTTAAAAAATAGATGGTTTTATACACCTAAAAACCATTTTGCAATTTAATCTCAACATGAGTTATAAATTTGAAAGAATTTTGAAGGTCATCTAGTCCACAGGTCAGCAACCGGTGGTCCGCGGACCACTGGTGGTCCGCGGGAAAATTTTGGTGGTCCGTGGAGAAATCTTGGTAAACTGCATCCGGTCCAGGGAGCAGCCGGAGTTTGTGGACGCAATGGACACTTGCCTTCTGAGGTCGGCGGCCCTTGGTGGAGACGCAGCTACTGCTGCTCTGGGGTTGAGAAGGGGGGAAGTGGCAGCGGCAGGGCTCCGGAAGGCAAGCATATGTCCCGGGGCTGCACATGCACTCTCAGACCCCCCTCGGAACCAGAGGAGCAGACGCAGCAGCTGCTGCCAGCTTCTCAGGGGCCTCGTGGTGGGGGGCTTCGCTGCAAGCCGACATGCCTGCCCGACCCGGCTGCGGGCTTCGCGACGCCCGTCCTGGCGCTTCCCCTTAAATAAGTCGCCTTTTCCTAAGCGCTCAGCTGGGACTCGAAGCCTCCCGAGAAAAGCAGACGGTGGAAGCCGCGCAGGGCTCTTCCCTGCTTGAGCAGCCATGAGCCCCCATGGCCTGGGCCAAGGGAAGTGCCACCCATCTCCAGCCTGCCCGGTCCCGCCCCTGAGAGGCTGGCAGCAGCTGCTGCGGCTGTGACTGCTCCTCTGGTTCCGAGGGGGGTCTGAGAGTGCTGCCTCCCCCCTTCTCAGCCCCAGAGCAGAAGCAGCTGCGTCTCCACCAAGGGCCACCCACCCACCCACTGGCCACCAACCTCGCAGGGGACTGGGCAGGCTGGAGATCGGCCGGCGCTTCCCTTGGCCCAGGACATGGGGGCTCATGGCTGCTCAAGCGGGCGTCGTGAAGCCCGCAGCCGGGTCGGGCAGGGACACCGGCTTGCAATGAAGGCCACCACCATGGGGCCCATCCGCACAATAGGCTGCGCTGCCGCGGTCCTGCTCAACCGCGCTTCTTAGCTGGGCGCCGCTGGTGGCTTCCAGGCCATCCGCCCCATGAGCGAAGTGGGCGGTGTGAAGAGACAATCGGCCGTGCCTCCCCGCCCAGCCTTCCTTGCTGGGTGCTACACCGGCGGCTCCGCCCTGCCCAGCTCCGCCCGCTGCCACTTCCCACGAACTTCCCGGGAGACGGCCGGAGCGAGGAGCGGGCGGGAGCGCCTGGCATGCCCATCCGCCGGCTCTCCAGGCAGTGTCATTGTCTCCCTGCCCCAAGGCCCCCGCCAGCCCTGGAGCCTGAGGCCAGCGGAGCTCCGTAGGTGTGCGCCCCGATGCTGCCCGGTCCCAAAAGGTCCCAGAGCCGAAGGCGAGAGGGGCAGCAGTGGCGCCGGGCCACCCACCCTCCCAGAGCACTTTCTTCCTTCTCCCGCCACCGAGAAGAGAGAAAGAGAAAGAAAAAAGAGGAAGGGAGATAGAGACAAGAAAGGAAGGAAGGAAGGAAGGAAGGAAAGAAGGACGGAAGGAAAGGAAAGGAAAGGAAAGGAAAGAAGGAAATGCCTTAAAGTTGAGTCAGCCCT
>QLTV01002438.1:719428-736754 GCA_003457575.1 Thermophis baileyi
AGTTTCATCGTTATAGTCTTTACCATTAGGTCCTTTAAGGGGTGGGATGGATCTCGAGTCTTTGAGTTGGTTGTTTACAAAGTTATAGAAGGCGCGGGTGGATTTCGTGCATAGAAGGTTTTCTTCTTGATTAATGTGATAATTGGTGCATTCAGTCTTTATTTGGTGGCATAGATTTTTGTAGCGGCTTTTAAAGTTAGCAATGTAGCCAGTTTTGTTTTTTCGCCAAAGAGATCTTTTTTTGGATTGAAGCTTCCTTATTTTTATGGGTAATTTGTTTTTCTTCGTTTTGGTGGTTATTAGTGGTACGTATAGTTTGATGACTCTTTTGATTTCGAGCAAAAAGATATTGTAGTAGTCTTCGATTACAATACCACAAGCACCAGAAAAAGTTAGTTAGTTTTGCCCCACACATGTACATGCTAATGTACCAGAGGTGGGTTCCTCCCGGTTCTAACCGGTTCTTTAGAACCGTTAGTAAATCTGTGATGACGTCACGGAGCCGGTTCTGTCGGTGACAGTCGGTGGGTGCCGCCATCTTGGATTTTGCTTCTGCGCATGTGCAGAAGCTATTTTTTTATTGCTGCGTGCGCAAAGCACGCGCACGTGCCCAGCGCGACCCTGAGCGAACCGGCAGCAAAAGGATCCAGAACCCACCCGTATAATGTACACACACACACACACACACACACACACACACACACACTATGCCAGTGTGATTTGAATTAATTTTTTTAAGAAGTTTTTTTTTCTTCTGTTCAGTTGTGTCTGGTTCCCAGAGTCTGTCTGGACAAGTCTTTGCAGTTTTCTTGGCTAGGGTTTTCAGAAATGGTTTGCCATTTCCTCCTTCCTCGGGCTGAGAGAAAATGAAAGGCCCAAAATTACTCAGTTGGCTTTGAGTCTAAGGCAGGACTAGAACTTGTGGTCTCCCAGTTTCTAGCTTGGTGCCTAACTATTACACCAAGCCAGCTCTCTTTAAGAAGGTAATCAACAATAATATGATTTGGGTTACTCATATATTATATAATTAGCATTTCTATATTCGGTCCAATAACATTTTACACTTCATCTGTTTGCTTCCCCTGTTTCCTTAGGTCAGTTCTTTAATCCTTCTTTTCAGCCGTGTTCATAATTATAAAATCTGTTCCTCATCCCACCCCACAGTTGTGGAGCTTGCTGTTCCTCAAAACCTCATATAATAAAATCACAGATAAATAAACTGAGAATAGATATCTAAATCAGCCAGAAGTAGTCTTTTGAAACATTCCATATATTAACATTTCTTACTCCATCATTTCAGTAATGGAACTAACAATGGTGTTAATGTTTTGAGACTTGTTTAAAGAGAGAATAATTTTTTTATTTAGAGAGGAGATGGGCTCAGAAAACTATTATATCTGGAAATGTGGTAAAGGAAAACATTAAATTTATAGGCAATGATGCTTTGTGTTTTCCCCCTGTTCTTTTTACAGCTAATGAGTGGACCATTTCTCCAGAGTCTCCAACAGTTTGCCAAGGATAGTATCAATGAAGAGATGGTTGAATTATTGCAGCCTTATTTTCAAATGGAGGATTATACTTTTGAGAATGGCAAAAAAGTCTGTGGTAATGTGGCAGGGCTACTCTCTTGGACCCTGGCCATGGCAACATTTTACGGCATAAACAGAGATGTATTGCCTCTTAAGGTAAAATAACAAGATTTCTAGTTAATGAGAAGAAAACTATTACAGAGTCTTATTATTTCTATCTGCACAGAATGACTACAGAGACATCAAGTGTCTCATCTACTTTTAGTTTCAGAGACTTTGTAACAAATAATTTACCTACCCTTGAAAACTGATACATTTAGTTAAATATAGAGACAAATTGAAGTAAATCCTTCAACTGTACACAGTGTTGTAAATAGTGCTAATTTTTAAAATGCAAAACCACTAAAATTCACCATTTTGAAAAAGACATAGCAGTGACTTTGGCTCTGTGATATTATTAATGATGCCTTTCCTTCCTTTCTCCCTGCCTCCTTCCCTATAGTAAGCCACCCAAGCCATAGCCTGGGTAGCTTACTATAGTTAAACAATATAAAACCCTCCTTAATTAAACAGAGAAATAACAAGCTCAGTGATGGATTCATACAATATCCTGACCCAGTGCCTGCAAAAAGAGTCAGGACCTAATGGCAATGTTGGGGCCATGCACACCCCAGAAAGATTTTTGTTCCAGATGGCAGAAGCAGTGATGGAGAAGGCATGCCTTCTGAATCCTATAAGATGACATTGTTTAATTAGCAGGACTCAAGCATGCTGATCCTCCTGGATTTTTTTGAGCAGACAGAGACAATTAGAAACAGGTAGCTCCATAAATATCAGACCATATGCTATGCAGTAACAAATCAGCACTTGGATACAAAGTGATTTGGACCTGTATATGCCACTATGAAGGGATATTCTAGGCCAGTGGTGGTGAACCTATGGCACGCATGCCAGAGGTGGCATGCAGAGCACTTTCTGTGAGCACGCGAGCCATCACCCCAGCTCAGCTCTGCCACGCATGCGCGTGCGCCTCCCGCCGGCCAGCAGGTCTTCAGGTCTCTGCCGTGCATGCGCGGGGGGCGGGGCACATGCGGGGCCACTCGGTATGGAAAAGGTTAGCCATCACTGTTCTAGGCTTGTAAGACTAGCAAATATAGCCAGCTGCCCAAAGGCCCAGTCATCTCTTGTTTTATCATCAAATTGTCACCTTAGTTTTTCTTTACATAGAAGATAAGAATCAAAGCAGCGTTTTCTGAGATTGAAGAGTTACTTAGATAGTAACTACCTACTAAATTACTTGCATCCTATCCCCCAGTTTATAGAAAAATATAGGAAAAACATATCTACAATGGCTAATTGGTAGATTATGGGCCATCAAGTCATTTTCAGCTTCTAGCAATCACAAAGATGGATTTTTTCCATGACAACCTATCCCTAATCTGGTCTTTCATGTCCTCCAATGTTTCACCCATCATTACTGTAACTGAGTCCATCCACCTTACTGCTGGTTATTCTCTTTTTCTCTTTCCTTCCACCTTTCCCAATATTAAAGTCTTTTCCAGATGGCTAGATCTTTATGTGTTGAAAAGAAGATAATTTGAGCCCGGTCATTTGTGTCTTCAGTGAGAACTGGGTTAATTTTTTTTTTCTTGGCTGTCCATGGTATTCTCAGCCGTCTTCTCCAACATGAACTCAAATATGTCTTACTTCTTCCAAGACCTACTCACTTTAAACATAAAAATAATTTTTAGTAAACATACTGCTTCATTTTTTTTAATTTTTAGACTAATTTAGCAAAACAAGAAGGACGCTTGAAAATAGCCAATTCAGAATTAGGGAAGGCACAATCATTGCTAGATGAGAAGCAAGCAGAGCTGGACAAAGTGCAAGCCAAGTTTGATGCAGCTATGCAGGAGAAGATGGTAAACAAGATAAAATTTCCAAATTACACATTCAATATATTTTGCTATTACTTATTTGTATGCACTTTTCATTCTAGGTTAGGAAAATGCTTGCTGAGCAATTTTGGATGCTCTTTACTTAACTAGTCATTGCCCCTGCTTCCTCAGTTCTGAGGCAGGGAAGGGAATCAGGCAGTAGACATTGGCACTGCCTACTTTTGCATTTCCATATCCATACCATCAAGCTTCTGAGATTGGTATGATACTGAAATTTCATTGAAACTCTAGTTAGCACTTTAAGCAGAAATCTTAAGGCTGTTGATCTTGGTGCCTTCAGATCTTTGCTGTATATTATTTAAATTATCTTTTCAATTCTTTTAATCAGAGGTTGGCATGTTGCAAAGGGGAGGGGAGAGACACTGGAATGTTGTCAAATAAAGAAAATATCTAGTTTTATCTTGACTTACAGAAATGTTTCTAGGCCTCATGTAATTTTAACAAGCATCTTGGAAAGTAAAAATGGCAGATGGTTGTAGATCAGTATTTTATTTGAATGTGTGCCTTTTTCTGCCTGGGGTGTGGGGAAAGAAACTAAACAATAATTATAGCATCCAGGCAAGCTCAAAGAATTAGCAAGAAATACCTATATTAATTTGCCTTTTAGTAAGTGAATGTTTTGCGATTAGTTGCTTTGGCAGTCAAGAGACCTTGGGAGGAGGCAGTGTGTACATAATCTAAATAAAATTCTGTGAATAAGCAGATATTTTGATTCCTTGGTTAGTGAAATTCCAAAATCCATTAAGGTTCCTAAGCTATGCATGCTCTGAATTAATTACCCAGTAAAAAGGTTTTTTATCTTCATGCCCAAATTTACAACTAGAATCTGCCAAATATGCTGGGGTTGACATATTTATTTTCAAGTTGCATGCTCAACCTGCACAGTTCTTGGGATGAGCCCTTGAAAAGTGTAATAAGATATATTTTCAAATGTCAGGACCTCTTGAATGATGCTGAAACGTGCAGGAGAAAGATGCAGGCTGCCTCTGCCCTTATCGATGGCTTGAGTGGAGAGAAAATCCGGTGGACTCAACAAAGTAAAGAGTTCCGAGCCCAGATAAATAGGTATAGTATATGACCAATGCAATAATAGTATTCATTTTAAAATAACGTAAAGCAGTCATAGGAAAATGGAGATCAATGTCTGTCTTCAATCCATAAAGTATAACTGTCCTTTTTATTATTTTATCATACTGTTTATCTTTTAAAATGATTAGAAATAGATAACTTTCAGATAACTCTGGATGGATAATAACAAAATTTTGAGTGTGACTCACTCCCTTCTTATGATGGAGACCTAGATAGGTGAGCCAAAATTAGGACCTGTCAATCTGGCTTCATCCCTCTAATTTTTTACATCTCCTCAGAGTTTAAATCAGGGCTACTAATTGCCGGGGTTATGCCAGAAATGGTGATGCTGCTTCACTGTGCTGTGTTCCATTTAATCAGCTCACTGAAGCAAGAGGTTAGTGCAAGTAGGAGCTTTGTTCATTTCAGCAGTCAATCGTGCAAATTTTGAAAAAGCTATAAACTTTCCAGCTTGAACCTGAGAAGTAAAATAGGTATCAAAGTGATTTGTTTTAAGTGCCTTTTTTTTTGAATGAGCTTTTTAAAATGCCTTTGCCACATTCCTTTTTTTTAAAGGTTAAAAAATGTATCTTAATGAAAGATTCCATGATTTTTCCTAGGCTTGTGGGAGATGTGTTACTTTGCACAGGCTTCCTTTCCTATTGTGGCCCTTTTAATCAGATATTCCGGAATCTCTTGCTTAAAGACTTATGGGAGACAGAGATGAGATCACGAAAAATCCCTTTTACTGAAAATCTGAATATCATTTCAATGTTGGTAGATCCTCCTACGGTAGGTCTTCAGTTCTATTAGTTTTCTTACAGTTTAGATTTTTAATTCTGTTGATCATTTCACTTTGTGGTTGGCTAAATCTATTAACACATGTTAGTGGCTTGATAAATTCCTTCTCACTAATTCTGTCTCAGTACATGTTATCACCTAGCCTGAGTATAAAAGGCTGAGCAGAGTAACCGCTTGGGTAAAAATATTCCAGGGTATTATCGAGCTCTAAACTAGAGTGAGAAGTTGAAGAATTGCACCTGCATGGTAAAAATGTTAGTAAAATAGCAACAGAATATTCACTGCACCTTCAAAAATCGTATTTAAGTCATCCTGGGTTGCCACTGGGGTGAGAATGGAGTCAATTATATTACAAAGGAGACAGTGTTACAATGAAAGAAATTCAAACTTGTGTGATTGAAAAACCTAATACAATTTCCTAGTCAGCTGTGGAGATGCTATGGTGTTTGCCCTTTGGAAGGCCAGGCATTTTTATGGGGAAAATATCGTAAAAAATATGTCAATGTGTGATGGGGAAATAGATAGGGGTTCATATGTAGCACTGAGTACATAAACCACTCTTCTCCATGTCACTTCCATGTTGAGACTGCAATCTCTACATTGGGCTGGCATTAACTGCCATTTCACAGTTGAATGATGGTAGCAGTAAAGTGTCCAGGGTAACCAGGATTCCAGAAGGGCAGCATTCAGAACTTGTTCTTGTTGTTTGATTCAGTTTTCTTATTCATTTTATGTCTTCTTCTATATATCTAGATCAGTGAATGGAATCTGCAAGGGCTTCCAGGAGATGAACTCTCAGTTCAAAATGGCATCATTGTTACAAAAGCAACCAGATACCCACTTTTGATAGATCCACAAACTCAAGGGAAAACATGGATTAAGCAGAAAGAAAAGGACAATGAGTTACAAGTAAGTATTACAGAATTTTAATATTCTCTTCAAATTCTTGTTTCTTTTCCACTCCCCCATCTCAGAAAACTCAGCTATAGTAATGATTACATATGAAGAGGAGAGTTACTGCATTGCAGGGGCCAGAGCAAATCTATAGCCAACCATCACACTCAGTGTTCCTTGGGTGAGGAGGAGCTAAACTTTTTCTCTTAACCAGGTCACTGGAAGAGATTCCCCCAGGTTTGCCACTTTGGCACCCACAAAAAAGGAAGATTATCAGTGCATTAAATCAATAGTTAATAAATAAATGTGTCACACTGTAATCTGATACATGATGGTACTTCTTCCCTGTGGTTTATTAAATTTAAACTGCCCTCGTTTGGGGTTTTTTTTTTTTTTTTTTTTTTTTTATTTTTTTTTTTTTTTTTTTTGTTTTTTTCTTAAAGGATTTTTTTTTTTTATTCCCCTCTTTGGGGGTTTTTTTTTTTTTTTTGGTAGTAACCACTTCTTCTATTTGTTTGGTATCTTCCAGAAAGGATCTTTTATTCATGTAATAAAAGCAAGATAATTCTACTCAGACCCATCCAACGCAAAGACTTGTAGTCTTCACAGAATTTTCCCAGCTATTTTGTCAATCTGAAAACACCTTAGATCAGTGGTTGCCAACCTTCCTAATGTCACGACCCACAGGTTGAGAACCGCTGACTTAGATAATCCATAGCTGTACTTTACAAGGCACCGGGATAAGGTCACTGACCTTAGAAAATAGGAACATTAAAAAGTTGCTTAAATTCTGGTTCAAATTTTTCAGACAGAAGTGGGTAGTCTTCTGGGATTCAAAATAGAAAAATAGTAACTTGCCTCCAAGAATTGTCATAAAGTAAAATATAATAGGAAATTTAGAGAATTATGAAATCCTATATAAGTCCTCACAAAGGTAACCTAAGTTCACTGAGATTTATGTCAGATTAAGCAGGCACATGATTACAAGAACTTTAAGAAAATTCTAAAACTAAATGAAAATAAGAACTTTGATCAACTATATTGCCTTTGTTTATAATCAACTATTTTTATTCCTAAGGTGACAACTTTGAATCATAAATATTTCCGTTCGCACTTAGAGGATGCCCTCTCTCTGGGAAGGCCACTTTTAATAGAGGATATCAGGGAAGAATTAGATCCTGCCCTTGATAATATATTAGAAAAGAACTTCATTAAATCAGGATCCGCTTTCAAGGTTAGCTACGTTATTCATTATATTCTGCTTTTTGTTTAAATATATGACAAATGTTCTCGGACAAACCACTTAAAGAAATTCTATAATCAAACAATGAACCTTCCCCTTCATTCTATGACCAGTTTCTTCAACCTCCAAAGAACAGATAAATCAGAAATCTCCTTGACAAGAGATTATTTGTTTCTGAACCTCTAGGGGGAAAAGTTCTCATTTTTCCTCCCACTCCTGCTTCATTGGAAGCCTCCCCACTCCCCCCCCCCTTACCTGCTACAAGGACAGAAATGTTTTACTAGATAATGGTAGCTGCATTTCAGAGATTGTTTTTTTAAAAAAAATTACTAGGCTTTTGTGAGGCAGCCTTGATTCTCCTTGACATATTGGTTTATTCTGCAGTTTGCCTCACTGAGGTACAGAAGTGGCATGATTTGCCTGAACATAGCACTTAGCATCCTACTCTGGACTGACATTTCCAATAGTTGGAAGGTTTTTTTCCATGCTCAGAAATCTGTGTTTGGCCAATACTGGAGGAAGCAAAGCATAGCAATGAGGCTACTTCACTTTGCTTTGCTTCACTTCACGGTTAAAAAGGGTTTACTGTGGGTTTAATGAGATGCTTTAATGAGATCCAAGATTTTTGTCCTAGTAAAGCCATCCCTTTGTCCAAGTGAAGCTATCCCTTTAATGATCTGAAGCAACCATTATGTATCTAAATGGTGTTGATTCTGCTCCATCTATTTAGCATATCCACTACTGGTGCCATTCCCCCCCCCCCGGCATAATACCATTCCACATGACCTCCAATTTTCCTAGGACAGTTGATAGGTATCAAATTGCATTTGTCAGCAATCTGTCTCCTTATGAAAATCATTGCGTTTTTGGCCTTATACATTACATTTCTATGGAAAATAGTGGGCAAATTTACCATCAAATTATGACAATGGGGAGGAGAAGGGGATGCTCTCAGCCTTAAACTAAGGAGTTCAGAAATTGCATATCATCGATCTGTCCAAAGCTTGCCACCCCTAATATAAATCCGTGCCAAAAGCACAATGCATTCCCTTCTTTTTTTGTAATGCTATATTAAAGGCATAAAATACTAATTGAATTTGTACCATACACTATGCAGATTAACTAATTAACTACCATATGATAAGAAATATGATAAGAAATCTGAAATAATTATATATTAATATCTATATCTATATATCTATATTTATAGATATATAAAAAATACTAAAGCAAGTATATTGGTTAGTACATTTACATGGTTAATTTCCTTGATTTTCACCCATGTTGCAGTACTTCCTCTTCAGTTAAATATTGGGATGGATGGGAGAAAGTGTCAAATGATTGATTTAATGGGGGGGAAATGAGGACAAAAATTATATTTTATTAGAAAATATGTAAAATATTTGTTTTATTCAGGTCAGTTAAGAAAACTGTTCATTAAGAACTGTGATGTTAAAAATATCTTGAGCTGTGTGAATTTTGCATACCTTTCTGAACAATATTTTTCAGTTATTAACTGTATTATTAACAATGCAGTGAAACAAGATTTGAATTTTTATTAAGGTGAAAGTTGGAGATAAAGAAGTAGATGTCATGAATACGTTTAAACTTTATATTACTACAAAATTGCCCAATCCTGCCTTCACTCCTGAGATTAATGCTAAAACATCAGTAATTGATTTTACTGTTACAATGAAAGGACTTGAAAATCAGTTATTGAAGAGAGTAATTCTCACAGAGAAACAGGTAAGATAACCTCTACAATGAGTTGTTATACATAATGAAACACTGATGTTTCACTGAAGCTTAAATATTGATTCCAAAATTGTCGTTTGCAGTTGATTAGCAGGCAAGGTGAATTTAAGATGATGGATGAATGGTTAGCAATCAATTTTGGAACAAAGAAAATGGGCAAAGACTGTAGGATAGGAAAGGGAAAAGATTTAGACACAAAGGTTAAGGACATTATTTTCCTTACTCTTCCTCTCCAAAGTTGATTATATTATTAGGTTAAGGTAATTACAAAGACCTTCCCTCCAAAGTGACATCAGTCAGCTCAATGGGAGGCATTTCAGTGTCAAGAGTTCTTTGGAACCACCTTTCTTCATAAGGACTATTGAAGGCATTCTCAGGAGTGAATATTTTTAAGCACTCTCTCCTATGGAAAGGTGTAGAACAGCTAGGCAAAGCCTAATTTGCCATTACTCAAAATGAACATATTGCAAGTAAGATTCATCATCACTAAGATAATAGGAAGATTTGGAAGGGGGAGAAAGATCTTGTTTGCTGGTGAGCTGTCTTAGAGAGCTGACTTAATCCCAGAATTTGAATGTTTTCAAATTCTATGTGATACCTATAACAGGAATAAAAGTATTCCTAGCCCAAACAAAGCTTCAGTGATGGAAGAGCACATTTTTGGCTCAGCTTGTTATCATCTTGTTTTTATTAGAAGACCAGTGAATGCATAATACTGCATTCTAAAATGTTTATTCTTTAGAAAGAATCTAAAGGCTTTTAATATGATAATGTTTAATACTTCTGTTATGCTATTTTGGAGCCTATTAAGACATTTTTGGTTTGCTGTTTTTTAATTTTTCGTGCATTTAAATTTGCTATGTAGAGATATTACTATTTGCATTAGATTTTACCTGTTATGCTTAGTCAAGGCCATTAGACTGTGACTCTAAACTGGGAAAATATTTGATTTGAAGGACTTCTGTGTATATTTATATAATAAAAATAAAATATGTAAACATAACAAAATAATTGTAAAATAAGCAGTATGTTTTTATGCTAACTTCTGGACAAAGCTACATGTTCAGCAACAAATACTGTACATGATATTTTTACTTTTATTTTATTTTATTTATTTACTAAATTTATATGCTGCCCATCTCACTATCAAGCAACGATATGAATCCTGTTGTGGGTTTTGATACTGCACAATGCACCAATGAAAGAAGTAGAGCAGATGGAAGCATTTGCATGAGAAAAACAGCAGTAGAAAGGTTAACCCTTGTCCTCCAGATTTATGTTGCAGTTCATTTCAAAACTATTTTCTTAAGGAAGTTTTTTAAAGTCCTATTTCCAGATTCCATTGGAAAAGTTGCTTAAGGAAAGAACTGTACAGGAAGAGTGATGCACCCATTTTTCACTTCTGCAGTGCACAATTTTAAAACATAAAGTATCTAAATGAATTGTTTTCTCCTTTGCAGACTAGGACCGTGATGGCGAACCTATGGCACACGTGCCAGAGGTGGCATGCAGAGCCCTCTCTGCTGGCACGTGCGCCGTCGCCCCAGGTCAGATTTCCGTGGCGTTTCTTTCGTGAGCTTCTGTTTCCCTGCAAACAATGAAACAGAAGCTCATGAAAGAAAAAGATCTTACCTCTTGCTGCGCTGCCGGTGTTGGGATACCCCGCCTCCCACTGGGCAGCTGGTCTTTGGGTCTCTGCTGCGCATGCACGCATGCCCACGCATGCGCACATTCACGCGCACATGCGTGCACCTTTCAGTTTGAGCATGCGCACGCGCGTAGTTTGGGCACTCGGTGTCTAAAAGGTTCGCCATCACTTGACTAGGATATAGACGAGGGTCTCCAAGTATAAGTGGATTTAAAAGGTGTATGCATAATTATTTAGTTTTTAAAATAGTGAACATTATTGCAGCAATTCCTTAGAAAGTTAAACATTGCAAAAGTGAAACTTGCAAATTTGGGTAGATTATGTTGTAGACAGTAACATTTTCATAAGAATGTAGTAATGTAAAAGAAGACAATCATGGATTTCTATAGAAATAGGTTTCTGAGATCTATCAAAACCATTTATACCATGGCACATTTAGCTACTGATTTCTGGTACCTAATGTTCCTATGATCAAAAAGATGACCAAAATCCTATATGTCCTGAAATGTAAAAAAATACTTTCCTAAGAAGACAATCAATAAACCAGATTTAAACTAATCTTTATCATCTTTTTAACACAAAACTGAAGAAGTAAACAAGTCTGTGTTGTGATATTTAATATAGGAACTAGAAGCCGAGAGAATTAAACTCATGGAAGATGTGACTTATAATAAGAGGAAAATGAAAGAACTAGAAGATAACCTCCTTTATAAATTAACTACAACTAAAGGTATGGTATTTATGTTTACCTAATGTTACATAAATAATGTAGACATATTTACCAGTGCATCAAAATAAAAGATAAATTTCTAATTTAGAGCTTATTGGACTATTAATTTTAATCTAGACTGTCCCTCAGAAATTTTCTACTATATTTGAAGAAAAAAAAAAGATTATGAGGCATGGAAACTTTGGTTTCCTGTAGATAAAACAATGGGTGTAGTTTCTCCTGTTGTTAAAAAGCAACCTTAGAACAATACCAAATAAATAGATTCAGTTGCCTTAAATCAGCAAAATAGCACCCCACCTAACTGGCAATGGCTGTCTAGACTATCATGAATTAATTTGGTCATAATTATACTGTGTCATTAAGGCAAATTGAGCAATGGAACTTTATTTGGGCTGAAGAATTGTTATCCTGTGTTCCCTGACTCTAAAATCCATTACTCTAAAATCTATAATAATCTATAAAGAATAGAGCCAGTTTGGTGTTGAGTTTAAGATACTTTATTATTCATTTCATTCATTATTACTTTGAATTAAATAGCTGCCCATCTCAAATACATGACTCTGGGCATTTTACTGAAGGCCTTTGACTCTGGGTTGTTGGTCCCTCTGTTTTCCATTAGTCTTTTTCATGCTACTCTTCCCTCTGGAAGTGAAAAATCTATTCAAAATATTCTAAAACTTTATTTGAAACATTTTCTGTGCTACTCTTTAGGTTCTTTGGTGGATGATGAATCACTGATCGGTGTTTTGAGAACCACTAAACAAACAGCTACAGAGGTATCTGAAAAACTAGAAGTTGCAGGAGAAACTGAGAAAAAAATTAACACTGCACAAGAAGAATATCGTCCTGCTGCTACACGAGGGAGCATTCTTTATTTTCTGATCACTGAAATGAGCATGGTTAATATAATGTATCAGACTTCCCTAGCCCAGTTTTTAAAACTGTTTGATCAGTCCATGGCTAGGTAAGAACACAGTGTTATTGTACACAGTGATGTTTTTTCTGCTTTCTCCCCAGTATTTGTTGTAACTTAGTCAATTTGCTTGCTTTGTTTTGGCACCTTAGATCTGACAAGACTCCAATTCCACAGAAAAGGATCACAAATATTATTGAGTACTTGACATATGAAACTTTCACATATTCTGTTAGAGGCCTGTATGAAAATCACAAATTTCTTTTTACCTTGCTTTTGACATTAAAAATTGATCTTCAGAGGGGCCAGGTCAAACCAAAGGAATTCCAGGCACTCATTAAAGGTAATCATCTAGAATACTATATTAATTTTATTTTATATATTTTGCATTTTAAATCCTCATCACAATCTGATACGAAGATTAAACAAAGCAGGCAACACCTAAAGCCATTGGACTGAATCATCAGAGCTTTGTAGTAGTCATAGCCAAAAAAGTTATTCATAAAAGAATATGCGTTCATTATAGAAAAATGCAAACTATATAATATGTCACCATAGATACAAAGAGTATGAACTTTGTTTCATTCATTCATTCATTCATTCATTCATTCATTCATTCATTCATTCATTCATTCATTCATTCATTCGCATTAATCGGTTATAATGCTATGAAACAAGAAAGTTACACGTTTGTCTCACGGAATAAGTATTGAAGCCGAAATACCAGAAATACTATTTCAGTTATTGTGGATACATGTGAATGTAGGGATGATTTTTGGAACAGATTGGGCAATTTTATCAATCTAAGTGAAACAAGGTAAAAGTTTGATGACATGAATGCTGGATGGGAAGAAGACATGAGAGCACAACCACAAGAAGTGATTTGGCAATTTGGAGACCTGAGAATGAATGAGAATGATAATTGTTTGTTGAGTGTTTCCTTCAAAGAGTCAGTTTGTATCATGGAATATTGGAAAGTCCCTGTGAATATGGAAATAAGAGCCATATTGTTACAGGAGGAAACAGGGCTGTTATAGAAAAGATTCTTGTGGCCAGGGGAGAGAACAGATGTGGAGATTCAGATTAACTCCTCCCTTAATTATGCCAGGTATAAATTAAACTAAAGAATAGCCTTGAATAGCCTAAGTTAACAGTATTCTGTTATTCTTCCCTACTAGTTATAAAGATCTTTCCGGATGCCCAAATGGTTCTTGTTTCCTGAGTTTGCCAGCCAAATTCTTTTCAAATGCATTGTTTAAGCATACATCAGTTCAAACGGCTTATGGACAATGAATAAATTAACCACGTAATTTCTTTCTTTCTTATGAAATATTGGGAGAATTGATGAAGGAAACAAGGGTGATGTGAAGTTTTGAATATGGGAGGGACCACTATTTGTTAGCTTCAAAAGTAGATTTTCAGGAAAAAGTGGACATAGGGTAAAAAAGAATGTAAACTAGAACAAAAGGAGAATGAATGAAAAAGGAGAAAATACAGGTCTAGCATGAAAATATATTGGGGGGAAACGCTCTCCCAAAAGAATCAGTGAAAATGTGCTAAGAAAAGACGATGTGGAAGCTGCGTGGAACAGAATGGGAAAAAATGTCTCCCAGATTGCCATAGAAGAGTTTGGATTTATTTTAGTGGAAATTATTAAAAAGGACACTTACTAGAATGATGACAAGATTATTGATAAGTATAAATTTGTGCAAGAGAATGGTTGCTGCAAAAAATAAGTATGAGAGAAAGATATTGTATGTGTATATAACAAAAATAGAATTGCAAAGTATTTACTCAAAAGAACAAGATTAAAAGAGGCAGAAAAAAAATGCAAAGTGACTTGATGAATGTAAAAATTGTTTTGAAAATGGGTGAACAGAGCTTAAATGAAGAGGGTCCCTCAAAGTGAATGGAATTAAAAATTAAAATGATTAAATGACTTGGAATGAAATTCCAATAGAGAAGGAAGAGAATGCCGAAAGGAATATTTGAGATTTTTATGGGAACCATGATGAGATAGCAAAGAATGGAATTGACATGGCTGCTATGAATGTTAATGTACAATGCTGTGAGAATGGTAGGCTGCAGTTGTAGATAGCGTAAATAGAGAAATACTAAATATGGACACGGTTTGCCTAGGGAATAGCTGTGCACCTTATTTAACTTGCATGAGACGTTTGCACAGTTTGAAGAGTGCTGTAATTGTTTCTGTAGACAAAAAGAAAGGTAAGAAGGAAGACTGAAGGATTAGTTTATTAGCTGTATTGGATAGAATTTTGATTGACAGCTTACAAGAGATGACAATGAGCAACATCTGTAGGGTGGCTTTATGCCTGGCAGCGACTGCACAGAACAAGGTTTTGCTCTTCATCAAATCACTGAAAAACATGAGAAACTTTGTTGGTTTAGAGAAAATGCATGATCAATGCATTATAATGTGTTTTACATGAATATATTGAAGGTTTAAGTGCTGAATTTGATGAGTTACAGAATAAAGAATGTGTGGGAATATGGAATGCTTGCAAATGATTCAGCATGGATAAAACAAAGATGGGCAATGTCTTGTTGGCTGCATGTATATAAATAAATATATCAAAATGCTTGTGGCATTAAAGATGTGTTGGCTGGAGATACAAAAGTATGTGTACCTTTGTGTACAGGTAATAATGTGTGATTACTCAAGAATTTATTTTGCAGCAATGATTAGACTACAAAAAAGAATGGCTCTGAAAACTGATGTATCAAGAAAAAAGGTAGTTGTTCTTGACAGTAAAAAGGAGTGATGATTAATACATAAATGGTGAAAAAAGGCAAACAAGTATTTGAATCCTGATTACTCAAGATGGAGAAATATTAAGATGTGTAATTGCTGGTAAAAGCTAATCAGTAGTATGCTGTCCATTGTGAGGAATTAATATGAAGGGTGGGGTGGGGGGGAACGGTATTTATAAGAGCCTGATTTGGTCTACTGTATTATATGGAGGAGTGAATTGGGGATGTCAGTAGAAACATCAAAGTAGAATGAAGTATTTCTGAACTATGTGTAATAAAACAGGAGAAAATAAGATCATGAATCAACAGCTGCTGAGTGAGTACGCATTGAATTTGAAACCAAATACAGTACATGGAGGTGGTTTAATAATATAACAACAATGAATGGAGATCAACTTGCAAAATATATGAAGAATAAATAGGTCAAGAGGAAGGAAAAGACCAAGAAAGTTATGATTCATTGGAGCTGATGAGTTCTTTGGAAAGGGAGCAGTAAAAATTTAGAGAACAAGATTGGTTTGGATATAGTGGAAGCAAAGTTTTTTTGCAGAAGTGGGAAACTGTGAAGACATATATCAAATAGTCTTGTTTTAGACGTTGCATTACCAAACTAGGTAACATCACCAGCACTTGCAGAAATGTCTGCAAGAAAACCACCAAGCTCAGAGACCACCAAGGACCCCACCGTTTAAGCCTGAACTATACATATTCTCTTCTATCAGTCTCGTTTTAAACTGGATGTAGCTATAGTTCTTTTCCTTTCTCTAATCTTTCATTAATTTATTTTCCTTACTATTTTTAGTATTTTTCTATGGTTTGCATAACATTACATGTTCTCAGAGAAAATAATCTGTTGGGTATGTGCACAGTACATTCCTTGACAGAATAGTGGTAAGCATCCCTCGTCAAACGGGAGACCAGGATTCAGTACCCCAGTGGAAAGTCTGACATTATGAGAGCCACTTTGGTCTAGTGGTTAACAAAGTTCTAGGTGGAAGTCCCACCTTAAGTCATGAAAGCCAGCTGGATGACTTTGGACCAGTCACTCTCTCTCAGCCCAACCCATCTCACAGAATTGCTTTTGTGGGGAAAATAGGAGGAGGAAAGTGTGTTAGCTATGTTTCCTGCCTTCAGTTATTTATAAAAATAAAAAGTCAGGATACAAACAAAATAAAAATAGTCATCTTACTTTGACTTTCTAATTGAAGTAGGACAATTACACACATCCCATGCTAGGACCAATGTGAATTGGAGAACAAAGTTCTATGCAACTTGATCATGAGCCTCTTTGTTTAGCACTCAGTCCTGCTGAGTTCAATATGAGTTCAACTAGCTAAGACGCTTGCTTAGAATTTCATTGCTCTGTGCAGCCCTAAACATTTTTATTCAGAAGTCCATCCCATCAGGCACAGTGGGCTAGTGGTGGTGAATGTTCTTTGGATTGCAACATTATTCTCTGTCTCAAATAGAGATAATCTGGAAAAACAACTATACATGGAACAATGGGATACTTGGGATAAAAATTGCTGATTTTTTGTTATTGTTCAGATCCGCAACAAGCATAAGATGTATGTTTATGTTTATGTTTATTTGTATTTCTATGCCGCCCAACTCCCGAGGGACTCTGGGCGGCTTACAACAATATAAAAAAACTTGTTAAAATATAAAAAACTATTAAAAAGAGACATAATAAAAACATTTAAAAACAATTAAAAACTCATACACACCATTTCATGGCCAGATCTTGCCAAATTACAGAAGCGAGATCAACGGCCCCAAGCCTGCCGGAACAGCCAGGACTTCACTGCTTTCTGGAAGGCCAGCAGGGTGGGGGTGGTCCGGATCTCAGGAGGTAACTGGTTCCAGAGGGCCAGGGCAGCCACAGAGAAGGCCCTCCCCCACGGGCCCGCCAGCCAGCACTGTTTAGCTGACGGGACCTGGAGGAGCCCAACCCTGTGGGATCTTACCAGTCGCTGGGAGCTGTGTGGCAGAAGGCGGGTTCGAAGATAACCTGG
>QLTV01002438.1:752263-780148 GCA_003457575.1 Thermophis baileyi
TGCGAATGTCCAGAGATATTTCACTAGAAGAGTATTACATTCTTCTGTTCGCAACAGAATACCTTATGCAACCAGACTTGAAATGTTGGGACTAGAAAACTTAGAACTACGCCGCCTTCGATCTGACCTAAGTGTAGCCCACAAAATTATCTGCTACAATGTCCTACCTGTCAATGACTACTTCAGCTTCAACCGCAACAACACACAAGCACACAATAGATACAAACTTTACGTAAACCGATCCAAACTAGATTGCAAAAAATTCGACTTCAGCAACAGAGTGGTCAATGCCTGGAATACATTACCCGACTCTGTAGTTTCTTCCCCAAACCCCCACAACTTTAACCTTAGACTGTCCACCATCGACCTCACCCCATTCCTAAGAGGTCTGTAAGGGGCGTGCATAAGCGCACCAGCGTGCCTACCGTCCCTGTCCTAATGTACCCATATACTCGTTAAATTTCTTGTAATCATAACCATGCTTGTACTTATATATTCACAAACATGTTATACTCTGTTTATACTTTGTTCGTAATCATATATACGCTTGACAAATAAATAAATAAAATAAAAAATAAAAATAAAGTCTCAGAAATATACAAAGGCGATGTTCTGGTTACATTCAAATGTCATGGCAAATCATGGTTTGATCATCTTCAGTTTAATGAATTTGTTGTCTTTGTTTCCCCAATGCCAGAAATAGCAGGAATCCATTGAATTGTCTGTGGCTTTTTATTGTGGGTTATTTATAGCAATCCTATTTGACAATTTACAGTTCTTATAAGTTCTGACTTTATTACATAGCATTTACTATTCCTTTCAGATACCAAAGTAACACAGCAGCTGATGTCTTGAACACTATAACCAATATTCAACCAAAAGAGAGTGGAGGTGGAGTAGGAGAAACTCGAGAAGCTATTGTGTATAGACTAGCTGAAGATATGCTTGAGAAATTGCCCCCTGATTATGTACCCCATGAGGTAATTGTTCTAAAGTACACGTAAGCATGAAAATACTAATCCATAGTGGTAAACTCTTTGTATTGTTTAAGAGTGCTGAAAGGAAATACTCTTCTCAACCCCTTCTTTGTGTGTCGATTTCACACTTCTGCTATTGGGCAATTCTTTTTCTAGTCACGGTCCATACTTGCCCCTGAGGGCCACAGAAATATCATGGTTGTGTTATGCTATTACTGGAGGGAATAGACTTAACATTTGGGAGAGGGTATGAGTTTTATGGTATTGTTCAATATATTTTACAATTGCTTTTACAAAAAATCACCCTGGCTTTAAATTATCTTCTTTGTGGTCAAGTATCAGAAGTGGGGATGGGTTCTGGATATGATCCAAATAGCTCTGTTGGACTATATGGAGCAGCTATTTCAATTTTGTCAAAGGATCGTATAAATAATACAGCAATTATTAGAACAATATTTTGTTGGCAAACCTCTTGGCAAAATGTGAAATGATGTGTTTAGACAAAATGAAACAAAAGAACTTCATCCTAATTTATTATTTTTATGTATTTATTTATTGGTTGATCCAATTTATATGTCCACCTTTCTTAGCAAATGACTTTGAGCAGCAAACAAAATTAAAATACCATAATTATAAAGCATGAAATTGGGGCTATAATGGCTTGAGTTGTTTTGTAGTCCCAGGCGCAGAACTGTATGGCTTGCAATAATTTAAGGAACACTGTAATTGACTCACTTTGGACCAAATATTTATTCTCCTGGGGGATTTCCATAGGATAGACATTACTTACCTTAGCAAATGGTATTCAGTATGAATCCAAAAGCTTGGTACAGTATGATTTGGCTTAGCCAGGTATAAATAAAAGATGCCAACCCTTTTCTTTTTGCTTGATTGAAAGAAAAGTATCTACTAATATTTTAAACAGGAGCTGAAATGATCACTCTGGTCTCAGGTCTGTGGGTTTTTGAACACTTTGAACAGGCTCAATCTGAGCCAGAAATTATTCAGGCTCATTTCTGAGCTCTGCAACATTATCATTGGAACGTTACCTTGTTTTTAAATATGCTATCGGCATTGCTTGGTTGAAAGCCTGAGATTAAATATGCATTTTCAAAGCTCTTAGTATCTTAATTCCAAGGGGCTTGTTTTATTAAAAAGTCTATAGCTAGTGATTCTCCACTACTCGTTATTTATATCTCTTCAAATAATTCTTGTGTTAAAAAGAGTTAAAATCACTTTCCTAAGGCTGCACTAAATGTTAATGTACAAGAGGCAAAAGTAGCAGCTTTGAGGGCAAATAATTTCAAAACCTATCCCTGCTTCTTTTGTTTCTCATTCACTGGTGTCTGTTCAAAGCTGCTTCTTTTCTTATTATGTGTTTTTGAAAATACTTTTAAATTTAAAAAAAGGGATGTCTTCCTGAGGTGTTCCTGTCTCCCACCACCACTAAAAAAGATGTCATTACATGATAATATCAGCAAATAAAATTAGAATGAAAAGAATTCTACTTATGGATGGATGGATAGATGGATGGATGGATGGATGGATGGATGGATGGATGGATGGATGGATGGATGGATGGAATATGAAATGCTTTGTCCTGCTTTATAACCCTCTGCTTCCGATAGACCCGAATAGGACTTTTATTTTGTAGAGAATAGTTTTCTGAAATGCACCCATTTTGCTTTAGCCGGACTCTAAACCTGCTGGTAGAAGAAATCCTCAGGTGCTGCATAAGAAGGAAATGAGTCCCTTCATGATGTTAAAATATGAATTTTGCTGTATATGTATCAAATGATTCTAGCTTAAGGAAAAATTATTAGCTAATCATTTACCAATGAGAATGTTTCCCTTGATTCCATATTTCAAATGAAAGGTCATGTGCATCCCTAGATTGTAATAACTGCAAACAACTGGGTATATTAATAATTTTCATATTTATAGTCAAGATGTTGCAAACATTGGCACATCTGTGCTGCCATTTAAAATTCCAATGAGAAGAGCAATGAGAAAAGATGCTATGAAGATTCACCCAGAAGAGATATGAAAGAATAAGACAAATATTAAAGTTGTAATTTCTCCACTTGCTTAAAGAAAAAACATAAAAGCTTTATTAAATGTAGTATATATTTACTGTTATTAGTTTCTGTACTTATTTCTCAGAATTTAATAGTTATCTGCATTGTCTGCAACAATGGCTTACAAATCTTAAATAAATGTAAGAATACAATAATTGCATTGCTTTCCACTAACTGGATAGTCATTTCCATTGTATATCTGAGCTTAGATTATCATAACGTCTAGTGATAAGGCATATTCCACTGACATCTGCTCACAGATATTCTCCTTTAGAATTCATGGTGGCTGCATAGAATTTCTTCATGAAATTGATCCACTATAACTAGTTGAACACATACAGGAATACTGGAGTTCTAAAGATACATTTTGCAATAGCATTATACTACTACTACTACTTCTTCTTCTTCTTCTTCTTCTTCTTCTTCTTCTTCTTCTTCTTCTTCTTCTTCTTCTTCTTCTTCTTCTTCTTCTTCTTCTTCTTCTTCTTCTTCTTCTTCTTCTTCTTCTTCTTCTTGGATATTCCATAGGTGGGCTCTTGGATGCTGTCTGAGCTTGGTTGGGAGGAGGAAGAGTCTTCTTCTTCTTCTTCTTCTTCTTCTGAGGTCTTTGGTGCTCTCTGAGCTTGGTTGTCTTTTTTGCAAATGTTTCATTACCCAAACTAGTAATATCATTAGAGCACTTCATTTCAACCCTTAGCTATAAATATTCTCCTCTATCAGTAAAGCATGATCAATTTCTGGATTGAACTTTTAAATTTACTTTTTGTAATCTACTGTCTTTATTCTCACATATTCACATGATTTCCTACACATATTTTCACAATAGTCCACCAAACCAATATCTGAAGTTCATTTAAGCCAGCCTATTGTAAGGGTGAGGTTGCACTTCAAATTGGTGTACCATGAAAGAGCAAAATATGTTCATTATCAAGGTATCAAGATTATTATCAATGGGCTTTTACTCTCATTTGGGAAATTCTACCTCCAGCACCAAATGGGAACTATATAGTATACTTGGCTGGGAGGAGGAGAAGGAAATTGCTTGTTTACAGTGCTGATGCACATGAACATACTGTACAGGCAGACCCTATAGTACTGTAAATAGGAATACTGTTGCCTAAATAGTCTTTATTTAGCATAAAGCTATCCTAAATGCTTTATTGATTGACTTGTTTTCTTTTAATTATTTTTATTTAGGTAAAAGCTCGTTTAATTAAAATGGGCCATCTTAATTCTATGAACATTTTTCTTCGCCAAGAAATTGACCGAATGCAAAAAGTTATCAAAATAGTCCGAAACAGCCTCCTTGACCTTAAACTAGCCATAGAAGGAACTATTATTATGAGTGAGGTAACCAAATACAGTATTATATATAATCATTCATTCTGAGATAAAGACATTTTCTATTCAAATATGCCATGACATGTTTTAACTTTCACTTCTCCAGAACCTAAGGGACGCTCTTGATAACATGTACGATGCTCGAATTCCTCAGCTCTGGAAGCGTGTATCATGGGATTCTTCTACCCTGGGTTTCTGGTTTACTGAACTTTTAGAAAGAAATTCCCAGTTCCGTGTTTGGATCTTTGAAGGAAGACCACATGTATTTTGGATGACTGGATTTTTTAATCCTCAGGGTAAATATAATTCATTATAAATAAAATCAACAATATGTTCTGTTATAAGAGTGAAGCCATATTAGTCTATTAAAAAACATAACTTTTCCATTTCATTGGATTTATTCTATCACATTCATATAGAAGCAGAGACAGAAATCCAATATATATATATATAAACTTTTTTCAATTGCATGGTGATAAATTATATATTATTGTTCAGGATTTCGGTTAGATTCTTATGAAAGTCATATTTCTCTTTATCTGATTATTTAAGCAAACCAGTGAATATAGCATCATTTAAGCCATACATATTAAATATATACAGTTTTTTCTAAAACTGTTAACATGTACAAGCTTGTTTCATATAGGTGAAAGTCATGCAGGCACAGTTATCAAGGATTTTTTTCCATTTTTATATAGAATTTTATTACAATTTGAAATAATTAAATCACAATTTATTGTATCAAATGAACAAAATTCTGCATTTCATAAAGTGATTAAAAATTCAATGTTCTTGAATTTTTAAGATTTTAAGGATTGCCTTTGAAATTTTTATCCTGGTCATGATTAGAGGATTATCTATCCCTTATTGGCACCTTTGTTTTATTCACAAAAGACATTTACAGATTTTTTGGGGGGAAAGCAAGGGAAAGATAAATAATTGCAAGAAAATACAAGCCAGGAGACTGAAACTATTTGATATCATCAATAGTTCGATGACTCTTGTGATGAATTGATGCACTGTATAGTTCTTCTAAAGGTTTATTGCTGTATTTCTTTCTTTGTCCAAGTTCAGCTCTCAGTTTAAAAGCATTATGCTTCTCCAGATGTAAAATACAATCCAGGGCTTTAGTCTACATGTAGACGAGACCAGAAGCATATATGTTTATAATTGTATTTTTCTTATTATTTTTTTATTTACCCATATTTTGTATTAGGTAATTTTGCTGAGTATTTTAGTGGTTCTTTTTTATGTGAACGTTTTAGCTATAAAACACTACAGTATAAAAATGTATACAAGAAAAAGGTTGTATTAAACTTGTCTTATTCTTTGGCCCGTTTTACAGGCTTTTTAACAGCTATGAGACAAGAGGTTACAAGAGCGCATAAAGGCTGGGCTTTGGATACAGTGACCATCCATAATGAAGTGCTGAAACAGATCAAAGAAGAGATCACTGCAGCCCCTCCTGTAAGTATACCATGGATACATCCTTTTTTTGCATTAATTTCCAAACTAATTCTGTGTTCTGATAATTCTAACCTGATTTTTTTGAAAATAAATGTATGGTTTCTATTCACACTAGATTTTTCAACAATGAAATGACCAATAAAAGAAAGAAAGCACATGTGTTTTTCATTTATGTAGCCCTGACATGCTCCTTTCCTACCTTCCATTACCAAAGTAGCAAAGATGGAGGAGAGAGCTAGAGGATGATGACATCACTGTAACAAAAACTTCTCTAGATTGATTTGCTTCTGTCATCTGAGCGGGGTGTGTGGGGGCTCTGCAGGGAATGTAGGATTCTACAAGGCATTTTTCTTATTGCATTCTTAGGAATACAGGTTGTGACCATGCCCAGATAGAAAGGTACATAGAGCATAAAACAGAAAACTCCTTTTAATTTCACAGTCAATTCTTTTCAGTAAACACAAATATGTGTTACATTGTTCATTATCATTCAGAAACATTATAGATTGTTTTACTTTCTCAAATTTTACTAGTATTTTTCCTCCCATTTTTTTTCATTTTGATAATTATACTATAGTTTATACCGCACAGGTTAAATCAGTCAAGTTATGTTATAATATTAAAAGCTGATAATTTTCTAACCATAATAATTATACATTTTTTTTATATAGGAAGGGGTTTATATCTATGGATTATACTTGGATGGAGCTGGATGGGATAGACGTAATAATAAGCTTACTGAATCTACAGCAAAGATTCTTTTCACTTTACTTCCTGTTGTACATATATTTGCAATTAACACAACAGGCCCAAGAGATCCTAAACTCTATGTTTGTCCCATTTATAAGAAGCCAAGAAGAACAGATTTGACCTATATCACTGCAATCTACCTAAGAACAACTGTATCTCCTGATCATTGGATACTAAGAGGAGTAGCTCTTCTGTGTGACATTAAATAAATTCTAGTCCTTGGACTACAACAGAAACATGCAACATTCTTCAAAACACGAGGGCACACAAATTAATTTTTCCTTAAAATTAGATATTCTGTTTTCTCTTTCTAGCAATACTTGTATTGTTATGTTTTGTTTCCTATTTATATTAAATCTTATTGTCAAAATGTAAAATCAGTCTAAGTTTTGGTCTTTTTCTCCTTTCTATGATAATTGTACTTTATAACTAAATGAATTATAGCATTTGAATTATATGGGGCAAGTTTTTGGAATTTTTGTAGGAACTAGGCTTTTTAAAAATGTAAGTATTTTTTTAGAATCCAAATTTTAACTGGTTGGTGAATCAACTGCCTGTCAGAAGCTATAGAACAGCATATATTATTTTTGAAAGTATTGTGCAGAAAATATTTGGGGAAATGTGTGTGGGCATTTTTAAAAAAGGCATTGCAAGTAACAGCTCAGTTACAACATTTTTAAGCAAGTTTAGCTGGATTGAAATCTAAGAAATTAAGCCATTCGGGGGAGGATATTTCTTTACATGAGATGTAACCTACAGCCATTATAACCATAATGACAAAGGCTGCTATCGGAACAAATTTTACTACAGAGAATATTTTAATTTTTAGACTAACATGTGCCTTTACAGGGGAGAAAACAGCACCTCTAGACTTACCTCTGAGGGCAAAACCTTCACAATGACCAGTAGAAGGTACTAACATTGGACAATGATACTGAACTTTCTCAGATACTGGGTGGCCAGCTCATAGTTGCATATAGACATCCATGGAACCTGAAGTAGATTCTTGTAAGGGAACAAGAAGAAACAAAATTACAATTATGGTAAAACTGAAATAAGCCCAGATGTCTATGTTGCCCTACACTAAGTACCAAGACAGGCCCTAAGAAGAACATAAATGTCATTAGAGGGACCTTCACATATTTTGTTCTAATGTGATGTATGCCATCATCTGCTGACAAAGCCCCTCTGGATAGTGCAAAATAATTAATGGATACAAGTTTGACATCAAGGCACAAGAACTAAGTAATAACAGAGCATTTCAATCTCTCAGGACATTTTGTGGCAGACTTCAAAGTGGCTGTTATTTGGTGGGGGGGGAGTTAAAAAGGGGTCCCGAATGAGAGATTTCTGCATCCACATACCTATAAAAGTTTCAGGCAACCTCAGAAGGTTCCAACAAACAGTATGGGTTTTATAACACACAATTATTAATTGATAAAATACTGGTAATCTGTTTTAACATTTAACCTGTATCTGCATAACCTGTTTTCTCCTCCCCTTCCTCCTGCCCCATTTAATTTCAATTTAAAACCTGCAACCGTCTAGCCACTCTGCTATGCATCTGGTGAAGTAAAATACAGTTCCTGAAATACAACAGGCTAACATGACTCCTCTCCTACACTGCACACACAGTAAGTCAATCATATAGCAATTTTGTCTGATATAAGAAGTATCCGATAAACTGCTTTGCACATATAGTACGTCATGATTTGCTTAAACATAGTTTATTTGTTAAATTACTATTGGGATGTACAACCCATTAAACCATGAACCATGGTTAATTTATAAAATACATTGGCCCATGTTTTCACAGTATACTAAGTCAGGTGGTCCAAACAAATCCCATGAGGCATAATATAGGAACCCACACATAAATATTCTTATACCTTTCATGCTAAGGTTTTTCCTGTCTCTAATATGGTGCTACTAGATACAAGGATCAGAGTTAATATAAAGAATACAAATCACTGTCCATTTCATTAGCTGTTAGCTTTTTCTTCTAAGATTTTTTTTATTTCAATGATTTTATGACAAAATGCTTTTTCTTGGAGATTATCTATACTTGATCCATTTTGACAGAATGCTCCAAATTAAGCTGTGCAGAAAGATAACTCAGCTCTGACATTCAATACTTCACAATCATAATTAATTAGCTGGTAATTTTTTACTCATTCTTGTTTAAATCTCAAAAAGCTACTTTTGTACCTATTCTATCAGTTATTTCCAGCTATGAAAATTTTGAGCCTAAATGTAATGATCTGCTTTAAGGGGCTGAATAGGGTTACATTCATTTTATTTGATCAAAATTTGCATCAGACATATAGGGCATGATTACCAAGATACTAATGAAATACTTCACTTAACCATAATTTATTTCCAGTTTCTTACCAAACTACTTGGTATGGTACAATGCTTTTGCAATACCTGTCTTAAACCATCTTTCTATCAATTAATCATAGGCATAGTGTGGGTGGTTTATTGCTATAGTAAATCAAAAGTATTGACATATCACAAATTTGCAAGTGGGGACTTATTTCCCTTGCTGATTATTCATTAAGAAACATTTCTCATTTCAGCCTAAGGATTCTATTAGAAAAGAAAAAATTGGGGTCAGTGAAGCTGATTCACTCAATCCTTCTCCAACTATTCTTCGAAACTGTAGTTCTTCCTAGAAATTAAAATAATTCTAAAAAGAAATTGAACTTAGACAGCCAATGATATATTCAGAAATTCAATATCCCACAATCTGGTACCCTGCAAATATGCTGGAATCCAGGTTACTCAATTTCCATCTAGTATGGCTAATGGTGATATTAGCTGGCGATCATGGGAATTGAACATCCAGCATATGTGAAGGATCCTGGTGAAAAAAAGGGGGTTTAAAATAGCATTTTACCCCATATCCTTGGAAATCTGATCTGGGATGCATGCCTTGCTTATCCCTGTTTTTTTTCTTTAAAGTTTGGGGAAACAGAATTAGTTAAAGAGAAAAGTTTTTGGAATTCACCCTTTTAGTTACATATGACATACCATAGGGGAAGATGGAGGAAGATGGAGATTGACTTTTAAATTTATACTTCTGATATAGGTCCTTTGTTACTCTACAACACTGCAGTCCAATAGGAATCAGGTAGACTTCATCCAACTAGAAAGGATAAATCTTCCTACTCATTTTTCTCAATACAGATTTCAATTCTCTAAATGATTTGTTTCAACAGCTTGAACTAATGTGTCCCATTATGGCTCATACGTCTTTGTTCCCTAGCAAAGTATTGCAGCTTTTAGTGATTGTCCTATTTATGCTTCTAATTCTCATAAGAAAAAAACAAAGACATCTATTTCCTACTGATTAAAAATGCTCAAGAAAGAGGATTTTCGCCCTATGTACTCCCTCTGTATTCTTGTTAATAGCTGTAGCTATTCACAGGAAAACATCTATTTTCAGGAGCTTCAATGAACTCTCATTTTTTCTGTCACTGTCAGGGACTAAAAAACAAACAAACAAAACAAAACTTTCTAATACACAGTCTAAAACCTTTCAGAAGTATAATACATATTCCTCTTTAGTACAAAGAAAAATCTCCTCTGAGGATTTTGCAGCTTCTAGAGTTTCGCAGGAGATAACGTATGCCACTTCCCTCTTTATTAAACGAAGACAAATGTAAACTTTCTTAGGGGATTGTGCACATGGTCCCTTGCTTCTCCTAAGAATTCCTTCTGTGAAAGTAAAGAAATTTCCATCTTCCAGCAGATCCGAAATGCCAATCCAGTTACCATTTCTGGATGGCAAAAATCTGGACAACTATTAGTTGGCAGCAAAGACTCTGTTTTGTATGCCAATTTAGTGCCACATTTAGTTCTGAAGTTATACCTAGCAGCTTCAAAGACCATAAGAACAGATTTAAAAAGGTGAAGAGTCAATGCTATAAAAGTATAAAATGAAGAGGTGCATATCCACATTATCATTCCCTTTTGAAGTAAGCAACATTGTGTAAAGCATAGAAACCAAGAATGAAACATTAAGCTTTCTTACACAATGTAAGAAATTAAAGTATAATAAAAGGAAGTATAGCTAAATCTGATTCATATCAACACCATTCACTGTATCTAAACATCTAAAAATGTTGTATACACACATACTGTATACACACATGCACATACCTATATTAAAAACCAAAGCTGAATCATTTGGCATGCATCCCATTTATTCCAATACATTATATCCCCTGAAAACCAAAGCTGAATCATTTGGCATGCATCCCATTTATTCCAATACATTATATCCCCTGAACACTCAACCTTCTTAAAATAAATGAGGATTAAAACAGCTTCTGTTTTCATTTAACATGCAACTGGGTCTCGAATGAGAGCCTGCCATCATCCTTACCATGTGAGCCACCATGCTCCCTATTGCACCAATAAAGGAATGTCATTATATAAAACTTGATGCAGCCAAAATTTAAATATTAGATGTATTTGGAACCCAACTTGCCAGAAAGGATATTTCAGAGTTGTGGGAAACTAAGAGCAACTAAGAAGAGCATGACCTGAAATATGTAATACATTGCCTGAAAGAAATGATATGGTTGATTTTTTTTTCTCTTGTAATATTAAGAGACTTGAACAGTTCACTTGACTTAGTTGGACTGAATTTCACCTGAAGGTATATAGCCTAATGGTTTATCAAACCATCACTGTTACTAGATGTATGAGTGGCATCTGTAAAATGAGTATTTTCCTACTTTAGCTGGTGCTCCAGCAATGATCATTTCTGGACAAAGTAACCCATGCATTGGTAACCTCACAACTCGATTGCTAAACAGGACTCTCTGTCTCCCTAGACGTGGTCCAGGTATACAGGTAGTATACATGAAATGGTTAAGCTATTATGGGATGTGCATAGCCACTGAAAGAATGCCAGTTGGATGTGAGACCCACTTTAAACACTTTATATTACTCCTTAAGGCTCTAAAAAATTTCAGACCAGGAGACATAAAATATACCTTTGCCCTTCTGTCAGACCCTATGATGATAAATGGAGGCCTTATCTAGTAAATAGATCTTGACACAGTGGCTGTAATTCGCACAAAATGTTTACCCATAATTTAATGTAGTTTACTGCATTGATCCAGTTGTTGAATCATAAATGAATTAGGCAGATTATATAACAAGCTGCAACAAAGTTACCTTTTTACCTAGTAGGTTGTATATACAATTCTAGTTAATTAATATACAGTATGTGCACTCAACCAAAAATCCTATAAGGGATAGGGCATTGGTATGGAACCATCCTGGGAAGTATAGTTATTCCTAGATGCAATGATGCTACAGATTAAGCAGCATCTACATCTTTACACCACCAGACAGAAAATGTACTGGGAAGTAGGAATAACCTTGAGAAACAGGAGGAAGATCCACAACCAAGTCACAGTCAGATACTGTAAAAGAATTTTGATCCAAGGCAGAAATGTAATTTGAGAAAATGTGTCAGACTTGACTGTCCCTAATTTTCACAAAGATAAGGGGAAGGAGGGGGAAGCACATTCAGACTTGCAAGGTGCTGTTGCTGTAACCTTATAATAAAAATTGTATTAACATTCCAAGCTTTGGTTTTCTAGTCTGGTCTATCCCAAAGGGCTGACAGAAAAGTTCCTTTGAAGGGTAAATTAGTAGTAGAAAAAGTAACACAATCTCCTTTTCTATGTTTTCAACTAGCCACACCTGAACTGCCCTTTCTGTTTGTAAAGAGGGTTTATTGGCCTATTTTACATTTCAGTGTAACATTTATGTATTTATTTAAGTCTAAATGCTTGCAGTTAGGCAAACAGAGCAGAAATCCTGTAGCTTACAGTTCATGCGGAGTTTCTGCATAATACAGAATATGTCATTAATTGGTTCCGGGAGACATGATGAGTATCAAAAACGATGAGCCAAACAAATTTTTACCATAAGGAATAATGTAAATAAATTTAATTCATTGCCAAACAAAAGGTAATGCACATTTTTAAGGCAATATGTAAAAAGATAGCAATAGCAATAGCAATAGCACTTAGACTTATATACCGCTTTACAGTGCTTTACAGCACTCTCTAAGCGGTTCACAGAGTCAGCATATTGCCCCCAACAATCTGGGTCCTCATTTTACCCACCTCGGAAGGATGGAAGGCTGAGTCAACCTTGAGCCGGTGAGATTTGAACCGCTGAACTGCTGAACAGTCAGCTGAAGTAGCCTGCAGTACTGCACTCTAACCACTGCGCCACCTCGGCTCTAAGATAAAGAGTTGTATATCTTTGCTTTATATGAGAAATAAACCTAAAAATTAATAAATACTCAGATTAAATAAAATAAAAATGACACTTTGTCTGTACTGATGAGAAAAAAAGTGCAAAAATACACAAAATGACCACAGAAGCTAAGATAAGACTGCAAGGGGATGTGCACAGGGCAAGAACTATCACATGACTAATGTGTCACCCTTTTTTTTCAGCTGGTAAGGGTAGCCAGTCATGAGGCAATTGACAATGACAAGTTCTAGCTTGTGCGTTGAGTACTAAATAAATGACAAGTACCGGGACAAAATTTTCTGACAAAATGAGTTAAGTACCAAATTCAATGAGTTTCAAAGCGGTTGAGTACCGAGGTACCACTGTACAGCTTTTTAAACCATTTAAGTGATGATCTTTTAAGGAACTGAAGCAGAGGGAAGGGCCTTGAACAGGAATTCTCAGATTTCCTTCCCTGAATCCATCCTTTTCTCACCAGTGTTGTCACTATTTATTCATTTGCTTGTCTTTCCTGGTCTTTAAAAAAACAATTACTTCTCCAGAAAGAGAACATAAAATCATGCAAAATGGGATGACACAGCCTTGTTCAGACTATGGGTCACATGGGGCTTGTGAAAGCCCTGCCAGCAATATGTAGGATTTTAATTAAAGTAATTTAGCATAGTTAATTACTCTCTCTATAATTAATAACACCCTCCCTTCTGTCACATTGAACGTAACAATTCAGCAGGAATGTTTAGTGAAGCTAGGGTTTCCTTCCATGCGGCATAATGATCACTCTGTGACTTCCTTTTACAGTTCACAGCTTTGCAGGCTGAAATAGCAAGCAGGAGAAACAACAGCAGTATCAAAAGAATCCAGTTCATTGGCAATGAGCTCCTTGCTTTAATGTGGTCCCTGGCAGGTGTCTAATAACACTCTTCCTCCCCACCTCCCATTTGTGTCTGTTGTTTTTGATCCAAATGGAGACTCAAAATCAGCAGTCCTCGCACTCTGAAGGCAGTACCACAACAACTGCTGGAAATCAATCAAGCATTGCCTTGAGTTACAAACTATCTCTGTCTGGATTCTTGTTCACTGTTTCCTGAAGTGGCACTGTAGTGGCTGAAAAAAACAATTCTTGGCTAGCATTCTGAGAAGTTTTCTTCACTGACGTTTCAAAGTACCTTAAACTATTATGTTTCAGAAGCTGCAATATTTCTTATATAAATAAACTACAAAATTATGCCTATAAGTCTGCAGGGAAGAATTTAATTGATCAGATATTTAGATTTTCCCTCCTTCCTTTTCATATTCCATGAAAATTGTGTTGGGGTCAAAATATTTTCATTTTGGAGATTCAAATGCACTATTCAAATCTGATATATTGCTACAGTTCTGATTTGGGTGGTTCCTTCCCTTTTTGATGCATATCTCAACAAATGTTTTAATAGTCTGTTCTCATTTTTCATTCAGGGCAAACTTTCCAAATCTATAACGATTCATCCATGTATGAACAACTATAACTTCTTCTTTTGAAACCATTTATACATTTTATGTTCTATACTTCAGGGGTCAGCAATTTCTTTTGAGTAAAGGTTGCTCTCCCAAAGGGGGTGGGGATGCTGAGGAGAAAACAGGTACAGCAAGATACAGTAGGTGGCACTCAAGTCCATCAGATGCCAATGTGCTGTCCTGCTCTCTCTCTCTCTCTCTCTCTCTCTCTCTCTCTCTCTCTCTCTCTCTCTCTCTCCCACCCTCCCCCCCCCTCACACACACACACCCACACACACACACACCACCTCTCTCTCTCTCTCTCTCTCTCTCTCTCTCTCTCACACACACACACACACACACACACACACACACACACCTCTGGTTTAGTGGGTTTATTAATATTCCCCCACAACTCCCTTCACCAAAAACTCAAAACAGTTCCAACTGAGTCCAGCCACAAGCAGACCAATGCTAGTCCACAAAGCAATGGCCAATGAGTACACAAGGCACTTGAAAATTTCTCAGTCAAAATAAACCAAAGCAGGCAAAATTAAATCCACAACACAAGAGGGTTCACAAGCCAAGAAAAGTCCAGAGTTCACAGGGCACAATCCAAGTCAAGGCATGGTGTCAATCCAAAGCAAAGCAAGAATCACAATGACCAGGAAACACACAGCTAGGAAACGAACACGTTGTTCCCAGCATCGCTTCCATCTGTCTGCTGTACTAAATAGCCAGCTTCTGGTGTAGCCATCAAAAAGGGCAAGTCTTTCTCCTCACGAGTAATCTGTCTGACCTTCTCTGCTCCTGCCTTTTCTCTGCCCTACGTGTTCTTGGATCAAGTGCAGAAGGCAGTTCCTCTTCCTCATCACTGGCTGGCTGCAGCGGCATGCTTTCTCCACTTGAAACCTCAGGGGTGTCCTGGTGCAGTTGTACTTGACCCAAATCTCTCTCTCAGACGGCTGCTTAGAGCCATTAACCAACTCCCTTCTAGATGTGCCTGGACTGATTCATCTTCCTCCGAGCTGACATCTTGAGAGATATCTGGGGAAGTGGCTGGGGGAGTTATGACAGCCAACTGAAAAGAAATTCTTAGTGTTATTTTCCCATCACCTTCCTTCTTACTGTTCCAATCATTTGTCATGTTTTTACCTTGTAATCCCAGCAATTGGTTATTATTAGTCATTATTAAATATCTTAAGAATAAATTATTGATCAATAAATCATTATTGAATTATTACAGCCAATTGCAATCAACAATGAATTAAATATAAATTTATGACTACAACAACTTACAATGGAAATTTTGGTCCCAGTTGTGGTTGAAAATTGAGGACTACCTGTAGTCACCTGGTTACAGTGCAGTTTATGCAAATATATAAATGTATAAGTGGTGCCTGCGCTGTTTGAAGCAGTTATTCATGATATGAACATGATTTTCATGACAAAATTGAATCAATTACCTGCATCATTCCTATTCCCAAGTCCAAAGTTGCCAGTGATGCCTGTTTCGGCTTTTGCACTGAAATCACCCAAAATATAAACTATGTCTTTTTTGGATACAGGTAGTCCTGAACTTACAACAGTTCATTTAGGACAGTTCACAGGTACAACAGCACTGAAAAAAGTGACTTACACTTAAGTTCAATTTTCACACTTATGACCATTGCAGCATCCCTATGGTCATGTGATTTACATTCAGACGCTTGACATCTGACTCACATTTATGACAGTTGCAGTATCCTGAAGTCACGTCATCCCCTTTGGCGACCTTTGGGCAAGCAAAGTCAATGGGGAAACCAGATTCGCTTAACAATTGTGTTACTAACTTAACAACTGCAGTGATTCACTTAACAAATGTGGTGGGAAAAGTCATAAAATGCGGCAAAACTCACTTAGCAAATTTCTCACTTAGCAACATAAATGTTGGGCTCAGTTGTGGTCGTAAGTTGAGGAGTACCTGTACTTGCTTCAGAGGGTTTTTGGTTTTTTTTTTGATGCTGACAAAAAAACCTCTATTTCAAGTTCTGTTGCATTAATTATTGGGGCACAGACTTGGACAGCTGTGATTCTGAGGGGTCTAGCACAGATTTGGATGGTTATAATGTTATCATTAACCATCAAGAAGTTTTGCACTGCTTGGATGAATTTCTTGCTTTTGATAAATGCCACTCCATTCATTTTCCTGGCGACACATCTTGAGTAATAGATAGTGAATAATAGATAGTAAATTCTTTAAACTCGAAATAGCCGTTGTCAATCCAGTGTAGCTCTCTAATGATAAGGGGACTGATTTTCAATCTGTCCATCTTCCATTTGATGTTATCCAATTTACCCTGGCTCATTCCTCAGATATTCCATGTTGCTATCTGATATATCTTTGTGCAACGCAGATGTTTGTTTTCACCAATGGCTGCATCAGCATCTGGGATTCTTGCTTGGTTTGCCCCAGCACATCATTAATGTCTTGACTACTCACTGCAGGATCTTGCTCTTCCCCAGTAACTTGTTGGGTACTTTCCAGTCTCCCTTTGTGCAAATATTCGATTCATTTGAGACCTTTCCATAACAGCTTTTTGGCAAGGTTTTTACAAGGTAGGTCACCAGATCTTACCTCAGCCCTCCCCATTTATCCAGGCTTGGGACTGGCATGCAGGTCTTAGGAAAATTTATTTCCAAATATGTAATAGAACCTGGACAAAAGACAAAAAGCATTTTTACAATTAGCCTTTACTATTGAAGGCACAATATCTTTGGCATTCAAATTCTGACAGCCCAACCTGGCAGATAGGAATGAACAAATTGTGGAATTTAGTTATATTACAAAGAGATAATGAACAGTAGCTCACCAAAGTAAATTGAGCAAGTGTCTTTCTCTCATGAGTGATTTTGAATAATGTCTTAATGGGAAAAACGTTAAGAAAAAAAGCATTTTTGTCTCTCAGCCTTAACCATTTCTCAGTCACTAGTCTTGTGACTAGTTTTGGGGGAAAGCAAATGTATTTATAAAGTTCAACATATGAAGGTTTTAGATACTTCTAGATGAAGCTGATATTAAGCAGCAATTCTAATTACGGCATAGAGTGGAGAAGCTGACAGGACTTCATTTTCCACTCTTTTCTGTATTTGCATTTTCTCCAGTGGGCCAAAAGTTTGACTTTGACAGAGGAATATGCTGTAACGGGCGCCTATCATCTTCGGGCATTTTGTAAGTGGGTCTGAACAAGGTGTTTCTGGGAGAACCTACAAAAATTCTGTTTTCAATATTCTAATTTTATTAATGAACTGTAAAATTATTTGATCATTGTCTTAGAAGAAAGGCCCCTTGATTGCATTAATCTTAGGTACCAAACGTTGGCGGCAAGAACATCCTCACAGCACCTTTTCAAACGATATAATTAGTTATTGGCAAACCAGCACTTGAGAGCAACAGCCCCGAACCTGGAAGGATGGATTAACAAAAAACGAAAATACCAAACCACTTCGAAGCGTAAGGTGCAGGGTTTGTTATTACTGCAGGTCGCCGCGCGTGGGAATGAAAGGAAGACCAGGGAGCGGGTACTCGAGCGCGCGCGCAGGAGGCGTGTACCTTCGCGCCGGAGAGGGAAAGCGAGGGTGGGTCTCGCGGTTGCGCTTCGGTTTCTCCCAATCCAAAGGCAGAACACCCCCCCCCCCCCCCGGGCGCGTGCTCTGTCTGGAAGCGATTGGCTGGAAAGCCGCGCGCCGACTGAATTGGGCTCGCGCTCCGCAGCCCCCACCACCATCGCCGAGCTTACAAATGCCGCCGAGCCCGCGCCGCAAAGTTCACTCAAAAGTCCGCGGCGCAGGAACTAAGAAACTAAGTAAGCTCTCCCTGCGCGGCCGCCTTCGGGCAAGTTTTGCGAGGCTAACATGCCCTCGGCGCTCTCTGCTCCCTGGAAGAGCTTCACCTTGGCGTTGCTCCTAACCACGGGGGGAGCGCCCTCGAGCAAGGTGAGCAGGCGGAGGGGACTGGGAGAGGGGAACCTCCTTCCTCTGAGCCCGGGGGCTCGAGGCGGGGTATAGGGAAGGCCTGAACGTTGCAATCTCCTGCGATTTCGAGTCTCCCGTTGGCTTTCGTGAGGAGCAGGGAGGATTGGAGAGAAAAACGGAGCTCAACCCTTGCGAGGTTCGTCCCCGAGGAGGGCGCCAAGTGGTGGAGCTGAAAGACTTCCTCGGGTGGCTTCCCCCGTGCAAACTTTTTTATTTATTTTATTTATTTATTTGTTTGTCAAACATGTACAAGATAGCAAGTATAGGTATAAACATAAACATAATCAAAGTGAATACAGATAGATGAGGACAATAGGACAGTAGGACAGGGACGGTAGGCACGCTGGTGCGCTTATGCACGCCCCTTACAGACCTCTTAGGAATGGGGTGAGGTCGACAGTAGACAGTCTAAGGTTAAAGTTTTTGGGGTTTGGGGAAGAAACCACAGAGTCAGGTAGTGAATTCCAGGCATTGATCACTCTGTTGCTGAAGTCGTATTTTCTGCAGTCGAGTTTGGAGCGGTTTACATTAAGTTTGTATCTATTGTGTGCTCGTGTATTGTTGTGGTTGAAGCTGAAGTAGTGATTGCCTCTCCTGATAATTCCCAATCTTGCCCTTACGATCTTCGAGGAAGAAACTCGGGTCGGCTAGCTGTCTTTAGGCGATCTCTTTCCCTCTGCCGCCCCTCCCCCCCTTCATTAGTAAAATGTAGGTAGCCAAGCTTATAAAAGGTTTGGGAGGACGACGTGGTAAATCGGTGGTGGGATAGCGTCATCTATTAAGTGTAAAGGTAGAACAAGGTTTTATATTAAAAACGAACAGCTTCCCCGGGTTTGCTTTTAGAAAGTTGGGCAAATATAAATTTGTTCAAATGCAGTTTCGAATTCTAGAAAGTACTAAAGATTGAAACGATGTGATTTTCCTAAGTACCAACTTCACTTTTTGGGGGTTAGTGAGGAGGGGCGACCCTTGTTCTCAAATTAAATGGCTCCTCTGATGATCTGACATATCCCTAAGAGCCACTTGAAGTGTTTTGTTCCAAGAATTATCTTCCTAAATATCAACCTTCCTGTTTCCATAAGGTTTCAAGTTATACATACGGTGTGGTGCTCTGGAGCTACTCTGGGTGTTTCCAGATAAGGTTTTCCATGTGCATTATCCATTGTTAATAGCATTTGATAGTCTCCAGATGCTGCCTTCAATCTGTAACTCCCTATGATTTACCCCTACTATTTCTGCTTTTTATTCCATGAGAAATCCATCAGTGAGGAAGAGAGAGAATAATTATTCATTATTGCTGTTGCCTGTCTAAAAGCCTTGAGTTGAATCACTTCTGCTCTGGCTTATCTGAAACCAGGCCATTATTAGCCAGTAAATGAACATCACACAAGCATATGAACTTTTATGTTTTCTTTTCCCTTTGTGTCATTTCTGTACAATTTTGTGCTTTTAGAAGGGTACTGGTGAATGGAACCAACTAAGGGTAATCACTTTAATGTATGTAGAATCCTTGATGCTCTCTGAGCTTGGTTGTTTTCTTGGAGACTTTTCATTACCAAACTAGATAACATAATCAGTGCTAGAAGAGAGGGGTTTGCTCTCATTTTAAGTTCTGGTGGCTTGCCCTGCCAATAATGGTCTTGGTAGTTCTTTGAGGAACTCTACAGTTCAACTCTGAATTACAAAGATTATCTTCTATTGGGACTTAAATGTGTTTCAGGATGGGAGGAAATTAGGCACTTGTTTTTTTAAGAAGTAGGTGATTTTAAAACAATGCTCAAAGATCATTTTAATTTCTGAGCATTACTTACCAGCAGCATAGAGATCCAGTGGTTAAGGTGTAGACGATTCAAATGATGGACTAGATAACCCAGGTTCTGGTCCTCTTTTAGGCATGAAGCCAACTGGGTGACTTAAGGTCAGTCACTGCCACAAGGTATCTGAAAAACAAAAGCTCTCAGGCATTGATAACTTTTCATACCTTCATCATGAAAATTGAAGCAAATGTGCAAAATAGGCAATCCTGCAACTTGGTGTACAACAAACAGTATATGAATAACAACTTGGCAGCAGCATCTCTACCGGGCTGTTGTCTGTGTTGTTGCTTGTGGTCAATTTACAAGGGGGGTTTGCTCTAGTGGTGTTTGTTATTTATAATTATTCTTTCTTCATATAATTCCAGCTTAAGTCACACTTGACTTGAAGTTTGTTTCTAACATTATTTAAATTGGGATGAACTGGTACAGAATAGTAATTCATGAATAATTGGGATGCAGTTCTTTTAAAAAAAAAGTAGAACATTTCTTAGCATTTTGATTGATACGGAATTAAGGGCTTAAAAATATTAGGCTTTACATAGTTAAAATTATTTTTATTTATTTGTTAAATTTTTATACTGTCTGACTCCCACAGACTTTATATATGTGTATTACATGTGGAGCATAATTCTAAGGCAATGAGCAAGTAAAAGTCTCATGTGATTTTTGGAGTTTTCCCTAGTTAAAACTTTGCAGAATAACCAAAGTTTACTGGAAGTACTGTGGAGAAGGAGATTGAGATCCAAGTTGTAACTCAGGCATCTGTTTTGTGCTTGGTGACTGATATATGACTATTGTTTTTATCAAATCAAAATAGAAATGATGGTTCTATTAGTTAAAAATGTACATTATATAGAAAAGAATTATGTTTATCAGATTTTGTTTAAATATGAGTAATACTAACCTCAGCCAACTCATTTTCTAATAAACCATGGTGAAATTAATTATAATAGAGAAGATTGTGAGAGAAGCTAAATTTTAAATAAAGCCAAAAAGGGTAGCATGCATTTCAGTTACTTGATCCAAAGTTAATCTTCATCTCTTCCGAAGTGTTACCTCTACACTGCAGTGTGAGCTAAATCAGAACATTAAAAGGCAATGCATGAACACAAAGCTGAATTGCTAGCCATGGAAAGCATTGAAAATAAATGATTTCGAAGAGCAAAAGAGGTTAAATGTCAGCAAAATATATGGTGTGCTTTGTTTTAGACATGTTTGCCATTTGTGCGTTAGAGAAGTATTTATAGAACTAGTGTTTTGTTCAGTACCTATCAGTAATGGTAAAAAAACTGAGTATTTTAAGGTATTGCAACTATACTTTTAGTACAGCTTCTGCATCTATTAATGCAGGGAATTGCATTATTAAATGAGAAGGTAGAGGAAGATGCCATTGTTGACCAAGTGAGAGAATTAGGACATTTTATCGATAAAAATCAAGTACTGTGAGGTTTTGAATGTGCAGAACAAAATGTCAAAACAATGTTCCATTTCTTTAGAAGAACAATCTCAAGGTACAGACTTCTTTGACAAGACAAACTCAAGAGTTGATGCTGGATAAAGGAAGATTTAGGTTAGGCAAACAGTGTTATAGCAACCCAAGTTAACTTCTGAATGAAAACAACTTGGAATGCCTTTTATTTTTCATCTTTATAATTATTTAAGTTCTGGGTGCAATGTTGTAACCAGCCAACCTTTTTGACCAACCAACATTTCTCTATTGGATTTTAGCAGTATCTTTTGGTAACATATCCTTACCTGGTACTTGGTACTATGAAAATATTTTTAAAAGGCTGCATCATTTAAGTGCATAAAAGGTACCAATATCAATTAGTTTGAAGACAGAAGTCTCTGATGCCAACACCCCCTTGCATGTATTAATTGTAAGCAACCCCCCACATTCCCTTCACTTTTCAAATTTCAGATCTCAAAATGTATTGTTTATTAACTATCCATCTCATACAGTTGCCATATTTGCAGTACAATTCTATAAGTACTTACTGAAAAGTAAGCCACATTTCATTCAGTGAATCTCACTTTGAGACAGATTAAAGGTAATGGTTGAAGAAAGGTAATCCACTTCCCCTATATTAAGTTTATTCTTAATTTTTGTTTTAAAAATATTTTAATAAAACTATATACCTCAAACTTTATTTTATTTCATGTACTAGTATGAAGGACAATGCTCATTTTTAGTTTATTTAGAAAATGTATATGGCTGCCCATTTTAAATAACTCTGGATGGCTAGGAAGTATTTTCTTTTGCATGATCACATAATTGTCTTTCTGAAGAAGTCTTAAACATATATACTCCTGCAATAATTACTCTGTTTAATCAATTCAAGTGAAAGATGTAGTAAGCAGTATTAAATTGGAGCACTGCATAAAGTTCTTGTTTATTCCTACCTAATTCTATTTACATCATTAGCCACAGCAGGTGGCAGCATCTAGCCTGCCTTGGCTGATCTCAATAAATAAATAAATAAATAAAAATTGTTAGTATCTGGATGAGAGACTATCCAGAAATCTCAGGATGACAGAGTAGATTCAGAAGTCAAACATCCCAGAAGGTAGCAAAGTCAAGCCATTATTTTTGTCAAGAAAATCATATGAATGCTTAGCTAAGCCTAACGACAATGAATCTTACCTTTAGTTTGTTTAGATCAGGGGTGTCAAACTCGATTTCATTGAGGGCCGCATCAGAGTTGTGTTTGGCCTTGGTGGGGCAGGGTGGGTGTGGCCAGGGTGGGTGTGGCCAGCTTGATGTCACTCATGTCAGGGGCACCTGTGGTGGCCCGAGTGCTCTGCCAGCGAAAATGGGCTCCCAAGCTCTGTTTTCAGCTGTGACTGCTTCCTCCAAACCTCTGCCAGCGAAAACGAGCTCCGTTTTCGCTGGCAGAGGCACTGCGGGCCGGTCCTTCGCTGTTTCCAGGGCAGCCTCGCAGGCCAGATCTAAGCACCCCACGGGCCAGATCCATCCCACAGGCCTTGAGTTTGACACCCCTGGTTTAGATAATTACTTTGCCAGTGTTGCATATGGTGGTCTTTAAGCATTTGACTCTCCACAGAAATATTTTAAGTGCTTAGTTATGATAGATTTCTTCTATTGAGAACTAAAGTAAATGCAATTTTTTGTCGCTTTAAAGTTTAAATCTGTGTGTCTTCCATGGAAGAGTTATCTGGAAATGCATGTAACAAAAGTTGGATCCTGAGCATAGTGCTATTTTTACTAATTGTGATCAATTTAGTGTGCAAAAAAATCTATTTAAATCTGAAGAAATCAATTTGTTAGCATCAAATATGTTGTAACTGAGTGATGAATTTTCTTGGAACTAGCTATATTTCCAGGAGAACAGACTTTAATTGGGAGTTGGGTAAGCTTAGAGAGGTGAGATCAGCACAGAAAGGTAGATAATTTATAATGTGTATCACTCTGTTGATTAGTTCAACTGAAATAGCTGGGAGACTGTTAATTATCAATAGGAAGACTCCTCCACCATTCTGAAGAAAACATTCCTTCTGGAGGGTGTTCTTGTATTTTTTAAAATTATTTGGGAGGAGAACTCTTGTATAGGACAAATGAAGGATATACACAAAACAGAAACAATGCTTGTTTTGCACTCAAATTAAAATACTACATTCCAGAAGTTCTGTTAACCCAGCCTGGGTCAATCATAATTTATGGAAACAAACTCAAGACAATGTTCCAGCCCTGGGAAATGGTGGGATTCAGAAGAAGCTCCTTGCATTGCAAACAACTGAATAGTTAATGGTCAGCAAAGAAATACAGAAAATTCTCACTTTTTGCGGCATACTAGTAGTCATGTAGATTGATGCTTCCAAATCTGGTAGCAAAGTCCTAATCTTTTTGTTTGTGTGTGTGTGTGTGTTAGAAAAATAATTTGTGCTGGTATGGAAAGATACTCTAATTGAAAGGAATGTGATGAATGAGAAATTCTGTATTTTTTCATCTCCCACATTTAGTACCACTATCTCCTTCAAGGCAGGAGGTCATCCTTGCAGAAAAAATTACATTAATTCCAGTTAGCCTGCATCTAAACTTTTAGCCTTGCAGGCACAACCATGAACTGTTCCTCTTCAAATCTGTATTTACACTATCTTTTCCAGTTAGTTTTTATAAACCAATAAAAAATTTGCAGATTCAGAGCTAAAGAAAGAAAAAAAGCTACTACCCAAGAGAGAGGCTTTAACCTCAGAAGTAGAAAATATTCTTCCTGTGTAGCTACTTTCATTTAAACGCTAAATGTAAACAACACTAGCATCATCAATACCCAGTGGCAAATAGGCTGGTTCCAGTCAGTGTTTGGTGGCAGGGAGGGAGGACTGTTCTGTCTTCCTATTTCTTTAGAACACCTTTGTGAAGGTGCTGGGTAAAATCATCCAGTGGCGTGGGATGAAGGAACAATACCATGCTAGTGATGTTCTGTGGAATATCTCTGTATAGGCTGACCAAGTGATGCTGCTGAGGTTCTATCCCAATGTTTGGAGGTTAAGAAAGTCTATAGGAAAGAACAAGTTGTGACTCAACCCAGGAAAGAGCGAGTGGCTGTAGGTTTTGAAGCCACTCAGATCTTCAGGTTTTCCATCTCTATTTCTGAATAGGGTAGCATCCTCCAGATAGAGCTGGTACACAATCTTGGATTCACTTTTCTTACTCAACCGAGTGGTAGCTATGGTTGGGAAGGCCTATGCTCAAATCCATCTTCTGTATCAGTTGTGCCCATTCCAGGATTGGAAGGTCCTGCATATGGTCACTCATGTCTTAGACTACTGCAGCTCTACATGGGGCTGCCCTTATAGAGTATTCAGAAGCTGCAACTAGTCAGAATGCAACAATTTGTGACCTTCTGCTCTGTACTTGCACTAGCTAGTTGTGTTCCAGGTGCAATTCAAGATGCTGATTGTCTCTTGTAAAGCCTTGCATAAATAGGGGTAGGTGCCTGCCTCATATTTTGCTTATCCCAGAATATAATTGGTTGTTTATGGGCATGATCTGGGTCCCTTCCTTGAGGCAGTGTTATCTAGTGGGACCCAGGAGACGTGCCTTCTGTCACAGTGCCTAATTGAGTTGTATGGCTGTTGGATTTGAGTCTTTTTGAGGGCTGTGGCATTAGTGTTAGCATGCTTCTTTTTTTACGTTTTAGGTTTCATAGTATGGTTTTCATTTATTTTAGCTGCCCAGAGACACAGGATAGTGTGGGAAACCATATACATTGTTTAAATAAATTTTGCACATCTCCAGAATGAACTCATTGCCCTACAGAAGTTATGGCAAAGATCATAGTTGGAATTGCTTCTACTATATCTTTAAAGGGTTGCATTTTGATACATAAAGACGTTAGTTAAGTGATACGTAAACATCTTATTGTGAATTGGCATCTGTTTTCCAATGCAAGCCTCTGTATGGAAATATGGACAGCATTGCAGTACTCACGTATGGGTTCTGCTAATTTTATTTTCCAAATTTTTTAGTAGAAAACTACTGTGCCAATATTGACAGTGATGACTGATAGTGGTCTTTAAATAAATAGAATTGTCCAGAGCAAATTCATAATGTAAAATTAAACCTTCATTACTTTTATTGGCTACATTGTTCTTTTGCCTGTTGCATTTTAAGAATTTAAAAATGACATTAAATTCTCATTAAATTCCAAAATATTTTCCCAGAGAAGTGGAGAGTGTTAGTATACTACTATCATATCAGTTATTTTGGTACAAAGTCCTGAGTTTAAGGAATGTGGGGTTTGTTTGCAGACTTTCAGGTTTGCTACAGTTGTGTTGCTAGCCTATTTACTGTCTTTTCATCATTTGATAATATCTGGTTACCTTGGTTCTTATTCTGAATTGTTTTAATTTGTTAACAAAGGCCTATATATTGGCTATATTTGCATCCTAAATAAAGCCATGTCATTGCATTAATTTCATATTGCCTTGTTCTTCTAGGAGTACTATTTCCATTGTAAGAGGTGCTCCCTTGCATGCAAAATAAATTTCTCTACAAACCAACATACTGTCAAATGAAACACAGAGTTGTTTGCGGACTGCTTTGAGTCAATAAAATAAGATCAACTGTCAAAGAAAAGGTATAGCCTCTTGGCTTTTTGGTTAAGATCAAACACATGTATCAAGAAAAGGAAGGAAATAAAACTTTGTTCTCTCCAGATGTGCCTGGCACCTGCATTTGCAATATTTAAAAGTGAAATTGTGTACATAAATGCCTAGGATAGTTCAACTTGAAAATCAGACAAGCATAAATGTTTGTTTATATTTCATGTTTCTAGACCGCCCTTCTCACTTGGGTGCTGGACGATGTACAAATGTTATTATTTAGCCACATATTTTGTTTAAATAAATGAATGCGGTAACTATCAGCTCTCTTCTTTATTATTGCCTGAATTGGAATACTGACAACCGGTGGTTTCTGAACAAATCAGTATTAATATATTGCATCTGTCTGCAATGCTTTTATGCCTTTTAACATTGGAAATAGAGTATTATTATGTGTTCCTCCAGAGAATATTAAAATTGCATTGTGCTGTTCTGAATTTCACATGGTTTAGAAAAAGTAGCTCAGTTAATGATTAACTTTGAGATTTGAAATACCCACAAATGCCATATTTTTATGCTTGTTTTGTAGTATTGATATCATCACCTACAAATTAATATATGTATCTGTTACTGTCAGCAGGTGAAGCAAGCCATACATTATTTCCTTACTGAAGTAATAGATTGATGGCAAAAGATAAAGAGGAATAACAAAATATTTGTCGAAGATACATTTATATACCAGAATAGCATGACTGTATCTCATTGGAAACATACTTTTTCCGGTTAATGACAAGTGTAAGGTAATCCCTGTCAGAAGGAGAAATCACAGAATACCTACCTTCTAGAGAATGCCAATGAAAGCATATAATTCTGGTACAAATAAATGAAAAATAACAGTATATTCCATTATTTTTTAGCTTGCCACCTTTTGCTCATTTTATTAGTAAAGAAAGCATGTGTGATGTTGTGACTGCTTTGATTTATTAAATTACATTCTCTTTAATTAAAGGATTTAAAGTACATAGTTTATTGTAGGCTGTATCTTGCAAATGATAGCAACTTCCTTCTGCTTTGTGTCTATGGAGCTTTTTCAAGCTGGACTTTCTGGTTTTTCTTTGAAGACGTTTCACTTCTCATCCAAGAACCTTCTTCAGCTCTGACTGGATGGTGGGGAATGGAAGGATTTATACTCCTTGCAGACAGTTGGTCATCAGTCTAAGCAGAATCACATCAGATACCTGTACAATTAGCACAGGGCCCCCCCAAGGCTGTGTGCTCTCTCCACTTCTCTTCTCTCTATATACCAATGACTGCATCTCTAACTATCCATCTGTTAAACTACTGAAGTTCGCAGATGACACAACAGTGATTGGTCTCATTCAAGACAATGATGAATCCTCATACAGACGGGAGGTTGAACAACTAGCTTTGTGGTGCGACCGGAACAATCTGGAACTGAACACACTCAAAACCGTAGAAATGGTGGTAGACTTTAGGAGAAACCCTCCCATACTTCCACCTCTTACAATACTAAACAACACAGTATCAACAGTAGAGACCTTCAAATTTCTAGGTTCTACCATATCGCAAGATCTAAAATGGACACCTAACATC
>QLTV01002438.1:802116-818384 GCA_003457575.1 Thermophis baileyi
GTGGATTGTTTTGTACCAAAAAGAAAGAAAAAAAGAAAGGAAGAAAGAAAGAAAGAAAGAAGGAAAGAAAGAAAGAGGTAGAAACGAGGAAAAGGGGGGAAGGGAGGGAAGGAAGAAAGAAAGAAAGAACGAACGAACGAAAGAAAGACTTATGACCACAAATGAGCCCAAAATTTTGGTTGCTAAGCAAGAGCGTTGTTAAGTGAGTTTCACCACATTTTACAAGTTGGCCACGCCCACCCGGTCACCTGGCCACCAAGCCATGCCCACCTGAAGGGGGTGGGGGGCACTGAGTATGAGTTTGTAGCACCAAGGGGGCTGTGGACTGAAAAAGTTTGGGAACCACTGGTATAAGGGAATGGAAGTGGGAGGCAAATTATGTCATTTTATTATTCTCCTGCATTCAAAATCCTTTTGCAATCCTGCAACATATTCAGAGTATCAGAGGAAACTAAGTATGAAAAATAAAGAGTTCCATTAATTCTGGCTGAAAATGTCAAAAATAAAAGTTAAAACCATGAAGAAATCACCAAAAGTCTTATTCAGCGGTAAGGTACCTATTTTATTGACATTTCTAATTCCTGCTTGACTAATCATAAGGAAAGACACCCAAATGAAAATGAAAATATAGCATAGTAGGTTTCTTCTGCCTTAATATGTATGTCTCTGTATATTTTTCCTTACTTAGGTATCTGAACATCAGCATTTGGATCACCTAGCTGAAAAGCTGGAGCAGAGTGAGAAGAATGGTTCGGTAAGATTGTCAGCATTCTTTCAGTAATTGTCTCCTATCTAATTCATATACCATTAGTGCATATTTTGTTTAGAGATTTATATATCCAGCATAATTGTTCTATTCAATATATACTAAAGCTCAAGGTTACTTGTTTTCAGTTTAGTATGATATACAGGTAGTCCTTGACTGATAACAAAAATTGGGACCAGAATGTTTGTTGCTAAGCAAGGTGGTGGTTAAATGAGTTGTGCCCAATTTTATGACCTTTTCGGCCATGATTTTTAAGTGAACACTGCAGTTGTTAAGTGAATCACATAGTTATTAAACAAGTGTAGCTTCCGACATCAACTTTCTTGTCAGAATCCAGCTGGGAAAGTTGCAGATGGTGATCATGTGACCCCAGGATGCTGCAACCATTGTAAATACATAGTTACCAAGCACCCAAATTTTGATCATATGACCATGGGGATGCTGCAACAATCATAAGCATAAGGATCGGTCATAAGTCATGTTTTTCAGTACTGGTGTAACTTTGAATGGTTGCTAAACAAATAGTTGTAAGTCAAGGACTATCTGTACAGACTCAACCATTATGGTATAAGGTGATTTACAACCTGGTCTCTATGATTTGTTCATTAATTGATTGATTATGTGGCATCTAGTTACATAGACAGATGTGCCAGCAACCACATAGGCAGATCTCCATGACAATCTGTACCTAACCTGGTCTTCCAGTGATGTACTCATTACCACTGTAACTGAGTCCAGCCACCTTGTTGCTGGTCATTCTCTTCTCTTTCTTTCCAACTTAACTAGCATTAGAGCCTTTTCCAGAGAGCTAAGTCTTTACGTAATGTCGCGGAAATAGGATAATTTGAGCCTTGTAATTTGTGCCTTAAGTTAGAACTCTGCATTGATTTGTTAAATTGCCCACTTGTTTGTTTTCTTGGTTGTCCATGGTATTTTCAGGAGCCTTCTCCAACACCAAAGTTTAAAAGCATCCATATTCTTTCTATGCTGCTTCTTCAAAGTCTGACTTTTACTTCCATAGAATGTCACAGGGAATACCATGGTTTGCAGTATTCTGATCTTCATATGTACAGACATCATGGCAATTGAATACTGAGTTCTTTTTGGTATTCTTTGGCTTTCTCAATTAACCAACATGCACCAGCAATTATGTCTTGTTCACTAAACCATTTTAGAAATCCAGGTGTTAGTAGATACGGCATTGTAATGCATATAGTGTACTTTAGAATTTAAATAATAGTACAGAATACTCAGTTAAGACTATGGTGCAGTCCAAAATATTTGGCTGGTCTTGGGAACTAATTTAAACATGGAAAGATGCCTGCAACTTCTCTCCCTCTTTGAGACTATGCTGTCCTTGTGTCAAAGATACAATCTCTTGCTAGTCTGCCCAGTTATATGTTTGAAGCTATAAGAAGTTACAGAAATGGTAACAGAAGTGCTGCTGATATTTGTGTAATGATCAAGATAGTCTTGATTTCTTGATAGTGCAAGTCTTATTTGCTGTAGGAAACAGCTGTGCAACGTTCTAGTTTTCTTAACTGTCTAAGCTGCCTTCCATTTTGTCTTGCTCTACAACTGCCTAAACTGTATCAAAAAATTTTGCTGTTAAAAACAGGATGTTCAGAGATTAGTTGATAGAAACACTTACATGAAAATCATACTCATGACATATGAGAACAGAATGTGGCATACATGAAGCTCTAATACTTGGCAAATTGTTTTGCTGTTAGTCTCACAATGTTAACATGTCATAATCCAATTAACCATCCTTAAATGAGTAAGTACTGTGATATTTACGGCCCAGTTAGGTGGCGGCACATAGCTGATTTTTGCTGATCTTGGAAAACTGAACAAGGTTATAGTACTTGGAAGTGAATTCATCAAGAAATAATAGAATTGTATACTACCAGAGTGGGACTTGATGCATGATTTCAGAAGGTGGAAATGGCAAAATGATATCAATATATTGCCAGGAAAATATTAAGGAAAATGCCCAATAAGTCATCAAGAAGACTTCACCTTTTATTTGTGACTTTCAAACTTCTGAATGCTTAGTGAACTGAAGTACCTTTGTGCAGAGCAGTCTTTCAAATCAGATTGCTGGTGAAAGTGGCTTCTTTCTCCTAGCACTATTTCTCCCAGAATAGATGAGGCAAAGGTACTTTGGCTTCAGGGGTATAAGGACAGATTGATGTATGTGAATTCCTCCTCAGAATGCAGAATAGGGCAAATGTTAAATAGTTGGATGGTGAAAACAGCCTCACTCCATTTACAAGAGAAGTCCCAGTGCATGCATCTGTTATCTGAAAATCAGATACTGTACATGCATTAATATACAAAGGTAATTTATGCACTTTTGGCATCCATCCCAATATGGTGTTTGCAAGATTATTTCTGAGTATTTAAAACTACTTAAAATAATCATAGGAGGAATGGCTAATTAGAACTGATCAATACACTGAATAAATGGGCACTGGATCCTGAGTAGAGTGACAGTAGGTTCAGAGGAAGTTATCCTGGGCCATAGATAATTAATTAAAGCAAGCAGCTTCCTTTGGCTGGAACAGTAGCTTTTGAGACATAGTCTTATTCTTCATTTGCAATCACTTGCCATTAGGAAATGCAAGACCCATGAAATTATATACTAGAGATTATGTTTAATAGTTTCGTAATTATTCTTTTACTGCCTTGTGTCTTCAGCTTAGCTTAGACCTAACAGTTTAAAGTTGGCATGGCCAAAATAAAAAAAACAGTAGTGAAAATATAATAATAGAATGTATTTTTTGAAGAAGGTTTGAAGCTGAGAATTATTGTGCTGCTCCATAGCTTTCATCGTTTTAAATTTCTCTTGTTTGTGCTACAGACTCACATTTTTTCTAAGTTTATTAAAATAGAAATAAACTGATGTGTGAATCGTAACAAATGTTCTACTTTGATTTTTTTAAAGTTTTATTTTAATTATAGTTAGGTGCTTTGGTGGAAAACCAATTAAAATATAATAAATTAATTATTCACAATGACTACAGTGAGATTTCCAAAATTCCACATGTCTATTGGCAAATAGGTAGAACGGAAGTGTTAATTATCTAACCAATTCCAGTCTGCTTTCAAGCCAAAAAACTTTGATTTGCTTTACTGCCAACAAATCAGTGGGAACAGGATGAACATAACTTATTAATCTCGTGAATATCAGTATAATCAGTATAATTTCATACCCTTAATATTTGTATCTTGCTAGAATATTTGGGAATTGGAATGCTATTTCTGAGAGCTCACTTCTTTCATGGTTAGTTTCAATGAACAGTATTAATAGAGTTCTTTCACATTCATGGCAAGTGAGATTGTGAAGTCTTGCAGAGTTTCATAACTTTTCCTCAGTACGGCAATCTATCTTCCCATTCTGTCTGAATTGGGTGGGATATGGGTTGACTGATAGTGGCTGGAGAAAATGATGAGCTATCTGACACTAATAAATCGGTGTATATTGCAGTAACTATGCCTGTTGGCTCACAAATCAAAAGCTGGCCACAAACTGTGACTTCTTTCTTTAGTGTGTTCTGAGATTAAACCAAATAGAGTCCCCAATTCAGACAAGATGTTAAATGAGCTACAAATACAATTGCTGTGATTTGCTTGCAAGAAGCAAGCAATTTTTTAGGGGATGGGTGGGGGGTGGAAATGAATCATGATGTCTTCCTTTGTTCTATAGATTGAGTCTAAAACCTGAGTGGATTACAGAAATTATTTTACACTAAAATAAAAATTGTTGTTGACTTTTTTTTGAAAAAGTATTGTATTCAAGCTTGAGCAGGCATAATACTATACATTCTGTCACATATTATCTCACAGTTTACCTCTATTTCCAGTTTCTTATTCTTTTTGTATTATTCCTTCTATGTTGAATTTTAGATTGTAAGTTTATCCAGGGAAAAAAAGGACATGTTCTCTGAAATAGCTCTGCTTTTGATATCCTTCCCTTCCCTTGTTTGCCAGAACCGATATGTCAGATACCTTCATCATCATCAAAAATTCTCTCTGGCTATATTTCTAGAGTCATGTGAAACATAAGGCTGTAATTGCTTCCCTCATAGCAGGCATGTAATTTTTATATGGTTTTAGTTTCGGTTTGATTGAAGTTGTTTTAATTTTTATATTTCTTAGAAATACAGGTAGTCCTCAACTTACAACAGTTCATTTAGTGACTGTTTGAAGTTACAACAGCGCTGGAAAAAGTTACTTATGACCCTTTTTCACACTTATGATCATTACAGCATCGCCATGGTGACCTGATTTACATTCAGATGCTTGAAAACTGACTCATATTTATGACAGTTGCAGTGTCTCTGGGTCCTGTGATCCCCTTTTGTGATCTTCTGACAAGCAAAGTCAATGGGGAGATCAGATTCACTTAACAACTGTGTTATTAATTTAAGAACTGCAGTGATTCACTTAATAAATGTGGCGAGAAAAGTCATTAAATGGGGCAAAGCTCACTTAATAAATTTCTCACTTAGCAACATAAATTTTGGGCTCAATTGTGTTCGCAAATTGAGGACTAACTTTATTAATCATTAATGTAGGTCCACTCTTGTGGACCTTATCCTGAGACTTTTATAATTGCAATGGTATAAAAATAAAGAAATAAGCTTAAACTAAAACAGTGGCATTCATTGAAATGCATTACTGAGTGATTGCTACTGGCAAAAAGATTAAAAAATGATATGTGATCAAGCAGCCTGCCATGAATGGCATTGCAGTATCACTCTGAAGGAACAGAATTTTGCCCAGGATTTTTAAAAAAATCATAAAATAGAAATAGAAATAGAATAACAGAGTTGGAAGGGACCTTGGAGGTCTTCTAGTCCAACCCCCTGCTTAGGCAGGAAACCCTACACCACTTCAGACAAATGGTTATCCAACATCTTAAAAATGGTCCAGTGTTGGAGCATTTACAACTTCTGGAGGCAAGTTGTTCCACTGATTAATTATTTTAAGTGTCAGGAAATTTCTCCTTAGTTCTAAGTTGCTTCTCTCCTTGATTAATTTCCACCCATTGCTTCTTGTCCTACCCTCAGGTGCTTTGGAAAATAGCTTGACTCCCTCTTCTTTGTGGCAGCCCCTGAGATAAATGAAATATATTTATTTGAATGATGGAATTACTGTTCTTTAGTTATTAATAATTAATGCCTATATATTTTAAAAATGTAAGAACTAATGAAAATTAAGATTTGTCCAGAGTCAACTAGCATGATCATAACATTTTCTAGAGTAGGACTTGGAAAATTAATTAATGCAATTTTAGTTGATTAATTAAACTGTTTTAGTGCAGGATTATATCAAATTTACATCAATTATAATTCAGATGAAATTTTATAATTATGTAAAATTTCTAATTGTATATAGTTTGGGTTTATATAAAATTACAGCACTACTGTGAAATTTGGGATTATAGTTAGAAATGGTTATTCTCCTGTGCGCTGCTATGGAGAATCCACATATGGGTTATTTCCTCATCTGATTGGCCAGGGACTGAGTTGCAAATTCTTTGGCCACGCCTCTTCCTCCGTCCGAGGGCCAGTTTTTTCAATTCAGTCCACCTGAAGGGACGCAGATTGAGTTGCTCCTGATTAATTTCAGTAATTTGTTACAATTAATTGGATTTTATTCGGCTTTAATTGGAAATTTACAAAAATAATAAGAGAGGGAAATTTGAAATTTGGCTGGGGAGTGCCTGCAGTGTTTGTGGAGGTTTCAAGCCTCTGTGCCTAGCTAATAGCCATTGCCACGTGTTTGCCTCAACACCGGCTTGCAAGGAGACAGCTAAGCTCAGTTTGGCTTTCAAGTCTCTTAAATTTAAAGGCTGCCCCTTTAAAACTCTGTGGGGAGAAGGCTCATTAGCATTGGATCCCTGCAGGCGTTTTGCTGTCTGCAGCTCCTTTCAGCTCGGAGCCTGGGAGGAGCTTGTGCAAAGGAAAGCCTTATCGGAGAGGGGCTTTTTGGCAGATCCCAGCCTATTCCACGCAAGCGGCCATTTTGTTTCGGCTGGCAGTCGTGAGGCAGTTAGTGTTCTGGTGTTTGTGGCCCTATGGAGGGTTTTCGCCCCAAAAACGGCTACTGCTACTTTCGGTTTCGCTGTTCCCTGCTGTTTCAGCTGCTGCTGCTGCTATTGTTTTGCTAATTGTGAGGGGAGTGAGTACTTCTGATTCCCCTGAGGCCAAAGAATTTGCAACTCAGTCCCTGGCCAATCAGATGAGGAAATAACCCATATGTGGACTCTCCATAGCAGCGCACAGGAGAAAGGGATGAAACTCTATGTCCCAGAGTCCCTATGCACCTTAATCCTCCAGAGGAGCCACGAGTCAAATCGGCTGGCCACTTTGGGTTCCTAAAGACTTTACACTTAGCGCGGAGGCAATTCTGGTGGCCCGGCATGAAGAAAGACGTGGACAGTTATGTGAAAAGTTGCACCATCTGTGCCACTATGAANTGGAGGAATGTGCCCAGCCAAAAAAGGCTAGATTGGAGGCAGAGGGCCCTTCTACTAGGTCCAAATCCTCACATTCCAAATCCAAATCCAAATCTTCTGCTTCTGATAAAGATGCCCTCAGGAGACAACGTGCGTTGGAGAAGCATTTCGCAAAGGCACAAAAGCAGGCTCATATTGCTGGCAGTTCTGAGGAAGCTCCTGCAGCTGATAACTCTGTGACTTTAGATCATTCTTCTCAGTCTCAGACAGCTGAACAATTGGCATGGTCTCCTAATGTTTTACCTGAGCCTCAAACCAGTTCTCTAGTTGCTATCAGAGAAGAAAGGGTTCAGACCTCTGGTCATTCAGCTATTGGGGCTCAATCTGGGGTGGCAGTCAGACCATCTGCCACTTTTATGCCCACTGCTGCTGGATTCAGACCATCTGAGCTCCCAGTCCAGGGGTTGCCTATAGAGCTGAACAATGCTATTTTAAATACCATTGCCTTAGGAATTGATGCTGCTCTGGCCCAACGGGGCTTGTTAGGCCAAGGGTCCAGGGTTTCTCCTCAGAATTACTCTCAGAGTAGGGATTTTATTAGAGAAGCTCGTTCCCTAACTCCATCTGAGCATAGTGTTGCATCCCAAAGAGAAGTGGATGAAGGATTGGAGGAAAATTTGGGGGGCTTTTATTTTTCTGAGGATGAAGGCACTTCTCCAGGTAGACCTGCATATTCAGGTCTCTTCAATCCGGCCCAGTTTAGCACATTATTGTTTAAGGCCAAGGCCGCTGCTAACATTAGTGGCTCTAGTGCCATGAAGGATAGGCCTGTGGCCACTCAGGACCTCGCTGCCAGCCTGTTTTCAGAACAGATGTCGGAGCAAGAGGTGGTTCCTTCGCCACAATATTTTGTGGATGCTATTACGGGGCAGTTGGACCACCCTGGCTCTATACCAGCTCCTAGTGACTTGCATAAGCGCCTGTATTCCACTGAGTAGCCGATGGAGGGACTTTTAGAACTTCCAGTCATAGATTCTCCTCTGGCCAGTTTGGCATCTTTGGCCCTTTTTCCCTCTGACTCAGCTGATGGTCTTAAGGCTGAGGATAGGAAGGCAGAACTGTCTGCTCATAAAAGTCATCAGGCAGTCGCTTGGGCTATTAGATCTGCCACGGCAGCTTCTTTTATTACCAGGACCTCACTTTTGTGGCTCCATCTAATGTAAGACAGGGCTTCCCCGGATGATGTCCGGTTACAACAGGACATTCGCAAATTAATAGCTGCAGCTGAATACACGGCGGATGCGACTATTAACACAGCGAGATTCGCATCCAGGGCTCTGGCCTCGAATGTTACCTCCAGGCGGCTTCTGTGGCTTCGCCAGTGGCAAGCCGACGTGAAGTCCAAATGGCGTCTGGCTTCGGCCCCATTCAAGGGTCGTAACCTTTTTGGGGAAGTTTTAGATCCAATCTTAGTAGAGGGGAAGGACAAAAGGAAGGTTTTGCCTCAATCGTATAGACGGGCGGAGAGACGACCTTCCGCCTTCTCCAGAAGGCAGTCCTTTGGTGGCAATGACCTGGGGCAGCCCTATCAACGTCAATATTCCTCTTACCAGGACAGGTTCCAGGACAGGTTGTCCTTTCGGGACAGGGCTCGTCAACCTCAGTTTAGGAAACCCTTCCGTGGGAACAGTAACTGCCCGTTCAGACGCAACAAGTGACTTGAGGCCGTTCATCCCCATTGGAGGCAGGTTACAGGAGTTTGCTGACCAATGGCGGGAGACAACTACCAATGCGTGGGCGCTACAAACTGTGAGGCTCGGGCTCACTCTGGAATTTTTATCCAGCCCTCCGCATCAGTTTATTCAATGCCCTATCTCCAGGGACACCACGAAAAGGGACCTCCTGCTGGCCGAGATCCACCACTTGAGGGATATCAGGGCCATAGAAGAGGTCCCAAAAGACCAAGAAGGCAGGGGGTTTTATTCGGTCCTCTTCCTGGTTCCCAAGAGCTCAGGGGGTCAGAGGGTCATTTTGAATTTGAAGGACCACAACTTGTACATAAAATACAGGAGGTTCAAAATGCAATCCCTGCTCACTATCCTGGGTTGCATCCGGGAAGGGGACTTTCTGACCTCCATAGATCTGAAGGAGTCATACCTACACGTGCCCATCAGACCCTCCCACAGGAAGTTTCTCAGGTTCGCTTATGCAGGCCACCATTGGCAGTACAGACCCCTTCCATTTGGACTGTCCTCCGCCCCAAGGGTGTTCATGAAGTTGCTGGACATGATAGCGGCGCACCTTCGCTCCAAGCCCATCTGTCTGCAGTGTTACTTGGACGACGTGTTAATTCAGGTGTCGTCGTCGATGCAGGTGGAAAGTGTCACGCTCTCAGTGTCACGCTCTCAGTGTCACGCTCCAGACTCTTCAGGAACATGGCTTCTCTGTAAATTGGGAGAAAAGCCACTGTACCCCATCAACCAGGCTGACCCATTTGAGGGCAGTAATAGACACCCAGTCCTCCCTAGTTTTTCTCTCACAGGACTGCAAGGACAGTATAAGGGACATGGTCCAACAGGTGCGATACTTGGACAGGATGCCAATCCTGCTCCCCTCCCAGTTGTTAGGCAAAATGATATCGTGCCTTTCCATCTTGCCCTGGGCTCGGCTCCATTCCAGACCCTTGCAATGGTTACTCCTGCCCAGCCAGAGGTCAGGTCGCAGCAATTCATTATCCCACATCAAAGTGCCCAGACAGGTCCTGCACTCCTTGGACTGGTGGGTATCGCCCGCCATGGAGAAGGGTTCATTATTTCGGGAGCCGGCGCGACTCGTCCTGACGACAGACGCCAGCTTATTTGGTTGGGGTGCCCACTTCAACAACAAGGTCGCCCAGGGCCGTTGGTCACGACAGGACCTCCTCAACGACATCAACTGGCTGGAGCTGAGAGTGGCCCATCTGGTGCTCCGTCACTTCCAAAAGGATCTTTCAGACCGACACGTACTTCTACTAACGGACAATGTCACGACAAAGGCACATGTGAACAGACAGGGGGGCACCCGCTCCAGAGCGCTGATGCGAGAGGCTCACAACTTGTGCGCCTGGGCGGAGTCTCACCTGAGCTCCTTACGAGCGGACCATATTTCAGGTGTGGCCAACACCCAAGCAGATTGGTTGAGCAGAACAATGCTCGACCAGTCCGAATGGCAACTCCACCCGGTCCTCTTCAATCAGCTTGTGGACAGATTCGGCCGGCCATCTCTAGACTTGTTCGCCAGCCCTCAAAATGCGCAACTCCCATGTTTCTTTTCCCAATTCTACAATTCAGCGGCAGAGGGGACCGACGCACTACGACTTCCTTGGCTGGTGGACCTGTTGTACGCCTTCCCTCCTACTCCTCTGATTCTGCGGGTCGTCCGGAAGATCATGGAGGAGGAAGCAGAGGTGATCCTGGTGGCTCCTTATTGGCCGAGGAGGCCATGGTTCGCGGACCTCCTGACGTTGTCTGTTGCACACCCTTGGAGGATTTCCCCTCACGAGATCTCCCTTCGCCAAGGAGCCGTGCGGCATCTGGAGCCACAATGGCTCAAGTTAGCCGTGTGGAGATTGAGCAGGAAGCGCTGAGAACAGGACACTATTCGGGGGCTGTAATTACCACCATTCTGGCCTCCAGAAGGGCGTCAACGACCAGGATATACGAGGCTACCTGGAGGGCCTTTAGTCGTTGGTGTGCCACTCAGAATCTATTACCTACGACTGCGACAGTACCACAAGTCTTGGATTTTCTACAGGTGGGGTTGGTCAAAGGATTATCTACCAATACCCTTCGCAGACAAGTGGCCGCCCTAGCCACTGTCCTTCAGGGTGAGGGCGCCATCCCACTCTCGCATCACCTGAACGTGCGTAGTTTCTTGAAAGGAGTTTACAACTTACGACCGCCACCTGTTCACAGGTACCCTACCTGGGACCTGTCACTTGTTCTGCAAGCGCTCACGACATCGCCGTTTGAGCCTCTCCGGGACGCTAGTATTAGGCTGTTGACTTTCAAGGTTGCCTTTCTGGTCGCAATAACGTCGGCGCGCCGGATTTCAGAACTTGCTGCCCTGTCCATCTGCCAGGACTTATGTATTTTTCATGCCGACAGGGTGGTCCTTCGCTTAGATCCTACGTTTGTGCCGAAGGTCAATACCTTGTTTCACAGGACTCAGGAAGTTATCCTGCCAGACTTCTGCCCGAATCCTAGACATCCGAGTGAGAGACTTTGGCATACGTTGGACGTTCGCAGAGCATTATGCAAATATGTCAGGTGAACAGAATGATTTAGGCGATCTGAAGCGCTCTTTGTTTCTTTCCAACCCGAGTCGATGGGCATGAAAGTATCACCATCTACCATCGGTCGCTGGTTGAAGGCCTGCATTGCGTTGGCCTATGAGCGTCAGGCCAGGCCGGCTCCTCGCCACATCACAGCACACTCAACCAGGAGTGCGGCCACCACGGCGGCATGGGCTACACAGGCCTCTATCCTCGAGATTTGCAGAGCTGCCACGTGGTCTTCGCCATCACCGTTTGTGAGGAATTACAAACTGGACATGTTCGCCTCGGCGGAGGCGGCATTTGGGAGACGAGTGTTGCAACGGGTTCTACCGGCTGAGGGGACCCCGGACCACTCTGTTTCCCGCCCGACATCTACTTAGCTTGGGTATATCCCATATGTGGACTCTCCATAGCAGCGCACAGGAGAATGAACATTGGCTTACCTGAACGTTCATTCTATGTGCGCTGCGGGAGAGTCCAATCCCACCCTGGTTCTGGTACGGTCCGGGGTCCAGGAGTGGTCGGTGTATCGGATGGTCTACGTCTTCTCCAGATCCGGGTCTTCATTGAAAAAACTGGCCCTCGGCCGGAGGAAGAGGCGTGGCCAAAGAATTTGCAACTCAGTCCCTGGCCAATCAGATGAGGAAATAACCCATATGTGGACTCTCCCGCAGCGCACATAGAACGAACGTTCAGGTAAGCCAACGTTCATTTCGTTCCTCTATTTCCCTTGTCTAAGGAACAGACTTTCTGTCATATATAATCCAGCTGTGGTTTCCACAGTGCTTTTGGAGAACCAGTGGAAAGGTATCACGCTTTACTCAGACAGATGCTTAAATTAGAAGGCTTGTAGGCAAAGATTTGGAGACACAGCTCTCTTGTCTTTTTAGAAGCATTGGAGATGGTTCTATGGCAGTCTTTAATAACAAAGAAAAGCAGCATGATAAACGGTAAAATTCATACCATATATTTAGTATAACCAAGATTGAAAGTTTCTTTCTCTTGTCCTTGCATCACAGTGCTGAGAAGCATTGATTTCTTACTGGAAGTAATAGTTGATTCCCATGGATTTTTTTTTATTCCCATGCAGGGGTGGGTTCCTCCCGGTTTGTACTGGGTCGCCCGAACCAGTAGTGAGGCAGTGGTGACGTCATGATGGCGTCGTGGACCCGCCTTGGTCGGTGCCGGTCTGTGGGCGCCGCCATTTTTTCCGTGAATTTTTGGTGGCTTTTTTACATTTTGGGCCGTTTGTGCTCTGCTGCTGCTTCGGAAAGGGCCCTCCCACCTGCCCTTGGGTTAATGCTCTCCTTTATTCTTCGCCTGAAGCACAGCTGATCAGCTCCTCAGCTGTGTTTCGGGCAGATTATAGTGACTGAGCATGCGCGGACACAGAATTGCACCTGGGAGCGCACGCGCGCGTAACCCTAAGCCACGCCCACAGAGTGGTAGTAGAAATTTTCGGAACCCACCCCTGTTCCCATGGATTGTTATTGTAATGGACCAGTCTTGTCTCAGGCCTTCTTCTGACCATGCCCATTCAGACAAGAATAAGCCTCTGCCTATTAGGCATGAACTCTTGAAATTGCTTTTGATGGAAACTGGCTGAGTTATAGTTATGGGAATAAAAACTGAAGGATCGTCTCCACATAAGCAGCCTTAAGGGAGAGGTATCTATAATAGACTGCTTATGCTGACAGCAAAATGACAAGCTTTGACATTGTCAGATAAATAAAATAGCTATGCACTTGCAACAAAATTATCTGAAGCAATTGTGTCAGTTGCATAGTAACATCATTATGCATGTAGCATCATTGTCTTCCTATTTTTTTTTCTTCTTTGCCACCATAAGCATCACACTATGAGCTCCTGAAGGAAAGGCAGGCTATCTATAAATTAATAAAATAAATGTCCTTTTATATATTGAACCACATGTTTGGGTTATAGGGAATTAGGGGTTTTCTGTCTTGAATTAAATATTTATATTTTTGTAAATCTCTGTGGTGTATTCCTTAAACATTTTAAAACTGAATTTCCTTTGTAAGCTTACTACAGCTTTTTTCTGTTCCTTCACCACTACAGGGGGTGGTGTGAATATTCCATCAAACAGCACACGTGTGTGTTTTTAATTGCACATGAAAACTAGTTCTGGATCAAATTCTGCAGTTGAGGCCAATATTATTCTGCAGGAAAATTACTGACTTGCTTATTTATTATGGTTGTTTGGGTTCCCCTTTGTTCCTTTGTTTGGAATAATTTCCATTTTCTGAAAAGAAAAGAAAAAAGCTGGTAACAAGTTGGTATTTTCATTTCCAGAAAGATTCAGTCATCTTACTATTCTTTTTCATTCAAGTCATTTTAAAGAATTTAACCTTATCGCCTAGAGCACAGCAAAGATTAAGCTATATATTGGATATCCTGCACAGCTCTGTTAGATTTCTATTTCCTTTGTCAGATCTTATTATTGTTTACTTAGAATGTTATTTACTGTTAATATGGGGAAGGATTGTGATTATTTTTTATTCCTTGTCCACTTTCTACTGTACACTTAGCTTACTCCTCTGTTTACGATCTTATTACTGTAGAATTTTGTCAGTAGAACTGAGAATCTTGCTTCTTATTTATAAGGCTTTGTCACTGAAATAGGAAATAGAACATGGACTATAGAATCATAGGGCTGGAAGGACCTTGAAGGCCTTCTTTTTAAATATTTTTATTTTATTTTATTCAGAACATAGTTAAAATAGAAAACACAAAACTCAATAAAAATCCAAGAAGACATAAATGAACCCCCTCCAATAAAACAGTCAGAACATTAGAAAGAGTATATCAAAAAAGAAACACATTATACACATATTATCCTCTGTAGCTGAATACTGATTAATATATTACTACAATTAGTTCTCACCCCTTGCGAAACAGGCCCTTCCAACATTTTTAAACTACTAAATCTATTAGCAACTCATTAACCTATCTTCTATATGTTATATTAGTAACAAAGTAAGCAGGAAAAACAATAATAGTAAAACAGAACAAAATGTTTCAAATCTCTCTGTTAACAAGCTGTTATTGTAATCCATCCGTAGAAAATTTACCACAGCGTCTTAACTATCCCTGATCATTCCAAAAGTTATAAATACATCATCCTGGATCAAAAATCCATGTTTGTTTCTTAATATCCTCTCTTTGTCAATTGTTGGTTAATTAAATGTAATAAATACAGCCTCCAGAATAGGTCTTATCTTTCATCCAGTCTCCCTGCATCTTCGTAGAGGAAAGGAATTTGTCTCCCTCTCTTCCAGCTGAGACCGTAACATTGGAGAAGTATACAGAGTTCTGAACAACAAATGAAATCTACTTTTCTGGTTCTTCAGCTGTCCTTTTGTGTATCTTTATTCAAAGATAAAACTTCATGTTGTAACATTCTTGAACAATCATTAAAGTTTGATCAAGTTTATGTAAGAGAAAACCAGCTAGAAGCTGCATATTTTCCCATCCTTCTTTCTTAGATTTCAGACACTGTTCAGCTATTTTAATCTGTGGAACTTAAATCAGGGAACAAAGAAAATATATATATTTTCCTCTATATTTCAATCCAAAATTATAAGAAAAATTCAGTAGAAATAAACTCTAGGTATTTTGCAAATTCAAAAAATACAGAATTCAGTGGTGATATCTAATATCTCTTCACCACACTCACCGAACATTGCTATGCTTTCTATATGGAAGGGACTGTTCTGACCTAAGCTTCCTGATCAAATAATACAGCACAAACGACATCCCAAAAACCTCTTTTATTTTAACGGCTGGTAATTATTTTCATTGCCAGCCGTAATAAGTCCCAAACAAATGATAACCAGTCCGACAACAGTCTTTCAGGGAAAGGCAGATAAGTACACGAACCTTGATCTTCCTTGACAAACTGCCAAGGACCAATTAGCAAGAAACTTGGCAAGGCCAAACAGAAACAGAGTCCGAGCTAGAATGACATGAGGTGAACGAAGTTGCTTCCTTCGACGAACCCTTTCGTGTGCTCCACTTATATAGCCTATGGGAGGGGCCAATTATCTCCAAGCCTTACTCCCGAGTAGTCCTTCTCCTCTGAAACTGTTCTTGCCTTCTGGCAGCTCTGCGCATGCGCGCATTGAGAACAGGCTCCCCCTGTTCCTCTGCCTCACTCATGTCAGCCTCTGGAGGCTCTGGAGTCAGCACAGACCTGCCAGATGGCCCGGTCTGGATCTCTTTCTCTGACACCAAGCCTTCTCCACTTCTCCAGACTGGCCCATGTTCCTCCCCAGCCTCCTCGCTGCCCGACTCTGCCGCCAGCTCCGCAGGCCGCTGGCAGACCAGAACACCACGCTTCTATCGCTGTTTTCGATCTTCTTCCCCTTCTGCTGTTCTGCTGTATTTTTTTTCTTTTTTTTTCTTTTTTTTTAAATATTCTTTATTAATTTTTCCTTTAAAAAACATACATATACAGTATATACAAAAAACATACAATTGACTTACAACATAAAACAAATACATGACATAACCAGTTCTACGTCAAAAACAAATATGACATTAAAATTTTTCTTTTACAGCTTATTCATAATATTTTCTTATGTTTACCGTTTACAAAGAATTCATTCTTATTCTATACTATTGTTCTAATACCAAAGTATTCCAAATTCACTAAATTGAGTCACCCATTGTTTTCTTTTTCAACAGCTATTTCATTT
>QLTV01002438.1:826751-846354 GCA_003457575.1 Thermophis baileyi
TTAAACAGTGGTTTAAACAAGGTTTTGTAAAATTGCAGTACATACCTTCACGTGATCAAATTGCAGACATGCTTACCAAACCATTACCAGCAGCGCAGCATGAATACCTGCGTGAGATGATGTGCCTTAATTGATGTTTTGATGTATAACTGATATTCGCCCTACTGACAAAGAAGGGGTTTGTCACTACGTTCATTTTAATTTGTCAGCAGGACTCTTATTCTGAAATGACACTGTATACTGATATGAAGTTCTCATGTGATACCTGTACTGCGCATGTGTTAATCTTTCCTTTGTTCTCTTTGTTCTTCACCATGTAGACACAGACTTAGGTGTTCTTATTTTTTGTTATGCAAATATATTACTTTTATTCTTTCCTGGACTCCGGTTTTATTATTGAGAATTGAGAGCAGGGAAACAAGATCATGTCACCTCTAATTATTTTTCTCCGCAACAAGGCCAAACAGAAACAGAGTCCGAGCTAGAATGACTCGAGGTGAACGAAGTTGCTTCCTGCGATGAACCCTTCCATGTGCTCCACTTATATAGCCTATGGGAGGGGCCAATTATCTCCAAGCCTTACTCCCGAGTAGTTCTTCTCCTCTGAAACTGTTCTTGCCTTCTGGCAGCTCTGCGCATGCGCGCATTGAGAACAGCCCCCCCCTGTTCCTCTGCGTCGCTCAGGTCAGCCTCTGGAGTCGGGACAGACCTCCCAAATGGCCCGGGCTGGATCCTTGCCTCTGGCACCGAGCCTTCTCCAGACTTCAGGCCTGGCCCATGTTCCTCCCCAGCCTCCTCGCTATCCGACTCTGCCGCCAGCTCCGCCGGCCGCTGGCGGACCACAACAGGGACAGAGGTTTTCCAGAACAACACATATCAGAAGGAAAAAAGAGAAAAAGCTATTAGAGTCCAGCAAAGGGTTGAAATAAGTCAACATTCAACCGCTGATCAACTTTTATAACAAAAAGCAAAATAAAATAATAAAATCAAAAAGTTAAAGTTAAAATTCCAGCATGCTTAGAAAACGAAATGCTTAACAGGAAAATGGATATGCCCAGTGACTTTTCAATCACTTCCAGAGGGAATTGGAATCTTCAAGATCCCCCTTCCCCACTGGATCCACGATCGTCCAAAGTCATCTTGGATCACTCCCAGGGGTGGGATTCAGCCAGTTCGTACCGGTTCGGGCGAACTGGATGTTAATTTTACATCTGGTTTGCCGAACCGGTAGTTGCAAGGACTGGCTGACCCACCCCACCCCGCCCCTCCCAGGAATCTCCACGCAGCCCATTTTGGGTGCCAGGTAAGTGCAGGGCCCGTGTGGAGGCTTTGGGAGGGTGAAAAACAGGCCTACTGGAAGTACCGGAAGTCCAGAAATGAAAGCCTCCAGAGCCTGGGGAGGGCGAAAATGCCCTCCCACTGTGGTGCAGGAGGCCGAGTAGGCCACGCCCCCATGACCACGCCCACCCAGCAACTGGGCAGATAACCGGTTGCTAAAAATTTTCAATCCCACCCCTGATAAGTGCTCCCCTTCAAAACCAGGGAGCAGCACTGCCAAAGAACCAGCTTTAGCAGTGAAATCAGCAGATTGTCAGTAGGGGGGGGGAAACATTTCTGAGCAGCAGCCATCTGGAATGGAGGGGCAGGACCTTGAAGGTCTTCTAGTCCAACATCCTGGTCTATCATCTTATATGATCCTAGTCAAATGTTTGCCCAGTCTTCCAGTGATGGAGCACTCACAACTCCAGGAGGCAAGCTGTTCCATTGATGAATTGTTCTCACTTTCAAAAAATCTCTTCTTCTAGTTTGGATCTCTCTTTAACAAGCTTCCACCCATTACTTCTTGTCCTTCCCTCTCATGCTTTGGAAGATAAGCCAATCCCCTTTTCTCTGTGACAGTCCTCAAGTATTGGAATTAATGGATGGATGGGTAGAGGGATGGACAGATGGATGGGGAAGTTATTTTACTAATCTCAAATTTATATCTCCCCTGCATAAGATCAAATTTTTTAAAAATGAATTTTTAAATATACTTGACGTGTTAAAGCAACAATGTCCACAAAAGAATACAAATGATAGGAGTTTTTTTCATAACAGGGAAGAAGGCCTGGGTAGGACTTTCTAAAACTAGACTGTGGTGGCAAAGAAGACCATTTTTTTCTTTCTTTACAAAATGTAGTTTTTCTTTGTTGCCTATTGTACACATTTCGAAGATGTTGCTGCTTCTTAACAATAGCACTTATATACTGCTTCTTAGTGCTTTACAGTCCTCTCTAAGTAGTTTACAGGGTCAGTATATTGCCCCCAACAATTTGGGTCTTCATTTTACTGACCTTGGAAGGATAGAAGACTGAGTCAACCTTGAGCTGGTGAGAATCGAACTGCTGGCAGAATTAGTCTGCAATACTGTGTTCTAACCACTACAGCCACCAAGGCTCCTCTTTTTCCTATTGCAGCTTTTCTTTGTCTTTTTACTTAAACAATTACTTACTAGCTCTTGGACCATAATCTTTGCCCACAATCTGAAATTATTTGTTGCTAAAATAGTGTAACATAATTAAACAATGTATCCAAAATCCCTTTGATGATGGCCTATTCGGATGGCCTTCATCTTATTTTGCCACTAAATTGTGTACCTCTTGTTCCCTAGAAGAAATGGGCCCCCAGTCCATTACAGACAATGAGCAGTAACTTTGAAGGCTGAGTCATTTTCAGATTTTAACTTCTCTTTCCATCTTACCCAATTCTACACCAAAATGCCTTTTTTGAAATACAAGAAACAAAATAATTGCCTTATTCTTTTTTTTTTCATTTGTAGTGCAGAGCTTTTGTCCCTCAACTTATATTTATCTTATTTCTAGATTGTCAGTAGAGAGAAGAAATGGGAATTGCCTGCTCCCCAGCTTATACCTTCATCGCCAGTGAGTACTTTATCTTCATTTGCTCTTCAGATAGTACATCTCTCTTTTTCCACTCCTCCTTTCCTATTCTTTAAATAACTGAGCTCATATTAGCTATTCCAATAGATGAAAACAGGCTCATAAAGTGGTGATGTATTTCATTTGAAGCTGTGATTCATATTAGTGCCCTCCTGTGCCTTGTTCGCTTCAGTTGCAACCTTTTAATCTTTCAAAAGACTTCCTGCGTCAAAGCAGTGTTTTGTGATTTGACTGGGAAATGAAAAACGCAAGAAGAGTTGTATAATAGCTGCTGAATGCATGTTCTTATCTAGAACGCTGTAACATGATCATCTGAAAGGCTTGACACCATTTTGGCATCTGGCAGATGAAATACATACACCCCCACACACACACACACACTAAAAAGGCAAAAGAGAGTGAAAGTCCATCTCCGTCAGCTTTTAGTTTCTTAGATTGTAATACATTTTCTTACAGTTTAATGTGAGCTCATGAATGAAAAGTGGAATATAAATCTAATAAAAGATAATCCTTGGATTACAAAGGCAATTGGGACCAGAATTTCCATTGCTAAGCAATGCAGTCATAAAGCACAATGTTATCTGAACGTGATGCTTAGTAACAGTAATTCACAAAGTCCCAATTGCTGGTGTCACCTGAGGACTGTATGGGTCATTAAGGGAGAACCTCATGCAATCCCAACTTCCAACTTTTTACCAGCTTCCCCATTGACTTTGCTTGTGGCATGATGGCAGGGAATGCCAAAAGCCATAATCAGGTGTCCACAGCTCACTGCGATATCCTAATTGCCTACTAGACACTAAGCACCCAGATCACAATCTCAGGACTACAAGGACACTGATGGCCTGAACTCCAAGGACCAATTGTATATTGCACCCAAAATTATTTTTGTAATGTTTGGTTAATATAACAACGAACTTTTGTACTGAATTACTATATTTAGAAAAAATCCTAATCAGCTGTTTAAGTTGGTTGGTGTAAAATGTAGAGTAGCTGTGATAATTTCCCCTGTTATATGGGATAGGAGAATGAGGGTCATTGCATCTCACCCGAAGACAGGTGAGTAAGAAAGTAACAACTAAATTGGATAAAGCTGTGCAAAGCTTTAAAGAAATGCTTTGTTTTTTGATGAAATTTCAGAATTATTTTCTAGAAGGATGAAGCTCTTCTTGCACTTTTGCAATATAGCTGTTACTATGAAAAGAGGCTGAAATAGCTGTTCTTCAGCAAGGTTAAGAGATGCCTTCTCCTGCAGTGTGGCCAACCTCAAGTCAGGTGGCTGCATTACCAAGGGAGAAGCATATGCCCCAGAGGCAGTCCATACACAATTTCACTACTCCCTAAACTTTGGCTAGCAGGTCTTGAAAAAGGCAAGCCAAGAAACTCTTCTTCTCTCTTTGGTTTCCACTGGTTAAAGTTTCTGGGCAGTACATCAGAGGGAGGCAAGTTGATAGGGAGGCAAGTTGATAGTGCTGCTCACCAATCTCTTTTTGTTGCCAAGTGGTCAAATTTCCTGCTTGCAGGTGGTCATTTATTTAAAAAAATTATTTGCTCTTGCTTCGGGGATGGGTGCTGGTGCTGGAATAGTTTATGCTTTGACTCTTACTTATTTAGGACCCCAACTTTTTTATTGACCTGAATACTCAAGAGGTAACATTAACAACTTAGTATTTGCTTTAGTCAGGACTATGAAATATTTTCAACCTATGAGATGACAAAATAGTCTGTACTTCAATTACTTTTCCGAATAGAGATAATCCTTGCTTAACAATGGTAATTGAAACCGGAATTTCCATTGCTAAACAACATAATCGAAGAATGTTATGTCACATGACTGCATAGCTTAATGATGGCAATCCTGGCAGTTCCCATTGCTGTCATTAAGCGAGAATTACCGACCATTATGTGAGGAACATTGCTGCCAGGTGGGGGAGTCTTACCAAAGTGACTTGCAGCCTTTTCTGCAACCTTCCCCATTGACTTTGCTTGCGGGAGCTGGCAGGGAAGATAGCAGATGGCAATCACATGATCCACAGAGCATTGCAACTGGTGTTACTATGAGCAGGTTGCCAAGTTCCCAGATCATGATCACATGATCACAGGAATGTTGTGACATCTGGAATTTCAAGGACTGGTCATAAGTACCAGTCATTCAGCACAATCACAACTTTGAACAATCACTGAGTAAGTGGTCACTAAACAATGACTACCTGTAAAGCAGTGTACTACATGTACATGCAATGGGCAGGAGTACCAATCACATTGTTCTGTCATTCTTCCCTTTCTTTGCAGTAGATTCGTTCTTTGTAAGATAGCAATAGCACTTAGACTTATATACCGCTTCATAGTGCTTTACAGCCCTCTCTAAGCGGTTTACAGAGTTAGCATATTGCCCCCAACAATCTGGGTCCTCATTTTACCCACCTCAGAAGAATGGAAGGCTGAGTCAACCTTGAGCCGGTGAGATTTGAAACGCCGAACTGCAGCTAGCAGTCAGCTGAAGTAGCCTGCAGTGCTGCACTCTAACCACTGCGCCACCTCGGCTCAATGTAATTTAGGTTCAAAGGCAAAGGGCTGTTTCTCATTATTCTTTTTAAAAATGTCATTTTACTATTAATTTCATGATTATTCCAAGAAATTCAATCTGGATGGGTATTAGATCTGATTTTGGTTCTTGATCATTGAAAAACACTCCTGAGTGTTTCTTGTTTGAGTCATTTATTGAAAATGCATCCATAAGATTTTCAGCATGAAGGCCTGAATCTGAAAAGTGGCAAATATGAATTTAGTGAATTTTCTATTGTTGTCAAAAATAAAAATTGGTTTATAAAATTGGCAATGCATTTCCATTTGATTCTTGTTTCAGTTCTTTATTCAGTTGGATAATTGATAGTTCTGAGATTAAATGAAATGTGTTGCCAAAATGAAGAATTTCTCTGGTCTTTGCACAATTTGTACTCTGTATCTATCTCATCCATTCCATTGCCATCCCATGTGCAATTTATACTGTCTTTTGCTTTTCACGTATTTTCTCATCTTAGTGAGACATGTACTCAACACATTGTCCAATTCCATGAGAAATTATAATGTTCCCAGAAGTATACTTAGGTATAAGATCTGCTGGAGGTTTTGCGTTTTGAGATCTGCTTTATGATATTTTCCCTCCAGTCAAGGCACATTCAGAGCCTTCACTAACCAATCTGGGAGTCTTGATTTAGTTAGGAAATTTAAAGACAAAGTACAATAAATTGTTGTGAGCTTAAAAATTGAATAAAAATATACAAAACCTAATTTCCAACCCACCAGTTTTCATCACGTACGCAATATATATTTATTGATTTCTACTGGACTCCCACAATGCTAAGGACTACAGAGAAACTCTCTGGATTATCATTATGTCACAGAGTCCCCCTGTGTAAGAAATATAGAATATCTGAAATGCTTTCTGTAAAACGGAGTGTGAAATGTAATGTAATTCCCTTCTGATAGAAATGTGGTAATTTAGCAAGAGGGCTTAAGCTTTGATGGAACAAAACATCATATCTGACATAGCTATTGCTATACGGATTGGCATATGATGTAAAGCACTTTCCTGGTGCAGATTGTGTTAACATACTTCGCAGTTAAAGAAACAATTAAATTCTACAATTACATTTTCAGTTGGGATTATTCTGGGCTTATTTAGTCAGAAGAATTTGACTAGGCTTATGCGTTTTAAGGGGGCTGGAGATGAATGTTCATTAGATTTTTTGGGAAAGTTATGTCAAAACAACATTTCATGAAAATGTTCATACGTATTCATTGTTTTTACTTGTAAAATGCCTTTTATGTGTATTATATGTTAATATACATTTTGATTTGATTTTCATTCTTTCATAGTACTTTTTTAAGTCAATCTGATATATGTTGTCTGAAAATTATGGCCAAAGATTCTTCTGAATGTCATTTGCCTAAATTACAGCAACATGATGTTTCTATTAAAATGGAATCCTATAAATGAGGCATTCTTGCAAGAGGAGCTATCTTATTATTATTTTTATTATAGTTTGTTAATACTATTCCAAATCCTGGCTAGGCATAATATAAAAACCACTAGAGACTGTGGTTAAAATCTTTGCTTAAAGTAATAAAAATGATATTATTCCTTTATTTCCTTTCTGTAGAAGGACTTTATATATAATTTATAAATTATATATACATTAATTTATAATTTCTGTTGATAAGTGAATTTTGCCCCATTTTATGACCTTTCTTGCTACAGTTGTTAAATTAATCACTGCAGTTGATAACTAGAGCCGAGGTGGCGCAGTGGTTAGAGTGCAGCACTGCAGGCTACTTCAGCTGACTGCTAGCTGCAGTTCAGCAGTTCAAATCTCACCGGCTCAAGGTTGACTCAGCCTTCCATCCTTCTGAGGTGGGTAAAATGAGGACCCAGATTGTTGGGGGCAATATGCTAACTCTGTGAACCGCTTAGAGAGGGCTGTAAAGCACTATGAAGCGGTATATAAGTCTAACTGCTATTGCTATTGCTAACTAGGTAACACGGTTGTTAAGTGAATCTGGCTTTCCCATTGATTTTGCTTGTCAGAAGGTCATAAAAGGTGATCACATAACCTTGGGACACAGCAACAGTCATATGTATGAACCAGTTGCCAAGCATCTGAATTTTGATCACATGATCATAGGGATGCTACAAATGTAAGTATAAAAAATGGTCATAGGTCACTTTTTCAGTACCATTGTAACTTTGAAAGGTCCCTACATGAACTGTTGTAAGTCGAGGACTACCTGTATTTATTTTAGCAAAAATTACTAAAATCATTAAACTTTAGCAAAGCTTATCATAGTAATATGATAACTAATAGTTTGTGATTAATGTGACACAACCATGACACTGTAGGCCAGTAATGGCGAACCTTTTTTTGCTCGGGTGCCAAAAGGGTACGCGCGTGGGAGTGCCCACACCCATAATGCAATGCCCTCCCCCGTGCATGTGCACACAAACCCCCCCCGTGCTGCCCCCCACGCATGCACACAGGGCTCACTGAAGCCTCTGAGCCTGTGGATGGCGAAAAATGGATTCCAGCTGATTTTTGGCCTTCCGGAGGGCGGGGGGAGGTCGTTTTCGCCTTCCCCAGGCTTCAGGAAAGCCTCCTGAAGCCTGGGGAGGGTGAAAAACGGCCCAACGGCCCAACCGGAAGTTCGTTTCCGAACTTCCGGTAGGCCTGTTGGGTCCGTTTTTCGCCATCCACAGGCTCCAGACCCTCCGGAAGGCCGAAAATCAGCTGGCCAGCGTGCACATGCACGCTGGAGCTGACATAGGGCAACGCCTCGCATGCCCTCAGATATGGCTCCGCGTGCCACCTGTGGCACGTGTGCCATAGGTTCGCCATCACGGCTGTAGGCTAACAAAGATAGAACATTCCTTTGACATTTACTGGACTTTTTCATCTATATATATATATATATAAATGGCTGTATGTATGTATGTATGTATGTATATATATATGTAACAAGTACATAGGTTGAATTGCCTTTTATGATTCTCTGAGAGCATCTTTGTAATTGATCATAATGGCTTATAATAACATTGGCTTGTTTGTTACACAAAAACAGTTCCTTCCTCCCACGATGTGTTCTCCGTGTATGTGAAGGCTGAACAAGGGTGGCTTTTCAGTTGCTTCTTTTTTCAGTTACGTACAGAAATGCATAGCAGAAAGCAGTGTTCACATTCACACTTTTTACAGTAACCTAACTTCTGTGGAGGGCAGTGGTCTTGGTTTCAGTGCTGAATTAGCCACATACAAAGAGGTAAGTGATGTACCTTTCTAATGTACACTGTATGTAGAAAATTTAAAAATATGTTTCTGGAATATAAAAGGAAGCACTATAAAACTCTCAGTGAGTTGAGCAGGGCTAAAACTGTTGAAAGTAGTCCTTCCAAATTGAAGAAGACACTACAGTCTGCAGTCAGTCATGAAATTGTATACATATTTAAACTAGGCTAAATCCTTACAGAGTATAGTAGTAGAATAAATGCAAATACTGTAGGATGAACCTGTGTAGAATTGAATTTTAGAGTAATTGAAAAGGATCTAAATGTTAACATTTTTCATAAACAAAGATGAATGTAATTTATTAAAATATTTACTCTGCCTTTCATTCATGTAGATCTACATGCAGCTAATAATAAATTATAAGCAAGCGGTAAACATATGTAAAAAGTACAAACAGTAGGACAGTTGATTAAATCCAAAAACTGGAGAAGCCCAACTAGAGCAGATAGTGAATTTTTGCTCAGTTATGACGTACAAAATACTGTGCTTAAATATGTGATCTGAAGACAGATGGATTAATCTGACATTTTGAGGAAAATAATTTAGAAATCTCTGTTCTAAAGAACTGCTAACTAGTATTGTTTAGCCAACCATAACTACATTCTTGCAACTATTAAGTATATTCAAAATACAAATAGTAACCCTGTGTGCACTTCAAAAATATTCAGAACAAGTTCTTTGGGCTTGTCAATTAACCATCTTACAATATAATCATCTTCAGGCTAACAAAAGATGTTGATCTCATTTAGAAAATGCTATTAAGAAACCCTAAGAAAGAAAATTTCGTAAGATTGGCAGACTTTCCCTCTATTTTGTTATCCCACAGAGAGAGGGAATTACCAGGTATGATGATGATGTTATCCATCCAGTTGTGTCCGATTCTTGACAATTCTATGGGCCAGGTCTCTCTACATCTTTCAAACTTGCACTAATTATTTGAGTTGCTCTATGCTTTGGCTGGTGTCAGCTTGGATAGTGCCCAACCACCATGTTCTATATTTATATGTAATGTATGACATGTGAATGTAACTTTTTCAATTAAATTGTGGAAACTACATGCCAAGAAATGTCTTGTTTTTCTCTCTTCTACTTTTTTTTGCCAGAAATAAAGCATGGATATGCAAAATCACGGCAACCCTCCTCCCCTAAATTCATGCAATCAGGATACAACTACAAGAGCTATTAATCTTCTGCTTGGGGATATAGACATGTATCAATAACTCTGGTCAGGAGATATATCAGCAGTTTAGTGGTAGATTCTACATAATTAGGTTTCTGCTGATGGTTTTATGACTTTTTCTTAAGCATGCTGCCCAAACTATCCTGAGTACAAGGAAGATAGTTTAGATGGGTCATTAGTTATTTAAAGGATTGTAAATTTTACAGTTCATTATCATGTTTTATAGAATTTTGTTTTAGATGGTATGTGATGAAAAGATAGAAAAATGTAACAAAATGTTATCATTTGTTATGCTAGTAAAAAAATTGCAATCAGATTAATTTCTTTTAAAATGATGTTCCCATTTTCAGATATCAAATAGTTATGTATTCTTTGTACTGCAAAATACTTAATAAAAATGAGGAGTCGAAACTAATGCTTTCTCACTGTATGAATCGCTATGAAATGGTGGCAGTTTGGAAGCCTTACTCTATGGTTACAACTTGTCTTCTTGGTGTAACCTATGTTGTCCAATCATCAAAACTATAAATCATAGGTTCATTTTTTTCTGTTTTACACAAAAAATCCATGCAGGATTTCCAGTCAGCAATAATTATATTTTATCAAATTAGTCAATTTAATAATCTTAGAAAATTTTATCATCTTCACTCAACCATTCCTCCACTGTGGATAGCACTGAATCTTTCAATCTTTATGTATAAAGTAATCTTCCTACAGATAACCATATACAAAAACAATACGTTTCATGACTTCCCCCCCCAATGGTTTGTCCATCAACCCCAAAAGAAAAACCTCTGATCTCAATTATATATTAATCTTTAAAATCCACTGCATCAGTGTATTACTTTGAATCCAGAATTTTTTACCTTTCTATATAACCACCAAACATAATAAAATGTCCCTTCTTGTCCTTCACATATCCAGCAGAAATTTGAATTGCCTTTATACAGTAGAATCTCTGGTCGCAACCATAATTCGTTGCTTAACTTTGGTCGCAAACCGATTTGGTCGTGACCCAAACCTAATTTTGGAAATTTGGCACTTACAAAAAAAATGGCGCAGAAGGGGAAATGGGGGGGGGATTTTCCTGCCTGCCATCCTTCCCTCAGTCTGTGCTGAGCTTGAGGAATGGATGACAGGCAGGAAAATTCCCCCTCCCCATTTTCCTCCCATTCACCAAAAAGCCTCCCACGAGCTCCCCAAAAGAGGGAAAAAGCAAAGCAGCTGGCCGTGGAGCTGCCGGCTTCAGGGAAGCGGCCCAACAAGCATCCCCCCGGGCTTATTTTCGGGGTAGGGGTAATATTAGGCCCACCCCCAAAAATTAGGGTTGGCCTTATTATTGGGTTGGGTCGTGTTTTCGGAGAAACACAGTACATTATTTTATAAAAATCCTCTTTTAAGATTATAAAAAAGTCTAAATTTCAATCCTTTCAGCGACGTATTTTCCCTTTGTCCCATCTGTACATTATGACCAAAAAACTTTAGCCTACTTTATCATTCATTATTTCACTTGTTCTTCTATTTTAAATTTCTATAACTACATGTTCATTGTATGTAATACTATTTCAAACTCACAATGTTCAAAACCAAGAACTCTTTGTCCACTTTAAATCATTCTATTAATTGTAAATCAGAGAACCATTGATAACTATATCCCCATTTAACTCTTGGTTTCCCCACCACCACCACCATACAAATCTAAAAATGTTCTTCTGCCACTGTTTAAAATGGTACATCAGTTATCAAACAAGTATTGTCTGAGACATGTTTTGCCTAGTCATTCTAGGCAAGAAATTTCTATTTATCATAAAAATTCTCTACAGAAATGACAGCTATATTTCTCCCATTTTAACATGTCTTTTTAAACTTCATTCTGTCTCTCAACCTACTCATTTTGAAATAACATACAGGTCATGTTTGTCATAATGATATGAACTAGAACATTCTATAAGGGCCAAATGTTTATGAGATTATTCCACATCTTGTTTGTCCAAATGCAGTATCCAAATTCACTGCTCCAGAAGCATTTTTTTGTAGATATGTTCGATACCCATGGTATCATATGTGTACTAAAGTACATACACATTTATGTCCCCAACAAACATACAGCTAGGATTACCGTGAACTTTCCATATACTTTTGTCTATAAATAAACAAAGGAAAAGACATCATACATCCTCATATAATAATTGTGCTACTCATTGTTGAACCATTTGCTAAGCATTCCATTTATTTTCAACACATGTTTTAATTTCACCATACAGCGCTCTCATCACACTCAACAACAATCCTTCAGTTAGCATCTGTATTGTGAGTTATTGTCAAACATATCTAGCAATTTTGTAATTTTGAAAGGATAGTCTGTTCATTAAAGAAGATTGAAGCCCCTGCATAATGGAGTCAGTGTGTAATTATAATAAATCATGTCAGATGCCAGCAAAACAATGCATGAAGGAACAAGTCATGAATAATTAATTTGGAGCTGGCTATCAATAAACAAAGTTAAGAATGATTGTTAGAATCAATTTCCTGTTTTACAGTTAGAAAGGTGTAGCATAGCAAAGATTGCTTATTTGTACCCTATGACAATCATTAAGTGTTGTACCTTATGATTCTTGACGAATGTATCTTGTCTTTTTATGTACACTGAGAGCATATGCACCAAAGACAAATTCCTTGTGTGTCCAATCACACTTGGCCAATAAAGAATTCTCTTCTCTTCTCTTCTCTTCTCTTCTCTTCTCTTCTCTTCTCTTCTCTTCTCTTCTCTTCTCTTCTCTTCTCTTCTCTTCCAATAGCAAAATTTAGCCAAGTGTAATATTTTGTTGAACATTAATTACTTATTGTCTCTGTACTAGTTCATAATTTCCAGTTGTGAATTTGAGGAGATGATCACATGATAAATAGTTGCTTTAATATTATGGGAAAATAATGGACAATTGGATTTAACTGACTTATTTTCTTTCTTTTCAGAAACCATATTCTTCATTTCCCTCCCTAAAGCAGAATTGGGAAGAATATCGGCTTCAGTGTTTAAAGTATCTCCGAGAAACACCCCCTCTTGTGACAGGTAGGGCTTCTTAAATTTAATATATGGCAACCACAAACATATCAATCAACTTTGGGGAGCTACAGAATATTGTCTGAAAATGTTGCCAAACACTCCAAAAGCAGAGTCTTAATAAGGTTCAAACTTCAAACAAAGATCAATTTGTACACTTTCTCACAACTGCCATTGAACATCTTTAAAAGCATATTTTGCTGTATCTCAAAATATTGGGGTTTTTAGCTATAAAAGATATTTTAGCTATAAAAGGCATTAGAAACAACAGCGTGGTTTGATTTTTAGGAAAGCCTTCATCAGTCTAACATTTGGTTGTATGTCTGAATCTAATCAATTCATAAAGATACATTTTTAGATCTGATTCTGAACCACTTTTTTTTTCATTGCTCCCTCTCAGAATTGCACTGTCTGTAACAGCCTTGGAGAATTACCTCTACTTGTAATAATAATAGCCGGATGGAATTAATTTCCCTTTATCATTTTGAGCAGCTAATACTGTTACTGTCATGGTTTAATAAATCCTGTTACCTGTTGTAGTTTTAACATGTTGAATAATGCTGCATAATGGTCTTTTGAGTGGGAATTTCTGCAGTGTGTCAATGCATATCATTTACAATTTAAAACAACATGACAAAAGATCTCTGTCTAGGACAAACACATGAAGTTCTCTGAATAATTCGATAGACCAGTAAGACAATGCCAGGTATTACATGTTGTAAGCAAGACAAAGTGGAAGATAACTAGGTGATCTCAGTGAAAGCGGTTACTTTCCTGACCATACCCATAGTCTTATCTATTTAAGTCATTATCACGTGGTTTCTGTTTGTCAGCTGAAACCAGAATAATTTGTGATTTCCTGAATTTCCTGCAAATTTTATGTATATACAGTATGCACACACGCACACTGGCCACTTTCCAGTCCTTGATATAGAGACTTTTATTAGTGTAATATTCTTTATTAAATGATCAATAATGTCTAATTTTAATTAAGAATACTTAAATCTAATAGTATAATTTTCACTTTTGTCAGTAAAATAGTCGACCTAGCACCAATAATTGCTTCAGTTCTTAAGATTCATTCTGAACATATAAATATATACATAGTTTTAAGTTTTTGTCAGCTGTGCTGTAAAGAATATTGCAACAATTTGTGCAGTGTGTACTTCCTTTTTACAGTTAAGTTTATGATTGATAGTAGGTCTATAAATGTTGTGAGAACAAAATCTCTGAGAAAGGTTTAGTTCAACAAGGGAAAAAAGTGCGCCATTGCCATGACCTGCAATTCTAGACTGGCTTTTTAAAAATCTAATTGAGGATTTGAGCTGTTGAATTTTGAGGTTTAATTGTAAGATTAAATCTTAAACGTTTCCTTCTAAAACTCAATTTGCTGCTTTGTAATTGTATTTAATGATAAAAAAGCAGGGTGGAAATATCTTTTCTAAAGTCAAATAATTAAAGTAATACATATAATACAATGTTATTTGTTAGGGTTTTTTTCCTCTGCTGACTTCTTCTAAATTATTCTCTATTCATAGAAGGCAAGTTTTGCAACAGGACTTTTGACAACTATGTCTGCTGGCCTGATGGTATTCCTGGCACCTATGTGAATATGAGCTGCCCATGGTATTTACCATCAGGTAGCTCAGGTAAGTTACTTGCATACCAATCCTGGAAAAAGGTCAAAATGTTCTTTCTTCTCACTAAGATGCTAAACTTGTCAAAAGCTTAATGCCCATTCAGGCAATATTCTACAGCCTATTGCTCTTCAACCACAGTACAGGTAGTCCTTGATTTATGATGACAATTGGGACCAGAACCTCTGACAAAGGATGCAGTCCTTTGGGAGTTGGGCGGCATACAAATTTAATAAATAATAATAATAATAATTAAGTGAGTCATCATGTGACCATGTCTGATTTTGCAACTTTTTTTTTCTCCATTGACTTTGATTATTGGGAACCTGCTATGAAGTTGCAAATGGTGATTGTGTCACCCTGTGATATTGCAACCATTGTAAATTCAAGGCAGTTGTCAAGTGCTTAGATCACAAACTTGTAACAACAGGGACTCTGCAACAGTCATAAGTCATAAATTACTTTTTTCAGCCCCATCGTAACTTTGAATAGTCACTAAATGAATAGTCTTAAGTATGTAGATCTATGGCTCTCTGAATTATCAGGTATGCTGGCCAGGGATATTATTAGCTATCATCCTCAGACATCTAGGGAATCATCATTTTAGCAGATTTTCCAGAATGAGGAAAATGTTATGATGCAATGGGCTAGACTTTTGCTGACCTATAGGATAGGATTAGATATCTTGTGGCATTCTAAAAGTTGCTGATCTACAAAGCCCAGCAGTCTTAGCCAGCATGATCAGTGGTGAGGAATGCCAAAATTAGTGGCTCAGCAGATTCTGGAAACCCAAAAAATGATAGTCCCTGCTTTAAAATATTATTGTTTCATACAAATATTGTTCCTAACAAGTAATATGTGGAAAGATGAGTCCTAGACTGGAACAGCTGTTAATGAAAATTGGCCTCAGATTGTTGCAAATTACTTGGCAGCTTTTAGGAATTTTAAGCAGAATGGGCTAATTTTATTCATTCTGTTTCAGAGATACAAATGGAAAGAATAGCCTTCTAAGAATATTTAGATGTAAACTATCTAGAATTTAAGAATGTAAGTAAGGGATTGGGAAATCTCTTAACACCCTGCGTGAAGAATTAGAGGCCATCCTTCAAGTAGTCTATTTATTTACTATCCTTAGGATTCATGGCAGCAATTTTGGCTGCTCAGTACTAAAAAGCCTTCAGTGTGGGGGGGAAAGAACCAAGATTTACCATACTCCTGCACCTTAAATAAATTATCACAATTGGCTGCATCTTTAATGTATTTTTGAAAATAAGCAAAAGCTGCAATATCTGGGGATAGCACTAGTGTTTGGATTTCTGGTGAGTTAATCATTAAAGGATTGCAAATCCCTTTAGAAGTAAATTAAGGCTTACAAGCTGCCTTTTCCCAACTGCTCTTGAATTTCCAATTTTTTCCATGGGCAAAATGGGATTTTAAAAAAAAATTATGAAAAGCTGTTTGAGCCCACACTACCCAACTCCACTAAATTTGTGGCCTTCCTTCCCTATTTGCATTGCAATATGTCTTAATCTGCATTTTATTGGTTCTATATAAAACCTTTCAATCTCAGACCTACATAGTTTAGTTTTCTTCCATTTTCTCATCGTATCACAATACCTGGAGACGAGCAATAGTGAGAACTCTGTAGCCAAATAATATAGTGGATCAAATTATTTGTTCAATGTGACAATAAAATACAAATGTGTGCAATGTCAGTTGTTCTCCTGTTGGAAACATTTCTTGAAATGACATGCACAGACCTGTAACTTAGCAAAACCAGTAAGCCAGTAGCTTTTGTTATTTTTAAAGGCATATAATATTTACTGCCTGGAGGCAAAATATAGTTCTGTATTCCTTCAATCTTAATAACATAACTTTCCTTCCCAGTTCAGAATTACAAATTAAAGAAAGCTAAAATATCTTAATTTAATCTAATAATACTTTCTGACCTTGATAGTTTCTTCAAAACATATTTTGCTTCTATGAAAGTAATTATAGCTGCAGTAATGGGGAGAAGGGATGCTTTACGTTGGAGGCCTCAAATTGCGTTAGTACAAAATTTCAGTATTTTCTGTTGTTAATTGTCTATTTTGACTATGAAAAACACAAGGGACTTGGGTACTATTTTGTCTTTCACCTAGCTTCATATGCCCAGATTTTTCCTTCTCTGCATTTATACTTTGCAGTAGGATACAAGGCAAATCACAGTGATGCCAAAATGACAACATGCATTTGGTGATACCATCGCTCAACATTTATAACAGATCAGAATCAGATAAAATTAGAGATAAAATGAAGATAATGATAGGTACCATTATGTATAATAGGAGTACAAGGAGACTGCTAATGGTCCATCTCTTTTTAAAAACTGTAAAAGAGTTTTTAAAACTTGGAAAAGAGCTGTGTTAAAAAAGATGGCTCATATAATTCACAATGTAATTTCATTTTTGTTCATTTTTATAATTTAAATTCAGCTGCCAGTAACTCTGTGTAAACTAAAAGAAAGTTTGGAGCTGCAAAGATAATCCATTTTATCTTTTGTATCTCCTTCAAGATCCTGTATGTTAATTGTCTAATGCAGCGGTCATCAACTGGTGGTCCGTGGACCACTGGTGGTCCGCGAGAAAATTTTGGTGGTCCGCAGAAAAATTATTTCCATTTTTTATATTGCACTAAATCAGGGGTCCTGAAACTACAGCCCCTGGGCCGGATACGTGCAATGAACACTTGTGTTGCTGCAGAGAGTCTCCCCTTTGGGGTCTTTTTGTGTGGATCGGAGGGGGGGAGAAATTCCGACTTGGGGTCTGCTTCGGTCTCCTGGTGTGGGGCTTTGGCCGAAGGCTGGAGGGAAGTGCCGCTGGTGGCGAAGAGCCGGAGGGCCTCGTTCCAGTGGGACAGCATCATGGCCTGGAACTGGCTGACCATCTCAGCCCGCTGAGCCTCCAGGCGCTGGTACCTGGCCTTGCACTCCCGCAGGTCTTCCCTCTGCTTGGAAAGCCTATGCTCCTAGTCCTCAGTGAGGTGCTTCTGCTGAGCCTCCTTCTCGGCCAGATCCAATTTGAACTGAGCCAGCTGTTTTGCCAACTCTTTCTCCTGGTGGCTGCTTAGCTCCAACAACTGCTTCCTGTTGGGGCACTAAGGAGCCCGGGCGGGCAGGCGAGGAGGGGCTGGGAGGGGAGGGGCGAGTAGAGGCTGGCGAGGCGCCCCTTGACGTGAGTGACATTGAGTTGGCCACGCCCACCCAGTCACATAACCACCTAGCCATGCCCACCCAGCCGGTCATTAGGCAGATCATATTAGTGGTCCACGGGATTTAAAATTATAAATTTAGTGGTCCCTGAGGTCCAAAAGGTTGGGGACCCCTGGTCTAATGGCACTAAATCCTGTAAAACTGAAATCTTCCAAAGATGCAAGTTCCCAACAAGACTTATAGGAACTATAACCATACTTACTGTTTATGGCTTTTCAGAATAGAAGAAACCTGGTATAGTATAACATACCCATGGAGTCCTCTGATGTGTATACCTCAAGCAGGATCTTTAAGACAAGGACCAGCAATGCACTGCTTCAAACTATACTTAACGTTAAGAAAATACACTGAGGGGCTGAACTGTGCTAAGACATGTTGTGTGAATCATATACTTTGATAAAGTTTGGGTGATACATACTTTTCATTTATGTATTTATAATCAAACACACAATTTATATTTTACTCTGGATTATGAGTAAAAGAACTCAGCACCACTCATAGGTGTTGTGACAAGGGTGGTCATCAAGTTAAATGGATGGATGGATGGATGGATGGATGGATAAATAAATAAATAAATAACTGATCTGTGCACAGTACACATTCAGATCAAGAGACTTTGTCTAAACAAATGTTCTTTCAAGTCCCACTACTTATTAAAAAAAATTGAAATGAAGGGAATCTTTAGATGTACCTAGTAAACATTTGCTGTGTGCTTATAGGAGGGATATCAGTTGAAACACAAGTAGAGGATCAGGCCAAGTAAAGAGTAAGGTTTATTTGAATTCTTATTTCACAGTAGAAGACAACTATTTGGGGAGCTCTTTTCACATCCACTTGTCAACACTCGTGTGCTGTACTGCGTACAATCTTTCAGACTATCTAGTCCCAAGGGATGTAGAACTTTTCAGGTCAGAAGCAGTTACATCAGAATAGTTTAGACAGCCAGTGAAGCTGTGGTAAGGTCAATGATTTGGTTAAAGCATTATTAGCCAGTTGACATTTCTGAATACTTTTCAAAGCCAATCCCTGTAAATTTGTTACTGCAGTCATTCTGGGATGTTACAAAGGCATTGTTGCTTCATAAATTCTGGATATAAAACAAAAAAATTATTTTATGTTGAGATGTTAATTCACTGAGGCAAGAAATTAATACATATTTGCATGCTGCATAATATAGAATCTTTCACATGGACACAAGACATAGGTATGATTATCATTACTTGTAGCATAAGTGCAGTCATGGCTACAAGTGTAGCCATTTCTAAATTTTGCAAATAATTTTGATCATATCAGAACAGTGACATGGAATTATTTTGTGGAAAAATGTTAACCAAAGATCCACAGGAGAGATAAAAATGTTACCAATGATTTTCTGAAAATTGTTATTTCTAAAGTCTGGTTGGATCAACGTATCCTTTTATATATAAACTAGTGAATTTTGCTTGTATTTATAGAAGCATATTTTTATATTTAGAAAATATATGCTGGCAAGAACACATTACGAATACGACTTGTGTTTGTCTCCATTAAAAACAGGCATAAAATAGATGCAATGTTTTGTTCAATGATTTTCCTTCCTTCCTTCCTTCCTTCCTTCCTTCCTTCCTTCCTTCCTTCCTTCCTTCCTTCCTTCCTTCCTTCCTTCCTTCCTTCCTTCCTTCCTTCCTTCCTTCCTTCCTTCCTCCCTCCCTCCCTCCCT
>QLTV01002438.1:854683-916592 GCA_003457575.1 Thermophis baileyi
GATTGATTCCATGACTTTGCAGGTGACGCAACATAATGAGATTGGTCAGTAATTTTCGACGTTGCTGGGAACTCCTTTTTTGAAGATAGGGATGACTATGGCTAGTGACCATAAGTTGGGTAAGGAGCTAGTCCTGAAAGATTTATCAAAGATTATGCTAAGAGGTTCAGCTAAGGCTGTGGAGAGCTTTTTTAGGAAATATGCACATAGTCCATCAGGTCCAATAGATAGAGATGGTTTTAGGTTGCATAATGCCTTTTCAATGTTATCTTCTGTAAAATCAATTTGTGATAGATTTTTGTAATTATTTATGGTATGACTAGGAAATATTGGGCATGAGCCATTGCTGTTTACAAAGACTGAGCCGAAGAATGTGTTAAAGAGGTTGGCTTTAACGGTTTCATCGTTATAGTCTTTACCATTAGGTCCTTTAAGGGGTGGGATGGATCTGGAGTCTTTGAGTTGGTTGTTTACAAAGTTACAATTTTAATGGAAGATCTAGTAGATATTGGGTTATTGAAAAGGAAATGCTTCTTAGAATACATATACATATAAAAATATCTTTAGCATCTGCAGCAGATTATTTTTTCACTGATCTTAACAAACTTGTAAAATGAAGCTTTATTACCCTATGTTATACTTGGGAACTGATGCTGAAGTCACCTTATAATCCAGGTGAAAAAATAAAGTTTGCTCACTTCCTAGCATACTATGAATATGGTACACCCCTAGCCTACTATGAATTACAGCAGGCAAAAAAGCTGATACAATCCTTGCTTGTATAAACAGAGGCATAGAATCAAAATCACGTGAAGAATTAGTGCCACTTTATAAAGCCTTAGTAAGGCCACACCTGGAATACTGCATCATTGGTCAGCACATTACAAAAAAGATGTTGAGATTTTGGAAAAAGTGCAGAGAAGAGCAACTAGGATGATTAAAGTCCTGGAAACAAAAACAAATGAAGAACGGTTGCAGAAACTGAGTATGGCTAGTCTAGAAAAAAGAAAGACTAGGGGTGACATGATAGCAATTTTCCAGTATTTGAAGGGCTGCCACAAAGAAGAAGTGGTCAACTTATTTTCCAAAGCACCAGAAGGCAAGACAAGAAACAATGGATAGAAACTAATCAAGGAGAGAAGCAATCTGGAATTAAGGAGAAACTTACTAATACTGAGAACAATCAACCAATGGAACAGCTTGCCTTCAGAAGTGGGTGCTTCATCACTGGAGGTTTTTAAGAAGAGACTGGACAGCCACTTATCTCAAATTGTATAGGGTTTCCTGATTGAGCAGGGGGTTGGACTAGAAGACGATTAGGAGCCGAGGTGGCGCAGTGGTTAGAGTGCAGTACTGCAGGCTACTTCAGCTGACTGCTAGCTGCAGGTCGGCTGTTCAAATCTCACCGGCTCAAGGTTGACTCAGCCTTCCATCCTTCCGAGGTGGGTAAAATGAGGACCCAGATTGTTGGGGGCAAGATGCTGACTCTGTGAACCGCTTAGAGAGGGCTGTAAAGCACTGTGAAGCGGTATATAAGTTTAAGTGCTATTGCTATTGCTAAGACCTCCAAGGTCCCTTCCAGCTCTGTTCTCATTGATTGTTTGAATATTGTGTAGTAGATATGTTTGATCAGCTTTTTCTGTGTTTCCATGTACAATTATTGGCTTTGTGTTTCTGTCTGCTCCATTGAAGCAAACTATGACACAACAAAACAGGAAAAGTCCAGTAATTTTATTTCAGCTGTTTCTGCATTACCCTTTTCAGGACTCACCAGGAAGACAGTTGTTATTCCTTTCTGTCATCTACACCACTGGATATGCTCTTTCTTTCTCAGCCCTTGTTATAGCAACTGGCATCCTCCTTTGGTTCAGGTAAGGCATGTGGCTAAAAAGAATGAATTCTATGAAAATATCTGGTACTTGATGCCTAACTTCAAAAATTAAATGTAACAATGAATAATTAGAAAGCATAAAAATTAAACTTCATATGATAATTGGGAAATTTTCAAAAGTATGGGATTAAAGAGAAGTGTATAATAAGAAGTGAAATACAATTTGTCTTGAATGGATTTGCGGGAAAGGAAAAAAGCTGCACTATAAATAAATAAGCATTACTTTTAAATTGGAGACAGTTAAACTGGTATGAATATTCTGTTTTATAAATTGGCAGAACATTTGTTTTGTTAGAAGTAGAACAGAAGAACTTTTTTTCTACAGAATTTTGTTCTGCTACTTCATCTGCTTTTAAATATAGTTTGTTATAAATTGGTAGAAATAAGGAGAAGGGGTTTTGAAGTAAAGTACTGCTGCTGCAATGATAGGTTTAGTCACTGAATTAAGTTTTTCTTTTTGACATGTTGAAATTTATGTTCTCTTGATGCTCATAATGAATTTTCATTTTTGCTTATTGGGATCCCAGAAGTGAAATCATGCTCCACAGAGGTGGTATTCAGCCGGTTCAGATCGGTTCATGCGAACCGGTAGTAGCGACCTGCGGGTGGGCCCGCCCATCTGCCCTGGCGCTATGCCGTCCTATTTAGCCACGTTTTCAAGCTGCGCACCTGTGTGCAAGCCACGCGTGCGAGCAAAGCGTGTAAGGCTGCGAGCATGCGCGGAAGGGGCGTGTGCGAGCAAAGCTAGCACGTTTTTGGTGCTGGGCGAACCGGTAGGTAAATTATGTGAATCCCACCTCTGATGCTCCACTTATTCCTACTGTGTGCATGCAATTCTTTCTTAAGTGCTATATCAGTAATAGTCCTCTCTTGCCTTTCAAACAATTGCTGGTAAATAGCATGATTTCTCTTGATGGGAATTGATTCTTCTGTCACAATCTCCTGCAGAAATGTGCAGTACACAGGTAAACTAAGCATGTTTTACACAATGGATTTTTAAATCTTTACCTACGGGACTTAAAACTCAATTTTAAGCCTTTGTTTTTAAACCTTTTTCTCTGAATACTATAGAAAATGGTACTCCAATAATAGTTTTGTATATTTTTCAGTATTAGTAGTTTGCTTTCCGTTTCAGAAATGAAAGCAACCCACAAATTTATTTTAACTCTACAGTGTAAACTATCTGATGTACACACTTCAGTTTTGAACAGAGCTCCCTTGGTACCTCACTTGACAGTCATTACAGCCTACACATTTTCAAGTGAATTAAGCATCATAATTATATTTACAGGCATCTGCATTGTACCAGGAACTACATTCACTTGAATCTTTTTACTTCATTTATCCTACGTGCTGTGTCCATCTTCATTAAGGACTCCATGCTCACGTGGATGTACAAGACAGCCCCTCGTCAACATCAGTGGGAGAGTGTAATTTCCTACCAGGTATATGATAAGGCTAAAAATGTTTTCCTAAACAGAAGTATGTGATTGCAATATATTTGCATTAAGGTGTGCATTTCCTTTTGGGGGAAAGCTTGTTAGATTTACATATGAGTATAGATGAAAGTACTTAAAATAGAAATCCCTTTCAGTTCCCTTGAGGATAAGATTCCTTCTTCACTTCAATTTTCTTTTCTTTTTTTACATTTCAGAAGTCCAAAAGCAACTGTAAGTGCTTAGATCTTCCTTAAAATGGTAAATCTTGATAACACGTCCAAAAACTGCTTTTTAATCACCATCCTAACAAATATGATTAGAAATATCCCTTGAAAAAGGTATCATTTTCCTCATAATAAAAACATTGAAATACCACATAATACTGTCTAGCCCTATTCCTGTTCTATATAAATAAACCCACTTTTGTCAGAGAGAGGAACCAGGATATAAGACGCAATTGGGAATGTAGTCACTAACATTTTCAGAGGAAATGGCAGCTCTTATTTTTACTCAGAGTTTTATTCTTGAACAATGGCTTACATTCTGAGAATAATAAACACAGAGAAACAGATAGAAGGAGAAAGCACTGCTCTTCTGAAATCTCTTCAGAATATAATGAGGCATAAGCAGTGTTTGAAAAAAGGGAGTTTATATACTTTGGCAGAGGCAAAGTTTTGCCTTCACAAGGCACCTCTGCATCATTTTCTGGCAGCTTCTATTGCCACAACCCAAGTTGCTCAACTGAGGCCTCTATATTGAGTGACATTTTTTGTAGAGCATGAGCATAAGGGAAGCTGCCTCTTGGGCAGAATAGAAATGTCCCCTTGGACATAGTTGAAAACTATGCTATAATGCTTCAAGGCAGCTAAGAAATAGTTTAAATAGGCATGCTAAAGGGTTGCATAGTGCAGGAATATTTGCTGCTGAATTTGATTATTTTTTTAGCCTGCTGTTGACAGTCTCCAAAGGTTGCTCTGTTATCAAATCTTTGAGGGCATTGTGGCATTGTGGTTTCATGGGCTACTTTACATTTTTCCTGGTCTGCAGCACCTAAAGTATTTACTCAAATCTCTGCCCTCTCAGGAGTCACTCAGCTGCCGCTTGATCTTTGTGATGATGCAATATTGTGTGACTGCAAACTATTACTGGCTACTGGTGGAAGGAATGTACCTGTATACTCTTCTAGCCCTCTCAGTATTTTCAGAGCAGAGAATCTTTCGACTTTACCTTTGTGTTGGCTGGGGTAAGTAGGTTTTCTTGCCCCTTTTCCAAATATGGTATTTCCTGGTTTAGTATTTTAGGAGATGAGAACTGAGAAAATACTGCTTTTTATTACAAAGAAATATTGATTTTTTTTTATCCACTTTCTCTGCTTTTACACTCGTGAAGAGCCTTTCAATAAGAACATGCTCAGAAATAATGCAGAGGCCTTTCTGAATTCTCTAGCACCATCAGTGACGATCATTTGCTTTACTTTTAATGCTAGCATTACAGGTAGTCCTCGACTTACAACAGTTCATTTAGTGACCTTTCAAAGTTACGGCACTGAAAAAAGTGATTTATGACCATTTTTCACACTTATGACCATTGCAGCATCCCCATGATCACGTGATTGACATCCAAATGCTTGACAACTGGTTCACAGTTATGATGGTTGCAGTCTCCCGGGATCATGTGATCATATTTTGTGATCTTCTGACAAGCAAAGTCAATGGGGAAGCCAGATTCACTTAATAACCATGTTACTAATTTAACAACTGCAGTGATTCACTTAACAAATGTGGCAAGAAAAGTCATAAAATGGGGCAAAACTCACTTAATAAACTTCTCACTTAGCAACATAAATTCTGGGCTCAATTGTGTTCGAAACATCTGTACCTGTACTAACATCTGTACCTGTACTAACATCTGTGGATAATAACGAATGAGCCAAAATAATGTCTTTACTTGTAGGACATTGATTGATTGATTGAATATCATGCCTTTATTATTGTTACAAATAACTCAAGGTAATGAACTTATCCAACACACCTCCCTCCTCATATTTTCCTCTCAACAACAACACTGTGAGGTGAGTTGGGCTGAGAGAGAATGATTGACCCAGAGTCACCCAGCTGGCTTTCATGGCTAAGACAGGACTTGAATTCACTATGTCCCACTTTTTAGCCTGGTGCCTTAACTACTGGACCAAACTGTCTCTTACATGAGCTGTGTATTTACTTTCAAAGAGAGAAGACATCTTTCTCCTTCTACCTGATGTTGGTCCTAGAGTTTACTAGCATAAAACCATGTGTTATTTTTTTTCTTCATTAACCTTCCTTCTTGAGGTGTAATTCTCTATTTCATGGCCCAGAGGTTTTTTTGTTTTGTTTTGTTATGTTTACTACCATGTTGCCTTATGTAATCAGGCAAATCTTTTAAGATAATATATAATGTTTCATTGTAAATATACATTATCCGGTAGGCTGTCATTTCATTAATCAAATCATTTTTAAACAGTGACATACTTCTGCACAGGTGCAGAATATACAAGACAAACTTCCCAATATGTTTTAGATTGTAGAATCACTGTAGATCCTTAGTTTAATACAGTCTAGCCTGTATTGTGTTAAATGCCAGTGGGGTAAAATATTTAAATACATCTTGAATGGGTTTGATGGAGCTTTTTCTCTTCCACAGATTTACATTCCTATGAGAACATTCTAAATAAGTGCACTGTAAAATTTATATAAATGATCAGCTGCATATTATTTATGTGACCCTTCCGAGTACACATGATGTATGGAGGATGAATATATTATATTCTGTCACAACCAATAATCAATGAAGTATTCATAAGAAAATATATTGGGCTGTTCTAGTAAAGTTGCATAGATCTCATAGCAACCTACTTACTGTAAATTATTTAAACTTATAGAAAGCAAAAACATGCAAAATGGTGAGCCCTATACTAAAATTATTGAATAGATTTCTAAGCAAATTGAAATTGAAGGTTTTATTGTTTTATTTTTATTGTTTAGTAGAAACCCAACTCCATTACAAAAAACATAAAAGGCTGACCTGAAATATTTCTGATTGCAGATTATATTTAGCAATACTTGAGTTCAGTGGTTGTCATCCAGGATGCTAACTATATACAGTAATGTTCTGAACAGAGGCTGTCTAATGCCTGTTATGAGCTGAAAACAGAACACTAAATGAAGCAAAAGGGGTTGTGTAATTTGTTTAGAACAAAGAACCCAAAATAAACTTTGTATACAAGGAGTTCTGAATCATGCACAATTATCCTGCTGTGATCAACAGATCTTTGGGCTACTGAACCAGAGGTGGGTTGCTGCCGGTTCGGACCGGCTCTATAGAACCGGTAGTGGGAATTTCCCCCCACTCGCCGAACCGGCAGCGATGGCCAGCTGGACACGCCCCTGAACCGGCTCTCTCAGCGGCGCCATAGGCGCTGCCATTTTGTTTTTTGCTTCTGCGCATGTGCAGAAGCTGTTTTTTGCTTCTGTGCATGCATAGAAGCTTGGTTTTTAGCACTGCGCATGCGCATGTGCCTGCACGGTGCGCAAAGCGTGCACGCCCACACAGCGCATGAGGAAGCGAACTGGCAGCGAGGTAAGTTAGAACCCACCCCTGTACTGAACGTACTGTAGTTATCATCTATTTTCTTTATTGAGGTGATACTGTCGTAAGACATATGTTTTTAAATCCCATTTTATAGGCATAAATGAGGATAAGGGGTCAACTAGTTAAACAAAAATAAGAGTTTGTCCCTTCCTCTTGTGTATGTAACAATTCAGTCTAATGTCTGATTTCTATAAGGTAATATATAAAGTGAGATTCCCTGTGTTCCAACTATCTAAATTGCCCAAGACCACCAGTATGCCATTTTGCAGCAAATCCCAGGCCCTAAAGAGCAAAAGTCGCTAAATGATATTTGAACACTTTACTGGTGTTCCATTCTCTGTTTTTATTTTCCTTTTTTTCCCTTTAGAAAATCATGCTCATTTTATTCTCAGCCTGTGAGAGATTTCTTTCTCCAGGATTAGAAGCATGATCTTTTTGCAGTAAAGGAAACTGAAAAGCAAACTGCTACGGGTAATTCTTCTTGACTTGGACTTATTATTTAACAACCATTTATAGTTATGACAGCATCTGAAACAATGCTTTACACCCAACTAAGCACTTCCAGCCAACGCAAAATGTCACACACGCTCCCACAGTCATGTAATCACATTTTGGGTGCTGTTCAACTTACGACTGGTTGCCAATTACCCTATTATAAAGAGATAATATTTTCAAAAACTTATTTCTGCTAATACTAATATACAGTAGCACCCTGGAGTTTTGTATATAATTTAATTCACTTCATGTTAAAGAAAATGTGTAATTCTACTTATGAAAGAATTCATAAGCTCTTACTTTTATAATGCAAAATCCTAGCTTTGATTTCATAAATAAGATATACACAATTTTATTTCTCCGCAAAACAATCTTGGAGGCTACTAAGACACATCCACGCACAGCAACTGTACAGATAAATTTAACAAAGCACTGTTCCCAGTGCTCTCCTACTGGTGCTGATATGAAATATCAAGGCAATGAGATGAAAGATAAATCTTAAAGCCCAGACAGTCACATAATTTAATTTTGGATTCAAGGCGCATTTGAAATAATTTCCTACAAGGAGTGGAAAGGAAAACTCAGAGGACTTTTTCTTTTTGTGTTGGTAAAACCTTGCTAATGACCTCCTTCATCTGAATGTTAACAGATAACTGAAAATGGGTATTAATTTACTATGATATTTAGTAGAATAAATGTAAAATGGGATGTGCATTTTCTTTCACTATAAAGGGAAAAATACACATTTCAAATAAAACATACTTTGTTTTGAAAACCAATCATAGATTGCATTCCTTAAAAACATATTTGAAGAGATTCTTAACTAATAAGAGTATGAAATTACTTCAGAAAAATAAAAATTGTGGAGGAACTCTGTTGCATAGAATACAAAATAATAGTTATAACATTTTTAAGCTCAAATAGGAAAAGGAATGAAGAGAGAAGTTGAAAATAAGTGATTCGTGTAATCACTTTAATGTAGTCTATACATATGAGTATATAATTTATATTCACCAACCATTAACTAAAGTGCTTTTAAAACAAACTTTTGAACAGCTTTTTATTCTATTATTATTCATGTTTTCAGAGTAACAAAATCAAGAAAGAAGCAACTTTTGGAACTGTTCTACAATTATTTATGAACTGTCATTTGCCTAATTAATGCTTATTCCCTACAAATAGACAATATGTATTACACTTTTCAATAATATTTTTAAAAAACTTTTCTCGTTTTTGGAATTTTTCCATTGCTCCTTGATTTTCATTTCACCAACATTTTCTTTGACCTTGAGTAATTTGTTCTAATGTTAGTAGCCTGTGTAGTTCCTTTCTCTTGGGGACGTTAATGTGGCACATTTTTATACCATTCTGTATTTCATATGAAACTGTTATGCATTCTTTTCTTTTACTTAAATTAAAACTTTATATAGTGATAATATGTTCTTAGACTCCACAGCCCCAGCCTACTTTTGATATGATTAGTAAGTATTGATTATCTTGTAGCAATTATGCTTTTGTTATGCAATTCTGGAACCTCTCCACTGATAATATCTCGCATCCATCAGAACTCAATTGTTGGTCCATGTTTTGCCAACATTATGGTTACCTTCAAAAAGGGAAATTGACTCTGACCTAGTCAAATGCAGATTACAATTCAGTATTTAAGACCATAAAAGTCTACATAGGGAACAAAACTTTCATCTACAAAGAGTTCCCAAAGGATCTCTCTGTACTGGTTCACAGGGTAACAGAATGGCAGATAAGACTTGGCATTAATAAGTCAGATTAGTTCACATTAGGGCAGATACTTATAACTCCTTGCAACCACACTGATGTGTTCAGAATTGCCACTAACTACTCAAAAAAGATGCAATTACTGTTGCAAAACAACTCTGAAAACATTAACCCAGCATGTGTCTGCAATAAAGTAGGGAAAGATAATGATAGGAATTAGTAAATGGCTTAAAATTAAAAACCATTGTGCTAATAGTGTTATGTCAGTCTATTGTGAACGTGTGTACCTCTAAACCAGTGATGTATGTCTTGCATCACACAAAGGCTATTTTTCCTCCACCACGCACATGCTGTCCATGCACACATACACATAAAAACACACAGGCTCATATCCATTCATTCATTCCTCCATTCATTGAAAAAGCTGCAATGTTTTTCTTAACAATTTAACTCGATGTTTGTTTAGCAGTTTTCATTAACCATTGATGTTCTCTCATACAATTACACTTTCTAACTTATCAGTTGACTAATTCTATTATATGTAGCTTGAGGTTCTTGCAATTCTGCTATAAAAATATTGTTAATAAAATCTAATTACCATTACATTAAATACCATTTACAGCAGACTACAGCTTTAAAATGTTGACCTTAACTTTTTAGTGGAAAATAAATGAATGCTAGGTTATTGGTTAAGCACAAATCTATATATAATTGCACTTTGCCAATTTGTATTCAACAAAAGTACATATTTCTTCCCCTGGGATAAAATAGAAATCATTAAGCTGAAGCGTGTACTTGGTTCAGTATCTCGGACTTTTATTTCACTTTGTTTTTATAAAATTGTAGCTTCCTGATTTTATGAAGTTTTTGCTGTTTTTTATTATTATTATTATTCCTATTCTGTATCCTAGGCAATACAAATAAGAGTCCCTTGGGAGTTGGGCGGCATACAAATTTAATAAATAATAATAATAATAATATTTTACAAAGTAGGTTTGCTCACCAACCCAGCAGTGATGCAGACAGGAACTGCAGTTCAAGTTGTGATTTGCATGCCTCTTATGACATACTAGACAGAATAACTTGTTGCTAGAATATCTTTGCTATAGCCAGCAGAGTTGAAGGAACTAAACAGAAGTTTCCTCAATTTTGTCCTAGTGGAAAATGCTTTAGGAGTGTAGCTATAAGTATCCAATTCCTCAACGATTGTTCCGATTTGCTACTCTTTGGAAATCAGGGTCATGCAAGGAAACATGAATGGAATGATTGGTCATACAGATAATGCTCACTTAACAAGTGCCCTGTCCAGTGACCATTCAAAGTTTCGACTGTGCTGAAAAAGCAGCTTTGCACCTATGACTGTTGCAATATCCCTACAGTCATGTGATCACCATTTGTATGCTTCACAATCAGTTTCTGACAAGCAGAGTTAACAGAGAAGCTTGCAATAAAATTGCAACTCGTGGTCACGTGATATTTCGCTTAACAAGCACAGGCGATTCATGTAACAACCATGACGGGTGTAAGATTATAAGTCCATCATGTGATTTGCAGATGACTGTGTTATTTAGTGGAATTGCTAGTCCCAATTTGGTAGTTAAGTGAGGACTACCTTATCATGAAGGTTTTATGCTAATGGAAGGATGTAAGGTTTGAGAACAAAGTACTCACACACTTCTGTGGCTCTAAAAGTCTAAAATGATACAAAGCAGCACAGCATGTAAGGCGAATAGTCAGATTTCTTATAACAAGTACTAAAAGCTGGAATATTAATTGTAACTTGTGGCAGGAGATTGTGTAGAATTTCAACATTAAAGCAGTTTGAATAGGCTATAAAAACAATTAGTCTTACATCAGATTAATATCAGTTAAATATCATTGTTTAATTAATTAAAGATACACTTTTCATTAGGAAAGCTACTGAGCTTTTCTTTTACCAGCTTCCATAATACTTTCATTCCAGAAAAGCAGAAAGCAGGGCAGAGCAAAATGTCATTGTCTATTCCTGCATTCCTGCATTTTGGATGTTGGGGTCTCTGCAGCTGAAATAGTCTCCCTCGGTCTGTGGTCTCTCACATTAGTGTCATTTTTATGGACTCTTAATAGGAGGGCAGTCAGACTTAGATTCATTCCTACATGGGCAAAACTGCATTTTCCACAACTAGAGAAACCACAACTTTCTATTGTGATGACAAAATCCAAACAATCAGGATACTGTGATAGTTCAATTTGAGACATTCAAATCTGTGTGAGAAAGGGTTAATAAAAATCCCAGTGCTCTTTCCTCCAACATTTTTGCATCCAATCTTCCCAATCAAAAGGAGTGAGAAATTATCTATCCCACTTTGATAATTTTGTTCCATTCTTTATTTATGATACGGTTGGTGCAATATGTCAGCAAGCACAAGAGATAGAAAGAAAAATTTAACTAGAAAAGGGCTATGAGGGACTGTTAGGCTTTGACACGATTTTGATATAGACCTTATTCATTAACCAATTATTCTACTGAACTCTTAAGAAATTTATTTAAGATAAGGATATTAAAACTTTACTACAATAACATATAGTGTTGTTTACTAGTTTCAGTTCTTCATCGGGAATCTAGATTTTTTTATATATACTGTATACTTCCATTTTTTGAATCAATGCTTTTTGCCAAAAACTAGGGATGCAAAACATTTTGACTTCCAAATATTCTTATCCTAAAATCTCACTTTGAGAATTTAAAGTAAAAGTAAAGTAAAATGTGTATTTTTAAAAGATTCATTTCAAGTTCAAAACAAACCCCAGTGTTTATTTTGAAAGTTGAAACAAAGCCATCCTTTCAAATAGCACCAGTTTGATTAATCCAACTGTTTAAAGTGCAGTGATTGGACTGTTGCTTTTTGGCCTGTGATTGATTTTATTTTTATTTTTAATGTTTTATCTCAGCCAGTATAGCAGTGGGTATCAGATATTCCCTAGCACTATTCATTTGTAGTGAATGGGGGAAGAAAGTTCCTCTGTCACGACATCTGGGCATTCGAAACTTCCTGAGAGGCGCGAGCAACCTGCGACCCCCACCAGTCCATAGGTATCCCACCTGGGACCTTCCCAAGGTACTCTGGGCCTTGACCGAGGCTCCCTATGAGCCCCTGAGGACTACCAGCCTCAGGTACCTGACGCTTAAGGTGGGGTTCCTTGTACGTCCGCTCGGCGCATATCTGAGATGGCTGCCTTATCTGTCAGAGCTGACCTCTGCATTTTCCACCCAGATAAGGTAGTTCTGAGACTTGACCCTTCCTTCATCCCCAAAATCAACTCCTGGTTTCACCGGGCCCAGGAGATTGTCCTGCCAAACTTCTGCCCTCGGCCTTCTCATGACAGTGGCATAAGCTGTATGTGAGGAGGGCCCTCAGAATTTCCATTAAACGGACAGCGCCCACCAGGAGATCGGAGGCCCTCTTCGTCTCCTTTCAACCCACATCAGTAGGCACCAAGGTTTCCTCCTCGACCATTGGTCGCTGGATCAGAGTGTGCATCGCAAAAGCGTACAAAGCACAGTCACTGTCGGTTCCTCGCCGCATCACTGCGCACTCCACGAGAAGTGCGGCCACCACCACTGCATGGGCCACGCAAGCATCCCTCGAGGATATCTGCAGGGCAGCAACTTGGACCACCCCCTTGCCTTTCATTAGGCATTATAAGTTGGATGTCTTCACTTCTGCGGAGGCTTACTTTGGGAGGCGGGTTTTACAACAGGTCCACTTAGCCTTGGGGGCTCCAGACCAGGGGTGAAATGCTCCCGGTTCGGGCGTGCCTGCGGGTTGCCGGACAGCCGGTAGCGACGGAAGCGGGAGACTTTGCCCACCTCCCCGGACGCTGCCATTTGGGTTCTTTTACCCTCTGCGCATGCACAGAGGGTAAAAGAACCCAAATGGCAGCGTCCGGGTAGGTGGGCGAAGTCTCCCGCTTCCAGCTGTCCACTCCCGGGCGAAGTCTCCCGCTTCTGGCTGTCTGGTGACCCGCAAGAACGCCCGAACCGGGAGCATTTCACCCCTGCTCCAGACCCAACGGCTACCTGCCCTTAGGGATACTGTACTAGGCTTTGGTATGTCCCATTCCTGGAGTATCCCACAACTACACTGGAGAAGGGGCGTTGGTCTTACCTGAACGTCTTTTCTCAGTGGGTTGCGGGATAGTCCAGTCCCGCCCTAAAAGAATCTCATGGGGTCTGGAGCCATATATATCTAACATTCTGTGCAAGCCTCTTTTTCAGCCATCACTTAGTCGAAAACTGGGGCATGCACAGAGAGGCAAGGAGGAGTGGCCAAAAAAACTAGACTCAGTAACTAGGCAGATCAGACTGTAGCAACCCATTCCTGGACTATCCTGCAACCCACTGAGAAAAGGCGTTCAGGTAAGACCAACGCCCCTTCCCTAGCACTATTCATTTGTAGTGAATGGGGGTGATTCAGAAGTAGAGTGTTGAATAGACGAAATAGCTTATAGATCAGAGGTGGGTTCTTACCGGTTCTATCCGGTTCTTTAGAACCGTTAGTAACTTGGCGATGACGTCACGGAGCCGGTTCTGTCGGTGTCTCCGTGGGCGCCACCATCTTGGATTTTGCTTCTGCGCATGCGCAGAAGCTCATTTTTGCTTATGCACATGCGCAGAAGCTATTTTTTTATTGCTGCGGGCGCATGGCATGACCCTGAGCGAACCAGCAGCAAAAGGATCCAGAACCCATCCCTGTTATAGATGTATGTTTGGCAATGTACTTGATAAGTTATTTCTTTTAAATAATAATAATAATAGTAAAATTCTAATTAAAAAGAAAATCACATATTTGATGGTTATTTAGATATTGTGCTGTATTTTATCTTTGAGGCATGTTGTGTGTGTAGATTACTACGTTTCATATACAAAGCTAATGCTGTTGAGGTTGCATAAATCTAACTAACAGAGAGCAGTGTTTGAGTACTGTTTGCATGTTCCTATGTCTTACTAATGCTGAGCAGGATGCATTTCCATGCTGATATGGGATTTATAAGCCCTATATGCCCTCTGAGTCATCTGTGCACAGTTGAGCTTCAGGAGTGCCTTTAGAAATGCCAAAACTGAAGATTCAGTATTCCTTTGGATTTGGAAATGTTCCTATCTTATAGTGCACTATACTTTTATTTTATTAAACTTCTCATGACTTTCTCTAGAGGTACAAGATTGCTGCTTTTGTCCTGTGAGCTTTGCAAAATGTGATTTTCTCTTGTAATGTGTCATAAATTTCCATTATTAATGCAACAGTTAGAGGTAGTACCACTGTATCATAAGACAATCATACCTGTAACGAAGAGTAGAGTTGAATTTCTGGCTTGCTGCTTCTGCTTGTTGGTTTGTATACCTCCCATTGCTAAAACATTATAATTGATAAGCTTTTGGTGACTGATCAGATTATTTTCTCTTTAAGTTAATATGGTGAATGAAGGTTTGTTTAGATTCCTTTAAGGAACTGAACATTGAAGTTGACAAGGAAAACTTTTATTTTAATGGATAAAAGGTCAGAGGGGTTGCAAGAAATTCATCTCCTTCCACCTAAGAATGATTTTTTTTTTAGTTGGTCAAGAATCTATCAGTGGGAATTTAAGCTGTGCTACTGGGTATAGTAACTTGTACATGTTCTCAGAAGTGATTCAGTAGGATAGAAAAAGAGAGAGAAATTGGCAATTATGTCTCATTCATGTTGTATTATGAATTAATATTGTCCTACTAAGCAGCATTCAGATAAGTGCTATTGCTATTGCTAATTACATAGCAATAGCACTTACACTTATATACCGCTTCCTAGTGCTTTACAGCACTAAGTGGTTTACAGAGTCAGCCTATTGCCCCCAACAATCTGGGTCCTCATTTTACCAACCTCGGAAGGATGGAAGGCTGAGTCAACTTTTGAGCCGGTCGGGATCAAACTGGCTGTGGCAAAGGTTAGCCTGCAATAGTGCATTCTAACCACCAGAGCACTGTGGCTCATATCTTAAATATCTTTTGTAGTTTAGATACGAATCAAACAAATATTTCTGGATATTTGAATCACTTTTTAGCTTCTTTATTACATAATTATATTGTTCCAGTTTAATTCTTCTGCATGGCAAGTATTACAGGCTTCTATATTGACATTTAATTTGTTACTCTTCATTGGTATTTAATTTGGTAATTTTGCTACTGGGTATAGTAACTCTCATATGTCCTCCGCTCCTATATTGGCATTTAACTTTGTAACTCTGCTCCCGGGTATTGTACCTCTCATATGTCCTCAGATTTTGTAGTGAAACAAGTGATTCAGTAAAAGATAATGTGGTTACTGTTATATTATAGCAATTCTACGCCAGAGTTGTTCCCAACTTGATCATTTTTTAGTATCTTAATCCTTAATTGATGGCATAATAAATATAATATTGGTTCTATACCAATATGACCATAATTTAGTAATGGTCAATTATTATAAGAAAAGCTTATTTCCCCCAAAACGATACTTAAATGCATCATCATAAAATGATACACTTTTTATAAAACAGATGCAATAAGATTTGGAAGGCTATTTTAATAAAGAGATAGTGTGCCAAAATAATGGTTGCTAATTGTAATATTGCATGAAGAAGGAAAAATAAAATTTAAATACCAGAAAATTTAGAAAATAAAAGTTAAAGGAAATAAATGATAAGGAACTTAAATACGCAAGACAGCCTACACAGGAGTTAGGTTTTGTGTCTGGGGAACTGAAGAATTCCATGTATGCTCTTGTTATAGCATATTTATTAAATAATGAAAACAAGACTATCAGCCTGAACAAGATTGAAGTACTTTACCAGCCGGTGCCAAATAGACACCCTGTAGAATTAAAAATCGCTGTTGACAACCCCCCCCCCCAGCTGACAGATGCAAACAGCTTCAAATACTTGGGAAGCATCATCTTGAGCAATGGATCTTTGGACTAAGAAATTGATTTTCAGATCAGCAAGCCCAGCCAGGCTCTGGGGCAGCTGCATACTAGAGTGCTCAATCAACACAGCCTTAGTATTGCCACAAAGTTGAAAGCCTATTGAACTGTGGTTGTCCATTCTCTTCTATATGGATGTAAGTTCTAGACTCTGTACCAACAACATATCAAACAACTAGAGAAATTTCACATGCATACTCTCTGTTCCATCCATCCTACCTGGAGGTCTGGAAACATGTGAAGTCCATCACCGTTGAGTCCCTGATTATCAGAGACCAGATATGGAGTGTGGGACAAATCATTAGAATGCATGACCACCATATAACTCACCAGTTACTCTATGATGTACTAGACTAGAGACTGTGAAGAGACCTTAAAGTCATCCACACAAGCACTTCAAAGATGCTGTGAAGGAAACCTGTGCTACTGTGACATCCAGCAAAGGGAACTAAAAGCTGTAACTGTCCTTTGAAGCCTCTACTGGCTTTGAAGATAGTCATAATCAAAAACTGATAGAAAACATTGAGTGGCATCACAGAATAACACCAAAAGTTATTATAATGGAGTCCCCTGCCCAATTGTGCTAGACTCTGTACTTCCAGACTGTGTTTGCAGAGCCATCTCATAAATGAAGTGCACAACATGTCTTCTTTGAATCTGAAGGACTACCTATATATAAATTGAAAACAGGGAGGAAAAACTCCTATTGAACTTTTGTCCTCTAGATTGTAACAGCCATATCCAAGTAATATTTCTGCTATTAAGGATGTTTAGGGCAAAACATATAGTAATTCTGATTTAATAGAATAGCCTTTTTATTTCATATCCAACTTTTTAATACTGAGTTAAAGGTTTCTGAGGAATTAATAACTCAAAGCATTTATAATAAAAAGCCGATAACCTATCAGGTGCAGATACCTTTCATGTTTTAATCTTCTTAATAGCTTCACAAACGTCCTTTATTGTTATGGGCCCACTCATAATCTATTTCTATTTCTCTGTAATATTCAGTAAATTTTCTTTCTTATATATTCTTATATACTGTTTTCTCTAAGGAAATGTTTTGTCCTTATACTTCTTTGCATAGCCACATTATCTGTTATTATAGTACTTCCCCCTTATAACTTCAATGTCATTTTCTTTTTCTTTTCATAATTTGTATGCCAACCACTTCCCTGATTTATTTGTAAACTCTTTTTTTGCATAATTCATTTTTATTTCAATTTCTCTTAGTGTTAACATAGATAATTGTTATTAAGCAGAAGCTTAATTTGTTGAGAAATATTTATCTTCTCTGGAAACTTCTTTAATTCCTTTCCTTTTCTTTTTGTCTCATCCAAAATAGCTTGTGTTTTCTCTTGTCTCTTCTTTTTTAGTTTACTGTTATGTTGTATAACGTAACCTCTCTTGAAAGCTTTGCTTCCACCCAAACCATTCTTATATCTCTACCTTTATTAAGATTATTTTCAAAAAAGTCTATTTTTTTTAATACTTTTCCACTACTGCTTCTTTCTGTAATGGCATTTCATTTTACCACTCTCTGAAAGAACTGGGTTTCCATTTAAAAACCAAACTCTCTTTGGTAATGTCTCTACTTTGTGAACCTTAGTTGAATTCATAGAGATATGTTCTTTAAAAAGATCCGTCTTTCAGAAAAATTAGAATACTCTCTTGAGCTGCCACTGCATCAACAAGTTCTAAATTGTCCATAAAACTAAAAAAAAAAAACCTTTTGGTAATTCACCTTATGTAATTTTAATATTTTTCTCAGAAGTTCAGGCTACTTGTCTGAAGAGATCACTCCATTCCATTTGCCTGAGTCTCTTCCAAATGCTTTCTTGCTTAAGGATTGTTTCATTCCTCTTTGCTTATGTAATGGTTTTTGCCTGTTCCCCTCAAGGCCATCTCATTGCTTTCTACAAACACTTATTTGCTTTCACTATGTTTCATTTGTAGTATTTTTTACCTTATTTGTTAATAAAACATCACATAAATGAATTCTTATAATTTTAAACCAAGCACAAAAAAAGATAATTTACAGGTGCGTAGAGATTTTCCTAGGTACACAAAAGATTGAAAATAATCAGCAACTCAGTTAAAGCAAGCATCTGCGATAACATAAAATAAAGGATATTAAAATATCACTTGAGGTTAAAAAAAAATACTGCATTGGATCATTAGTCAGCAACTTATATCCTTTGCTGCAACTCATCTAAACACATTTTCCTGTAATGTGGTATCTTCCAAATGTGCTGACTGACATTTGGGACTGGCACATTCAACTTATCAGAAGCATATGCTGTTGGGAAAAGATTGCTTAAAGATAGTGGTAACTGTACAGTATATAATGGTCCAGTGCAAATCCAGACTGTTCAACATATGGAACCAATGAAATTTAGCAACAACAATATCTGAGCTCTTTATTATTTTTTATTTACTCAGAATACTGCGGTGGGTTCACATCAACTGGCATTTGGATTAATAATTGGTTTTCAAACACCAAATAAAAGTCAGAAGTGGAAATGTTTCTGATATATTCTGGCCACGACAATTCTACAGTAACAGCAGTTATTGCTTTGCACATCTGTTGGTTCTGCAGAAATATAATTTGTTCCCTTTCAGTTTGCATATTTCATTTTACAAATGTTATGGATTATAAATACAGCCTTAATTCGTTTCAAAGTCAAGAAGATAGCATTCATAGTAAATAAGTGTTTCTTTGAATTAAACATGCACCTGGGTTTATAAATGAATTTGGATGAGATCTCTGATACATCTTTTTACTACCACAGCTGGATTGTATTTATGGTCATTTATTTGTTCCAGTAGACAGTTAATGCAATATTCATTCTCAACAAGTCCACTGATGCTAATTCTGTAATCACATTGGACATATTAATTGTGTAAATATCACTTTTTAAAATGTTAAACTTCTAAATTGCATTCTAACTCATGAAAGCGCCTCTTTTCTTCTTGACCCACTCGGTGATATACTGTTTACAGTGGGTAACTTCCTTATCTAAGAAATGATATAGCACAAATGTTATATTTTCACCATGAATCCTTGATTTATTTCTTGGGGAAAAAATCTACACATTCTTTAAATTCTAGCAATACCCTCTCTAACAAGAGTTCTTATCAGATGTAATACTCCCTTGCGTTAAGAACTAGAGGAATACAAAAAGGTTTTGATGGCCTATAGCTGCTATGGTATTGGGGTAAAACATAGCAACAATGTTCAATTCAGGAATAGTATCAAAGCCACGACTGAAATTTATCGGAACAAGATTGAAATGATTCTTCAGAATATGCAGTTTCCCCACTTCTGTTTGTTTGTTTGCTTTTCCCTGCTTTTATAAACCTTTTACAAATTGGATTTAATCAGGATTTTAGTCTGATCATAAAACATAGTTGATAACAGCTAAGTGTAGGTTGCTACAAGATTTCACAGGGACAGTTAGAATATCCCAGGATATCATGCAGTACTAAACCATGGCTAGGCATTATATCACATTTAGTGAGACAATCTATTTTTATGCTTGCAGTGATTTTCTGTTGTCACGTCACTTGCCTGCCTACGCTACTAACAGTAGAAAAATCAAAATAAATTTAATAAAGGAGTATCCGTAGTTTTTTTTTCTCTCTGTTGCTTGAAGAAACCATGTACTATTAGAAGAGTATAAGTACATTCTAAAGCCAAAAGTGGTGGCAACATTGAGAAGATAAGAAAAAATATTTATGGGTAACAATACCCAGAAATGTTATCTATTATTGCAGATGTACATGGGGACTGATTCACCATGTAACCAAGCCTATTGCTTATATGATCAGTTGGGCCAATTTATATCTGTCTAATAAATTGTGAATAATGTAATGTTAAATACATGATTTAACATCTGCAGTCACCAAATGATAATTTCTCATAGTTCCTATACTTGGTTTCAATCTGCAAGGCTAGTTGAACAGTACTAAACTATCCAGTCTACTGATTAGTAATTTTCATTTAATAATTGAGGGAACACTTTTTAACTGTAGCTAGGACAATAGTTTTAAAAAAAAGGTTATATTTTGGCTTTACTAAATTTGCAAAAGTGAACTAATGCTGGCAACCAAAAATTTCCAATTAGAAAAAGTAGTTTGAAAGGGATATTCAATAAAAATTACAGAAACACACACAGTCAACCATTATAAAACCAATGTATAAGAAGAAAAACAAACAATGGAATATATATTTATATTATATAGCAGTAACTTTACCTACATATAATTAACACTTAAAGTGAATTTACGTTAAAACTAACCTAAATTCTATATTTAATTTTAAACCTTTTATCCATTTGAATTATATAAAGGTTACCAAATTTCCAGCAAGAGAGCATTTTGGCATTGACTTTAAAGGAAATGAGAGATTAAAAATAAAATGCATGCTTGTCTGTGCCACACAGGTATGCATTAAACAAACTGTAATTGCTTACTGACTTTCTGCATTTTATTCAACAGTCTTTCATCAGCAATATCAGCATTTCAATATTCATAGCCAGTAACAGTGAGAGGAATGCATATTTTCTTTGTATATTATTAGCCATATTTTTTTATCATAGGAACGGATTGATTAGAAAGGTGAAGCAGGAGGAAATTTGAACCTGTTCAGTTACACATGTCCATGATAGCACCACAGGAACATGGAGAGGGAGATTGATTGATCAACATCTCCTTGAGGAAGAGCCAAGAACTACATGGCCTTCTTTCTAGAACAAATTACATATTTTGAGTATTCTCTGGTACTTCATATCCCAACAAGAAGTGTCCAAGAAATTAAAGGAATGTGATGCTTCATTTCTTTGGATTTTTCTGCATTTGCATTTCTCTCTAGCACTTCTGGGCTTCATTCTACCTACTAACATGATGTATTATTATACTATAACTGAAGATGTTACTGAAGTGCTTCCAACATTATGATTTTCAAGCCAAATGCTTTCTTAAGGAGAGAGCATTTAAAAGGTCATCCGATAATTATAAGGGACTCTGTAAATGCATAAGTGCCGCTTATAATCTCATTTGACTAAGGAAGTTTTGCATTGAATAAAACTTCACAACATTGCAAGCTTTCCTGATTGTTTTTCTATTGACTCATTCTCTATGCATTTCTTCTTTCCTTTTTCCTCCCAGGTGTGCCAATGCTGTTTGTTATCCTCTGGGGAATTGTCAAGTACCTTTATGAAGATGAGGGGTTGGTTCAGTTCTGATTCTTAACTAATTTATGTGAAGGTTGTGTTTTGTGGAAGGGAGTGAAGTTGCACATTTTTCTTGGTTATAATTGCTTTGGCAATGGCTATTGTATTGACATCTTGTGCATTTGCTCCACTTGTCACTTGATTAGTGTAAAAGCTTCTCATTACATTTTATTCAAACAAATAAGCACAAGCTTTTGCTGTTCAGCAACTTCTGCATGCCTAAATACACATCTGGCTGGAAAAATACACTGTTTTATGTATCCTGCCCTTCATCATGACTCATCATCACACTTGGGCAGCCTGTCTTTAAACTTGTATTTCTAGAGGCAGCCAATATGCCTGGCTTATTTAATAAAACTTTCCAATGATGACATTAATCTCTGTGATGGAAAAAATGCACATTTTGAGGATCAAGAGTGGTTTTATTGAAACGACACTAATCAGAGATCAAACACTAGTGATAGGCTAGTCTAGTCTATAGTCAGTTATTTTTTCCGCAGAAAAGAGATAAAATTTGTCACAAAAAACAACATTTAGCTGAATTTAAGTGGAAATCAGTCTGATCCACGAGGATTGGGCTATCCATAGCTTCTGGTCATTGATTCTAGTTTCAGGATAGAACACAGTACTGTACTATTTTAATTGAAGGGGACAACTACAAGGAAAGACTATTGCACATATGCCTTATTAGTGAGTTTCCAATGGATTTATGCTTTTAGTGAAACAATTATATAGCACCTTTCAGCCCTCATAAAAACCCCATGCAGGTAGTCCTTATTTACAACCATTTGTTTAGTGACTGTTCAAAGTTACAACGGCACTGAAAAAGTGACTTATAACCATTGCAGCATCTCCATGGTCATGTGATCAAAATTTGGATGCTTGGCAACTGATTCATATTTATGACTGTTGCAGTTTCCTGGGGTCATGGGATTACCTTTTACAACCTTCTGACAAGCAAAGACTATGGGGAAGCCAGATTTACTGAACAACCATGTTACCAACTTAACAACTGCAGTGATTCACTTAACAACTGTGGCAAGCAAGTTCATAAAATGGGGCAAAACTCACTTAACAACTGTGTCGCTTAGCAACAGAAATGTTGGGCTCAAATTGTGGTCGTAAGTCGAGGACTACCAGTAGTTCACAACAACACAAAACTGGTTAATAAAACCACCATTTAAAAAGCATCCTTACTGGTGGCTGTTTTTAAAAAAATACCTGGATAAAACTATTAAACCCTGGTGAAAGAAATAGTATTAACTTTCTGACCTCCCACCAACCAAAACTCTCCAGAGTTCAGATAGATTGTTTTGAGCTTCACTTTTCGTAGTTACACTCTCTCGTACGTATTTGTATGTATTGCTTTGATTTGTATGCTGCAAAATGCACATACACTCACAATGGTTTACATACAATCAACCATTCAAGTATAGGCTACAATGCTTCACTTTCCCCATGATGATAAATCTCCAGTGACAAGTCTAATGCAAAGGGAGGCCCTTTGCAGGATATCCTTCCAGTAACCTGGTTCTAAACTTATCAGGGCTATCTCGACATTGAATTGGCTTTGGAAATATTTATTTATTTAGTATATGGCAGGCTTTGGAAATAAATATAAAGCCAGTGGGTATGAAATAGATGGGGAGTAATAATGATTCCAAAAGTGGACACTAAAGCATTCTCACTACTGCATTTTGTTCCAAGTTTATTTTTATTCCCCAGTTTGTTTATTGACCATCACTGCTTCTGCCTTGTCTAGATTAAATCTCAATTCTCATAGCCTCTGATCAATTTATTCCTGCACTCACACTAGTGAATTGTCACCGTGGAAACTGAACTTGTAAACCTTTAATCTGATTCTGTAGCGTCTTTAGTCTGATTAAACCATGTTTACTCACATCTCTAGTAATAAGCCATGCTTCCTGTGGATTGCAAAAAGCTTCCACAGCAGATTGTTATTGTTATAAAGTATTGTCCTGCAGAATAGGTGCTAGTCTCAGCAGGGGACTGATTTTCTTTTTTCTTTCATTTGACTTAGTAAAACTTATTTATAAAAAATATACAACGCTTTTTTAGCTGTGGGTATCCATTTGATGAAGCAAGCTATGCTATACATGCACACACAATAAATGTATTTTTGTGCCCTTGCTTTATCATTTATGACTACAATGAATTTGGGGGAAAATTCAGGATGAGTATGTTTGAATAAGTATTATATTTTTCACTTATTTAGCTGTCATTTACTACCAGTTATAAATGATTTAATATACCTGTTCAGTGACAAATTTGATCGGATATAAAATTGACGACAAGGCACAACCTGAACTTATGCGTTGTCCCATGGCAGCAAGTAAACAGATCAGCATCAATGAATGTCCAATTAGTTAGGTAAAAGCTTTTATTGCAAATACAAGAGTAATAATAAATGTAATATTAAAGGTAGACTGATAAAACAAACTTCTTATATATCTTCAATTGATTTGAACCCTAGAGATAACAGATGTATCCCAAAGTTAGTTTTGGCATAGTCCAGTCCTAGAAACATGTTCTACAGTACATAGAGGTTCATCCTTGGCATTGATTTAGAGAATATATACATTTTCCCCTTACTTAATCACTTTTTTGTTTTGAGAAAATATAAAGGTATCTCCCCTGACACTGGCATACATGGCAAGAAAACACCTGTTGATAAAGAGTGTACCTGAAGAGATAAAGGAAATACACCTGACCATGCCAATGTAAATTCTCTACACCAAATGGTTTTGCTTTTGATTGAGAGATTAAGATATTAACCCATAAACTATTGGTTAAAAGCTATGCACACTCATTAAGTGAAGAAAAAATGCACATAGTATCTTCACCTTTCTTTTGCAATTTCAGTACATCTTATTATCCTGCTTTGATGGCTGCATTACTGCTTGCACCAAAAAGAATCACATTCCTGTTTTTATTCAGCAATATCAACTTGATATACCGGAACTAGATACAATAGAAATCGTTTCTGCAAACTTATTTAACACATGATGAGAACATTTAATGAATCTAGAGTGCAACAGACACTATACCTTATTATTCACTTAGTTGGAGCCCACTGGAAATGATTATGGTGAAGCGAAACCTGTACTGTTATTCTGGTCACCTTTCACCACAGTGAATTCATTCATTTTATGGAACAGTGTGTAAAACAAATTCCTACTATTGTGTTTTGACACTTGCCAATTGATATGTATCAGCTGAGTATTGTTTACTTCCCTTTGGTGCTTGATGCTGTAATCGTTCTCTCTAATCAAAAGTTTCCCTTCTTGGGCCAACATTTCTATGCAATGTAGCTTCAGTTTTTATGTAGCTGAAAAGTAATGCAATGATTTTAGCAGTATTGTTGTCACCTGCTAATATGCATGTTCTCATCTGATGCCTGATGGGTTTGCAGGAATGTTTATAAAAGCAATACGTACAGTGCCATGTCTGCAAAAACTGAAATATTTTGGGGCATAGGGAGCAATATAGAAATCTCATAACGTATAATCCAAAATCTTTTATGTTTATGCATTAGCACAACTACATGCCCTGGACACTAGGAGACAAGTCAGCATCCATAGAGAAGTTTCACTTACTATTACACTTTCCTAGATCCATCAAAAGTTTAATCTTAACCCATTTAAAAATAGTAGAAGACATTGGTGCACTTTTTATTTTACTGTGTGAATTTTACTGTGTGCAGTAGCATGGTATGAACAAATATGCATTCAGAAATGCATACATTAGTAAAATTATATAAATTATATATATAATTACATATAATTTATAATTACAATTATATACATTATAATTTATAAAATTATTTATAAATTTATATAAATTATACATACACATACAAACTTACATTTGCAAAAGTGCAAAAATGGAAAATCGCATATAAAATGTATTTGAGGAAATAATCATGAAAATATAGATTTCTTCTGGGCAGTTTAAAATAAAAAGTTATGAAGGAATAGATGGCAATAAACTTAAAGTCTGGTTTCTGTTTTGTAAACTTATTTTATAAAAAAATCTGCCACTATGTAAAAAAGATGTTGAGACTCTAGAAAGAGTGCAGAGAAGAGCAACAAAGATGATGAGGGGAATGGAGGCTAAAACATATAAAGAACGGTTGCTGGAATTGGGTATGTCTAGTTTGAAAAGAAGGACTAGGGCGGGGGTCTGCAATCTGTGGCTCCGGAGCTGCATATGGCTCTTTGGGCCCTCTGCTGTGGCTCCCTGTCGGGTGATCCCATAACTGGCTGGCCTTGCCCTCCCCTCCTGGTCATTCTCGCCTGGCCTGAGAAGGTAAGGGCGATGGTGGTGGCTGGAGCTGATTCTCCGGCGCCTCACTCTTGCTGGAGCTTCTTCCAGCCCTTGTTGGTGCCGGGTGTGCCTCAGTCACTTGGGGAGATGCACAACCTGCTCTCCTCCCCGAGACACTGGCCCAACCCGGCCGCGACCGACGCCGGCCTCGCTAACATGAGGGCTGGTGGGGTGGGAATGGGATCCTGGAGGATGGGATGACAGAAAGGGGGATGGGCCCACAGCGCCCAGCCGCGGCTTTAAAACGTGCACGGGGGGACTTTCGCTGCCCGGAGGACGCTTTTCAATGAAAGGCGTGTGTGTGTCGCAACCCCCTGGCCACTGTGGCAGGGCCAGGAGGGTGCACACAAGCAGGGAGACCCTCCTCAAGCGAGCGCCTGCCTGCAAAGTGCATGCCTTTGCTGTGCTTTGGCCGAGCCCAGCTGCTCGTTTGAGGGTCTCCCCGCTTGTGCGCACCATCCTGGCCTTGACAACTGGCCAGGGGGTTGCGAGAAGGAGGGGGGAGGAGGAGGGTCACCAGAGCCTTAGTGCAGGAGCAAAACGGCCCTGTACTTGCCTTTGCGCCACATTTGTGCTCAAGGCAGCCCTCGCCTCCCACCGCTTTGGGCTGGAGCTCACGCTCGCCACGCTCGACCGAAGAGCTGCAGGGGGGAGGGGGGACACGGCAAGGCGATGGCCGGAGCCTTAGTGCAGGAGCGAAGCAGCCCTGTACTTGCCTTCATGCCACATTTGCACTCAAGGCAGCCATCACCTCCCCTCTCACAAGGGGGCAGGGGAGAGATGAAAGACAAAAAAGGGAATTTTCCCCTTTTCTCTCTCTCATCTCTCTATCTTTTGCGCGCGTGCACACACACACACACGCAGGATACCCTCCTGGGCCGGGATCATGGTGGCGACAACGGCAACTCCTCCTCCCGCTGCTGCCACTGTGTGCTCAGGTGAGTAGCCAGCCACGCTGCACAGGAGAGCCAGAGCTCTTCCCTCCCTCCATTCGGTAGCGGCTTCTCCTCCCTTCCTGAGCCAACACGAAGTGGACCGCGGCTGGCGCTGAGTTGCCCGCAGAGGACACGGAATCGGAAAAAGCAGCTGGTCACGGGCAGTGCGGAGAAAACCCTAGGGGCGCTAAAGCGAGAGAGAGAAATGAGAAAATGATGGAGAGAATGAGAGAGAGGAAAGAGAAGCAAATGACAGAGAGAGCGAGAGAGAAGGGGGAGAGGGACAGAGAAATGAGAGAGAGCTGGAGGGCGAGAATGAGAGAGGGAAAAGAGGGAAACAAGGAAGAGAAAAAGAAAGAAAGGGGGAGGGGAAAAATTGAGAGGGAGAGAAAGAGAGAAATGAGAGAAAAGGGGAGAAAAAGAGAAAAATTAGGAAATGATGGAGGGAGAGAATGAGAGAGAGGAAAAAAATGAGAGAAGGGGGAGAGGGAGAGAAATGAGAGAGCTGGAGGGAAGGGAAAAACTGAGAGAGAAAGAAAGGAAGGAAGAGAGGAAGGGGGAGGGAGAGAAAAAAACAGCGAGAGCGAGTGAAGTGTGTGTCATGTGACTGGGTGGGAGTGACGTTGAGTTGGCCACGCCCACCCAGGTTTTGTGGCTCCCAGTGTTTTCTTTTCTGTTTGAAACTGGTCCAAATGTCTGTTTGAGTGTATAAGGTTTCAGACCCCTGGACTAGGGGGTGATACGATACATGTAGCAGTGTTCCAGTATCTCAGTGGTTGCCACAAAAAAGAGGGAAACAAGCTATTCTCCAAAGCACTTGAAGGCAGGACAAGAAGCAATGGATGGAAACTAATCAAGGAGAAAAGTGATCTAGAACTAAGGAGAAATTTCCTGACAGAACAATTAATTAGTGGAACAACTTGCCTTCAGAAGTTGTGAATGCTACAACACTGGAAGTTTTTAAGAAGAGATTGAACAACCATTTGTCTGAAATGGTATAGGTTTTCCTGCCTGAACAGGAGAAGACCTCCAAGGTCCCTTCCAACTCTGTCATTCTATTCTATTTGTATTTTTTTAAAATGTGTTTTTATGGGAGTTCACATGTTACGGGTGTTTACCTTATTTCTACAACAACATCCCTGGGAAGCGGTTGGGTTAAGAGAGAATGACTGACTCAAAGTCACAATGAGTTCCATGATCAAGTGGATCTCTTAGATTTAAGTTCCCTTGCTATGTGTCTAACCTGAATCTTACCCAGTGTACTACGTAATTCAGTTATAGCTGTTCTTTCCATAATTAGTTGGGGATTTTCAGAACAAAACTTCAGAAACTTTTTTCTAATAGCACATTGCATGGCTGTGAAAATTACTTGACTCTCAGCATCTTCCTACAGGAGTGTTGTGCAAGTATTCACTGTAGGGTTCCTTTTTCATATGTATATTATTATTCTGCTTTTAGGGGTGTTTAGACAAATATATAAAAATAAGTTAAATATAAATACTTAAACACCGCTGTCTTCTGTAGATTTATTCAGTTCTGCATCTTTAAGTTCAGTAAAACTTTATCCCATGTACTGTAAGTGTGGGTAAAGCGATTGCCTAAAAGCCTTCAAACTAAGTCCACTGGAGTGAGCATTCTGGTGTTCCATTCCCCTAGTCTGCTAGAACAGTTTAGTATTTAATATTGCTACCATTGTGTTCAGGTATTGTAAATTGTCAGTATAACAGTGAGAATATCGGTTATTACAATTGTTTTGATGCCTTTTTGCTTTCTGTACTAAATTAGTGACGTTGAATATTCTTTGAATTAAGTTTGACAGTAGTAGTTGCTGAAAGGGGCAGTATAGACAAACATGAAAGGGATAAAAAGAGATTCTTCTAAAGGATGATTTTGAGGCTGTTGCAAATGTGAAATAGTCTTGTTGCATCTGTTGCTCTGTGCATAAATGATGAACCTACAAGTTTCATTTAAAAGTCATAGTGAAATGCAGCACTTTCAACTGTCTGAGTAAGCTGTACAGAAAATACAGTTTTTATTATTACTATTATTAATACAGGATTTTTGTGTGTGTCATATTATTTTCGGGTATTTCTAACATTTTCTGAATTTCTTCTCTAAAACCAGATTACAGTAATTTTTCAGTTTTCTGTTTCTAGGCACCCAGAACACTTACAAGCATAGCAGATTTTTGTCAGTCTAAAGATGTGTTTGAAGTGTTTATTATGTTCAATTGCTTGCCTTTTATGTAATTTAAAAAAGACTTACAACTTCTGTTAAACACATTATCAAATCAGTAGAACTCATGGAGTATGTTCGGTTACCTAAATCTTACAAAGATATTTGTAAAATTGTAAAATATACTTGTGGCTTTCCTCTCTGTAAAAGGCAACATTTTGTCCCTTACTCTAAAAGGTAGTATTGGCTACTAAATATCCTAATAGTCTTCATACTTATAATAAATTATTCCATGTTATAAAATGAGCTTGTGATTTGCCTTTGAAGGATAATGAAAAATAAATAATGTTCAATCTTCAGTGATCCCAGCAACTGATAATACTCTTTGTGCGTGGAAGTGAAAATCAATACTTTTAAACATAAAGCATAAATAATTTCTTCACTTCCTAAATGGTATGAGTTACCTTTAATAAAATAATAAAAACATTTTGCAGGATTGGATGAGTGAATTTTTGTTTAAGTTCAAAGATTTTAGTTGCTCAGGCAAGGTCTAAGTAACAAAGATGCAATTAAAAATCAAATCATTTTCCTCTTTCTCACCTCAGTTCTGCTGACTAATTAGGTTATAGTTGGCTTCTGTGGAAATGTCTTCATATGAAGAATGGTTTAAGGATTTGAGTATGGCTAGCCTAGAGGAAAGAAGGACTAGAGGTGACATGATAGCAGTATTCCAGTATTTGAAGGGTTGCCACAAAGAAGAGGGGGTCAACTTGTTTTCCAAAGCACAAGAAACAATGGATGGAAACTAATCAAGGAGAGAAGCAATTTGGAATTAAGGAGAAACTTCCTAACAGTGAGAACAATTAACCAGTGGAACAGCTTGCCTTCAGAAGTTGTGGGTGTTTCATCACTGGAGATCTTTAAGAAGAGACTGGACAGCCACTTATCTGAAATTGTATAGGGTCTCCTGCTTGAGCAGTGGGTTGGACTAGAAGACCTCCAAGATCCTTTCCAGCTCTATTCTGATGAGGGTGAAATGTCTTCAAAGAAAAACAAAGACCAGTTGCCTTTTGAAAAAGCACCTTTGAGATATCCTGTGGAAATGTTCTGTTTTAGGGAATTTTGGATCCTATGTGAAAACGTATTCTGGAAAACTTACAAATTTTCACATGGGAATGATAACAATAGCAATTAGGCTTACAATACTGCCCCATAGCACTTTATAGCACTGTCTGAATGGTTTACAATGTAAACATTATTTGCATATTACCCCCAACAATCTGGGTCCTCATTTTACTGACCTCGGAAGGATGGAAGGCTGAGTCAAATGTTGTACAGATCAAACTCCAGACTGTGGGCAGAGTTGGTGGCTGTGGGTAGTTGGGAGAAGGAAGGAAAGGAAAGGAAGGGAGGAAGAAAGGAAATCCAGAGTTTTCCTGAGTTTTATTTACAAATGTTGCTTAAGACCTTTTTTGTTACATTATGCCAAATCCATACAGAAATGTGAACACAAACATTGTACAACTTACTATATCCAGATCCTCATGTTCCACAAAGATTAGGAAACATCAGATTATCAAAAAAATGGGGGAAATATATGTGAAATGTGTCTGCAACTTCTCAATATCCCTTAGTGGGATTGGTGATATGAAGCATGAAACAAGCACTAGTCAAAAGAGTTTAAATCATCCTGAGCGCTAATAAGCTTTCAGTCAACAACCCAATGATAGACCGAGTACTGAATGCAGAAGTACAGCTTTGTATTGCAGCATAATGTGCTGTTTGTGGTGAATGACAATTTTGAGTAAATTGGTAGGCAGTTACTTGTCACTCACTAATGGACTTTTTTGTTTGGTTTTTATCTTAGTGAAAAAATTGTTTCACAGTGCCAAATATCACTTCAGATCCAGTTACAATAGTGTTTTGCTATTGTGTGTGTCTGTTTTGAGGGTGAGGGCGTTATTTCTAAAAATAAAAGTATGCCCCCATTTTTTTCCATCTTGCTTTCAGGATATATTTTTTTTAAACTTCAGATGCATGTCTGTAGAATTAAACAAGTAGTGCCTTGTGAATAATGCATAAATGCACAGTGAGATAGCAGCATCCATTCCTACCTCTTCTATACCTATCATCTTAAATGGTACATGAGCAAAATGTTGTACAGACAAACATTTGCCATATATATTGAGAATCTCAAGATTGACTTGGTGTTTTCTCCAGCAATATGTCTCTGTCCAGCTCCTATCTTTAAGAGTATCAGACATTGCTGGGGCTATGCGAGGTCCATGTAAATTTTAGGACTACTTTAGTTCCCACATACTTATGTTCATTACTGGATTTTATAAAGGATAAGATAATGGGGAATAATTGAAGTAAGAGAGGGAAAAGTCACCTACTTTTATAGGGAGCAATTTAACTCTCAATCACAAAATTGTAAACATTATACCGGTACCTCTATACTATAAATTGTAATTGGATATATTTGAATAATATTCAATCTTTTCATGATAATTTAATCAATAGATTCTAAACACTTTTCTCAAAGCATGTTGGCTTTGAAGTGATTTGAAAGATAGACTGGAAGGAATTGTTGAAGGAGGAACTATGCCCAAAGAAGGAACTGTTGAAAATATAGCTTTGCGGGGATGTGCGTGTGCACACACTCAGATTGTTTGAACAGGGTTCATTGAAAGTCTGGACAAACCAGACAGTTGTCTGGTCAGCTACAAGAACACACTTTTCTGCAAACCAAAATACATATTTTTTTTCATTATCAATCAAAGTCCTTGATTGATTTGGTATAGTAGTTTGATATCTGGACTTATTGGCAATCAGTCTGTGACCTTTTATTTTGAGGATGGAAATGTGACTATCTACTGTGCCTTATAATTTGTTTTCTGATTTCTAATGAAATAACTTTTATTAACTACTGTTAATATCTAACCGAGAGAGCTTGAGAGCATCCATTTTTGCACCGATGATCTAGATTAACTGAAACTGTTTCTAAGATTCAGCTGTGCTATGCATCGGCATTAAGTAGCAACTATTATGCTTTTCTATGTATGGAACAGAAATGTGGGATAATTAGATTATTATCTCAATGTGCTGATCCTTGTCCCATTTTTTTTATTATTCCAGCTGTTGGAACAAGAATCTGAACATGAACTACTGGCTGATCATCAGGCTACCTATTATGGTTGCTATTGGGGTAAGTGTTTGGAAATTCTTGCAATAGTAACATGGATTATGGGTAGTGACTGGAAAGAGATAATAAAAATGCTGACAGTGTAGCTGTCCCTTCACTAGTAAAATAATTTTGTAGGCATTCCATTAATTGTTTTCTGTCCCCTAACATTCAATGCATAAATGATGCATGACAGTTTTTAACCAGTCTATCTGTAAAAACAAATTTGGAAATTGCCTTTTTCTGTGTTCTAATAAATAAGTAATTGAATGTCCATCAACTTCATAGTCTACTTGTGGCTAAACTCCTCTTTCTTAACAAGCCAGTCTTTTCTTGGTATGCATACTGGACTCTGTGCTAAACAGAGCTAAACTGAAAAGCTGTTGGCAAGAATCCCTAATAGCCTGTGTTAATTTTATAATAATAATAAGCTATAGATAAAATGCATAAGAATTAAACCATTATAATAATTAAGGCATCAATTAAAATATCAATTTATACTTGGCATGTGTGTCTAAAATTTCATTTGAAATGTGTCAACTAGAATATATAATGGTGTATTCCTTCATGATATTTCATATGATGAGCATAATTTTGGAGTGAGTTGTCTGGCAACATAATCTTAAAATGAATATTATTATAGAGATAACAGAGATATGCTGCTCAGTTCTACAATCTGCTTTGTAATTCCTTTTTGTTTTACTCAGGTGAACTTCCTGATCTTTATCAGGGTTATTTGCATTATAATTTCTAAGCTGCAAGCCAATCTGTTGCGCAAAAGTGACATAAAATGCAGGTGAGATCATTTGTAGGCAAAAATACTATCAAGGTTCCCCCCCACAAGCAAAATGCTTATGGTAATTGATCATAACGAAAAATGCTTATGACAACTGAGAAAGGTGCAGATTACATCTAATAAGAGGAAACAAAATTGTGGTGCCATTTATCAGTAACAATTTAAAAAAGATGAATGTTGAATAGTGGCAGAGAATATAGTACATGTGTCAAATTTCTTTCTTTTTTTTTTTTGTAAGGACAGGGAATTCAACTCTGTTTTAGGAGTATTTTGAAGTATATGCAGCTTGTTAAAGAGTCTCCCCAATTACTTTGAAGACTTACCTGTCACTCCCATGTCAAGCTGTGGGGTTCTTTTTTTATGTGAGTTTCAAGTTATTTATTGTGGAAAAGTTCTGATTTATCAGGCATTTTAAAGTAGTAGTTTTGGTATTGTCTGGAGTAGAAACGTACCGATAAGTTCGTATCTATATTTATATTTGATATAAATATTTAATGTTGCTTGGCATAGTGGCATACTGTACATAGATATATGTCAGCAATAAGTACCATTTCAGCAAATATGATACATCCACAAATACCCATTTCCAGTACAAGTTTAACCAAACATTCCTTTAATTCTCTAGCTATATTTTAAAGTACAATTTTATGAAGTCACTCATATTTTATCAATGAAGTATATTTTTGTAACTAGAATAGCTTATGGGGAAATCAGTCCTATCCTCTAGGTCAAAAACATTTTTTCCCTGTGTACATATTGGGGTTCCTCTTTTTGAGAGAAGGGGAGAGATATAGTTCAGTAATGCAAATCATTAGGGGCTATCACTGAATATCTGCTGCAAATTTTGATGCATAATGTAACAAGGCTTCCCTCTGGAGCTTGGAAGAACCCAGTAGCCATAAATAATTTTGTGCTAGCTTTATTGTTTCTTGAGCTAATTCAACATGTTGTCTTTCAGTTTTGAAGCTCTGCAAGCTAGACCTCCTCATTTCCCCAGCAGAAGTTGAGACCCTAGAGATGAGATTGTTTTATGGGATAGTTTTCCAAAAAGAGTGGTTAAATTTGTTTTATTCCACTGGATTTTTTTTTCTTTTAGATGAACCTTTTGCTTCTGTTTGTTAACCTGTTTGACTGATCTTCCCAGATTGGCCAAATCTACACTGACTCTGATCCCACTTCTGGGTACACATGAGATCATCTTTGCTTTTGTTACTGATGAGCACGCCAAGGGGATGCTGCGGTTTGTGAAGCTTTTTTTTGAACTCTCCTCCTCTTCTTTTCAGGTAGGACCTACATTCTCTATTCAGTTTGAAATTTTATAATCAGGATTTCAGGATTTTTCGTTTTTGAAAGTCTGTTTCCAGTGGTGTCCGCTCCAGTCTGCACTAGGATTGTTATGCTCCAGAAACTGAGAGGATGAATGTCATCACTTTGGTTAGAATTTGATATACCATAGAGTACATCTAGATTACTCCCAAAGGTGCTTTTTTTCAAGAGGTAACTGGACTTTCTTGTTTTTCTTTGAAGACGTTTCGCTTCTCATTCAAGAAGCTTCTTCAGCTCTGCCTGGATGGTGGGGAATGGAAGGATTTATACTCCTTGCAGACAACTGGTCATTTCCATTCTTTTTAGAGGGTCGTTAAGGTCACCTGGAGGTTTATCTGTGTCATCAGGGTCACCTGAGCAGTGCAAATTGGTGTGGAATTTGGTGTGGAAATTGGAATCCACACCAATTTGCACCGCTCAGGTGACCTTGATGACTCAGATAAACCTCCAGGTGACCTTAATGACCCTCTAAAATAATGCAAATGACCAGCTGTCTGCAAGGAGTATAAATCCTTCCATTCCCCACCATCCAGTCAGAGCTGAAGAAGCTTCTTGGATGAGAAGCAAAATGTCTTCAAAGAAAAACCAGAAAGTCCAGTTGCCTCTTGAAAAAAGCATCTTTGGGACAACCATGACCTGGATGACTGAGAATCTCCATAGACATCTAGATTACTCACTCACCAGATGAGAAATCACAATTTCCTTTTTCATTAGATTAACAGGAAAGTATCCCTTTAATTTCATTGCAGGCATCTTTCACTCAGCCTTTGTCAACTGTCAAGAATTTTGAGTGCTCATCAGAACTAAAGAATAGGAAATAACAAAAAAAAAAATCCGCCAAGTCATTTCATCATTTTTGCAGCTGACTCAGCAAATGCAGGACATGCAAGCTGGTCTCAGAGTTGCAGGTTGGAGTTGAACAAAGGAATCCATCAATTTTACATGACAGCTCAAATGGTGTGATGTGTAAATATGAATCAAAATGTGCCCTGCAATCTCAGGTGGAGATACTTGCTTAATATGGCACACCCGGATACATCATCCCCCTCGACCACATTGGGTTTTTTCTTTTTTTTTTTGTGTGTGATACAGAATACAGAAGAGATCACCTGGTGTCCTACTTTCTGCCTTTATTCTGCTGCTGTTATATGCAGAAAGAATTGAGGATAGACTGTCTTTTAGGACTGTCCATGTTAATATTTCACAGGATTATTTCCAATGACTCTGGAAAAGACTGTGCTTTTTATACAGCTATATAAATTCTTGTTTCTGCTCTCTCTCTCCCTGATTTGCTTTTTATCTAATTCATCTAGTTTAAGAGTTAAGAATTAAATGTTTTGAGGTTTCTAATGATACACGTCAAACTATATTTTTTCCAGCTGAACTGAATGCTCTGAATAGGCACTGGGTCTACATAGAAGTGTGCTGGCTGCAAGCTAATCTGAAAATTACCCACATAATTTTCCAAGAGATGAAACTTGCACTATATGCATATTTGTAGATGGTCATCAGGTTGATGAATTGCAATCACAGCCTGTCTGGTTGGGGAAGACTATGTTATCAACACACTGCTCCTAATTCTGGGAAACTCCTTGTAGTGAATGTGCATCTGATTTAACCTGTTAGTGCTGCTGTTTTTACATTGAACCAGTCACTATCTGATTATCAGTTGTCTTCCTTTTTATCAAAAGGGCAATGAACCAAGTTGCTAATAAAATGAATGAAACTGACATTCTGTAGGAGCTTTTCTTCCTGGTCTTGAGTCAGCAAGGCACTATTCAGCCAAATGAAATCATCTTCCATTGAACTGCTTTCTCATGCTGCAGGAAATAATATTAGATATAGTCTGTTTCCTTATTAGCTTTGCTAGTGATGCTTAATTCAAGGATGTGTGGTTTTTCTAACTGCTATTTTGTTATCTTTGCTTTTCAGGGACTTTTGGTGGCAATTCTCTACTGTTTTAACAATACTGAGGTAAGAGGCATAGAAAGTTGTTTTATTTCACAATACTAATTTTTTATTGCTTCTATCAATAACACATTTAAAAGAAAATAAAATCATATTTTTTTATCAAATGCTGGCTATTTTGGCTCCAAATCATTTAAAGCCTTTATTTTAAAAAGGACTTTAAAAAAGGACTTGAATCTTTAAAATGGCAAACTAAATTTGACATCTGGTGAGTTTTACCTTTTTGGATTTAAGAAATTTTAAACAGAGGTTTAAGTCCCTTGAGGAGTTCTGGGTGGTGTCCAAGGTACAATTAGTAAAAAGCAAAAAAAAGGAGGGGCATTTTGATTTAAGAAAGTTTTAAACCGATTGGGAGGGCTTTATTTATCTAGAAAAGAGAATTTGTTTATCCAGAAAACAGAATTCCATGATAAATCCTTATACCAATTTCCATAATGACTACCTTTTGCCTGAACTCAAAACCTAAGCAGAATCAGGCCTGGTTAATACTTAGATGGGAGATTGCTATCTAGTTACCTACTAGACAATGACAAATCATTTTTGTACTTTTGCCAAGAAAACTGTTTGGAAATGTTCATGTACTCACCAGAATGCAAGTTCAATTTGAATGCTGGCTACAACCCATTCAGTATCAAATGCTATTGAAATTCACACAGAAGCAACCAAACCATATTTTATAGCTACTATTCAATGGAGATCTAACAAGGCTCATTCATAAAAACTGAGACTGGATTTTGTCCCAGGATCCAGTCTGATGCATATGGTTACAAATTTATTATTATTCATTTATTCTATGCAAGAATTACTTTATAAAAATATAGTTTCTAAAGAGGCAATTCCAAAGAGCAAGGTATACAGTATGTAATGCATTGTAATTTGGGGCTTTCATTGAGACCTCTATATGGCAGAAGATACGCACATCTAACACTTTGAAATATATGGAATTTTCCATTAATTTAAATGCTACAAGGGCAGAAAACAAAATGAAAAAAGAAATTTGTCATATTGTTACAAATTATAATATAGATAATGCTGGAATAAGTAGCAGAGCTTCATATCCTCTTTAAAATCGTTGTACTCATCACACAAAAAGCGTCTATTAAATCATGTAGCTGTTATCATACATCATTCAATAGATAGCCTTCTTCATTTAATATGGTTCTATTTCTAAAAACAAGTGAATTTCATTGAACATTGAGCACAATAATAGGTCTGCATAACTTAGAGAACAATGAATTATCATAAATGAAGTAATCATAATTTTGGGATGTTTGAAATCATTTGCTGCCCAATCTACTGTTCATGATAAAGTGAATCTTGAAAAGCTGTGGAACAGATGTTAAAGATAGATTTCATTTCAAGGGAAAACATGAATGGAAATAAACTAAATATCTTTGGGCAGATGGATGCTTGTTGTTTGATCATATTTTGTTGTCATTCAATTGTTTTCTTCAATCGATTCAGCTTTCAATTCCAATTCTTGTTAACAAGTAATTACACTTGAATTACTCAGTTCTTGTTCTGATAAAATACCAGAATCTCTACAAAATTTGAACTTGAATGTTTCTCTCTGATGGAAAATTTGACAAGAGAATAGTTGTCTCTAGCAAAGTTGTACTACTTTTAACCAGTATAGACAGTTATTCTATTTTGCCAAATAAATCTCCATATAACTATAGATGCATGGTTAGGAGGATTTCGAATCTGAAACTCCTTGAATTTTCAATTAATGTGCTACTGAGAATTAAAATCTGAATTTTTAAGAAATATTGTAATTCCACTTTAAAACATGTAATAAAGTATTTAATTACAGCTCTACTAAATTCTTTAAACATTTTTTACCATGCACACACTACAATATTATGAGGACAAATCTATTTCCAATCTGAAAAGCAAAAGCAAGGCCACAAGGGAAATATCTTGATCCTATTTCTTACTCATACTCTTTTCTTTTTAGCTTTTCTTTCACCCAAGCTTTCCTGGTTGGCATATGCTACTGCTCACAAGAAATAAGTTTAAATATATGGGATGCTCAACCATCCTCACAGTTGCAGGCCTGGTTTGTTTTTGATATCTGATCTACTTCTAGAGGGTACATTTCCATTCCTTGCAGGCATGCAAATAAATATACCATAATGGAAAGCATTGTACTCAGACATTTTCTCTACTTCAGGTTAAACATTGTAACTTTCAGGTTTTAAGTTGTTTCTGATTTATAGATGAAGAAAAATAATAGTAGTGTAAGATATGCATACTCCTGTCATTATTTAATAAGCCACTCTACATTATTTCTATAAAAATCAAAAGTACCACATTATGTAAAGAGACAAGATGAAACGGAAGTTCCTGTAAAAAGACATGATCCTACATTTTAGAACCTAGAAATAATAATAACTCACAGTGGTATTTTTCAAATTTTAAAATAATTATTTACTTTGCCAATTTTCCCTCCCTTTTTCCCCCCCTAAAAGCTGATACGGCTCATAGTTTTGTTGTTATAATTGGTTTTCTTTCCGCAATGCCATTTCCTATTATCATCTTGGAGTTCATTCACAGATCACTAGATTGTTGACCTGGCAAAATGGCTCAGAGCAGATTTTATACAATTAGATTTTAACTCTTATACAACAATATGCTTTCTTAAATTGCAGTCACGGATGAAGACTGGAGAAATTACATTAATCTTTAACCTAGCAGTATATGCTCAATTATGAAAGCATGTGGTGACGGCAATATAGAAGTACATTGATGCATTTTGTTCCTTAATTGTCATCATAAAGAGCTTTGGGGAGACATTATTTGGCTATTCCATTCAAATAATGTGCCATTTCATAAAGTATTGCCTATCCAAAATTAAATAATAGTGGATCTCATGTACAATATTGTAAGCAATGAGGAATAATTTGTATCAACATTTCCATCATATCCAAATGAATTGAAATAGTCCTTTTCATTTGTTGATTAAAGTCATATGAACAGTAGAATGAATACTATTTAGATTGAGTTTTTATTTTCACATACCAAATTTGGTATTCAACAACTTCAGTTGCCATAAATGTTAACTAGATTCAAAAACAACTTACTTAATGAAATACAAAATGTCACTGTGTTTTAGTTAAACTACTAATGGTGGCTTGAAAGATGTTGGAGATGTTTGGTAAATGCACGCTCTTCCTCAGTTACACCATTCATCTGTTCTGCTTGGGGGAGGGAGAAACTTGTGGTAGACCCATGTTTGGCACATACAGTACAAGGTTCAATCCTCTGTTGTCCTCTCTCAAGCCAAAACTGCTGTTAGTACAGATTAGGCCTGTCAAACTGGCGGCCCGCTGGTCGGATGCGTCACATGCAGGCCATGCCCACCCCGGCTCCGTAAAGGTAAAAAACAACGCGATATGTCACCATACACCACATGATATGATCGAGTTTGACACCTGTGGTATAGATTGTGTTGAGGTAGATGGTTATTTCATCAACAGTAATTACTCTTCTGATATATTGTATTGTAATTTGCATATTTTCTCTCACTGCTCACGCTATAGGGACTTCTCATAGCAAATTGCTCATCCTTAAATTAGGGTACAAAAGTTTCATTTATACAACATACATAAATTCCATATGTAACTAGTCACAATTGTATTTGGTAATTGTTTTTATATTTCAGTACTGTGCAAGTTTACTCAGTAAGTCCCTCTTGGGTTCAGCCAGACCTCATGGAAAAAAAAAACCTACATTTTAACCAAGCCTTTAAAACTATTGATATCATGCTCTTTAATGCTATCTATACAAGAAGCTGGACTTGCTGCAAATACATTGGAAACACTGAATGCTAGAAAAAAGTTTTTGAAAAAAAACTATAAGCAAACGTACCAGATTTTATAAAGTCATGCTCAGTCTAATTTTACTAGAACAGCTCAGTCTGCAGCAAAGAAGTTCAATAAATCTTCTATATTCTGTGTTGTATGTGTGTATACTGTATGTATATATGTATGTATGTATGTATGTATGTATGTATGTATGTATATGAATACACACACACACACACATACATACATACATATACATATACATATACATATGTGGGTGTGTGCGCGCGCCATTAGTATATATCTGCTGCCATTAGTTTAAAACAACCTATGTCTTGGAAGTCTTGGAATACTCAGATTACATTAAAACCTTGCTAAGGATGCTAACTTTACACTCATATCAGATGGCCAAATATCTTCAATTCGTACAAATGCACAAAACTTTTAATTGATAGGTCGTTCTATCATCTTACTGTTTCTTTTCCCTGACAATGAATTACTGTACCAAACTCTGTTTTCCTACTGTAAACGTCAGTCAAACATCATAATAAAGATATTTTGTTTTGATTTGTTTTTATTATCTAGAACATTATATGATTTTTTTTATCTCTGTAACAGAAGTGCAGCAGTACTAGATCATATGTCGTTCTCTTTCCCTTTGTTTCCTTATGGAAGGTTCGGACAGAATTCCAAAAAAGCTGGGAACGATGGAGATTGGAACACTTTTATGTCCAGAGAGACAACAGTATGAAGCCACTTCAGTATCCAGCCAACAGCATTAGCAGTGGAGGTACAGTTGGAACCACAGTCTACGCTGCTACTTGTCAAGCTACTACAGTCAACTAAGATGCAGAAGAAAAGGCCTCTCTGACCAGAACTGTAGGAGATAAAACTGAACACCCAGCCAGACTCTTAGAGTCTTTAGAAGACTTGACCTTCCGCTGTTCATTGCTGCAGGCAGCTGAATAAGCTTTTAAAATAAAGCGGATGGCTAATATAATAAGTGTATTTGAGAGTAGAAATCACCTCCAAAGTAAGTTTAAAGAGTTTTCCCCCAATTAAAACCAGAGGCCTTCAGGTGTCCAAACTCTAAACCCTGTGTTGATGCAGTTACAAAGCATGAGGTTAATAACCTATTAGAACAGGTAGACAATTTGGAGCATTGATTAAATTATAAGAATGCAGCTGATTAATGCAGACAAGAAAGATCAGCATTTGAGAAAGGTAAGGCTAACCACTCTCATGGTTAGAAAAAAAGCAGTTATAGTCTGCATAATCTTCGTATACATTTCAGAGCCTTTCCTATTGGTAGCTTTATTAAGCAAAAAGTAGCCATTTTGAGCTCAATCCAGGACAGAAAGTTTCTCTACATAGCAACACTTTTGTAGAGGAATATCTTCTACAGTACTTCGGCTGTAATAAGGTTTTCACAAAAGAGCATTGCCCATTATAGTTAAAAAAAAATACGGGCCAGTACTTTTTGTCATTAATGCTAATGAAAATATGTTCTCTGCAATCCTGAGACAGTAATGTTTAACTTTTTTAAAAAAACATTTGAAAGGCAAGTCTAGTAAATGCTTTTTTACAATAAGTAGCTCCAACGGCATTGGGAATGTTTACTTTCTTGCTACCTGGAAAGACCTGAACAATCCAACTCTTGTTCAAATGTCAGAAGTATTGGATATAATATGTTGCTTTTCGTTGCACGGTTTCAGACTTGTTAGCTTTTTTTTTTTTTGTCTGAAGAAATACTTGGCTGTAGTATACCCTAGCCTTTTATGCCTTAGCTCTTGCATAGTCCTTCACTGCTTCAGAAAGCTGCATAAATGCTAGTATGAACCAAAGTAATTAGTAGCTTGTTGTCGTGTATGTATTTTTAAGTGGATTATGTTACTGTCCCTGTAAAAATAGAAATGCTATATTTTATTATGCTGAAATCTAGAAGATATACGTGTGAAAACTGCCTCTTTGTGCTCAGACATCTTGGTCATAAACATTCAGCACATTATAGTTATATATGACCATAGCTTCCCCCCCCCCCCCCCCCCCCCCCCCCCGTCTTCTGGAAACATGATTTGAGTGAGTTGATTTTGGAGCTATAATTTCAGCACTTTGGTCAGCTCACAATCCAATAGGAGAGAGAGCTGGCATTCATGCTGCCGAGAAATATTCAGAATCTTAGTAATTAAGTGGACTCCTCAGTTGGAATGAATTAAAACTATATAAATTCAATATTCTGCTATTAGTAAATCCATTTCAAGGTGTCAATCATTCCTAAAACATTCATCAGAATAAAAAGATGGGTACTGGTGCTAATTTGAAAAACAGTTCAAAACTGAATTTGTTTTCTGCCAATGTTGTTTTAATTTTTTTTTTAAAGACAGAAAAAAGATGCTATTGAATTAAAGCAGAATATGGCAATAGTATTGTTTGTAGCCATTCTGATCCTGGATTTCTTAAAGTTTAATAGATCATTATTCATGTTTCAACCACTGTAGTGTGTAATAGGGTATGAACAGGTTATTATTTTTTTTCAAATCTATATATAATTTATTGGTGTTTTATTTATTTATTGTCATATATATATGACAAACAAAACAAATAAAAACAATAAAAAGAACAATACTGCAATTTAAGAACAAGAAAAAAAACCATCTAAAAAACCATCATAGACTACATAAAGCTCATCAGCACTTTCATCAACTCAGTATAACCATTGCGTTAGCTGCACCTCACTTCTGTTGGAAGAACTATTGCCTTCAATACCTTGCTGTTACTATAGTCCAATCCCACAACTGTAATTTCTAATTGCAAAAACTCTTCTCTACAAATGCTACATACGAGACATAAAAAAAAAACTTTCCCCATGTGACAGCTATGTTAAACCTCTGTTAGAGCCCCTGTCCATGATTTCTGTGACTTACAAATAGATGAAGTCATTGGAACCGTTGTGTCCAATATAACCTATTGTACTGACCACAGAAAATCTGCCTTCAAAACTTGAAGTCAGGCGGAATCTAAATTTCCTTTGGCTTCAAAGTATGAAACATGGAGCTGTGCACTCACTTTTAGGAACAGGAACAGTAGATTCTACCAAACTCTTTGGAAAGTCACCACTTCAAACACTGCAACAGTGATTGACTCAAATTTACAATGCAGCCTATAATTGTCTGTTCAACGATAAGAATTTTTGAGGTTTGTTCCCAAGTAAACAGAAATGGAAGTGTAATTTTCAGTTATAGGTGGATACTTTATGTAAGTGATTAGCCACCTTTTTATAATTCATGGACCTTAAAAAATTGTATTTGCATATTTTTCTCCAATTATACTTTGTATAGTTCATTAGACTCATTGTCAGAGATTTATAAGTAGACATAATTGCTATTTAAAACTATTATTTGTGCAATTTTTTGACAGATTTTGAAAGTGAGAGACGGTGAGGTGAAAGACTTGACTCAGTCTTATAAGTCACTATGTTTGTAGAGAAGGGGTACAATGTCACAATGCTTCTAAAGTCATCCACAAGCTGTGATTATATAATGTAGGTCTGGGTTTACCATCCAAGATAAGCTGGTCATATTACATAGAACATTTATCCTATTTCTAGACAAGTAATTTGTCTTGTGACAGTCCTAGATAACTACCTCAATAAGTTTTATGATTAGCTGAAGTTAATTATTATAAAGCAGCTCTCCTCTATGCATTCATTGGTAATCTGCTTAAATAATGCCTTCTCATAAGTAAAATTGTGCTGTAAGTGAACTCAGTTATTTGTTTCCTCCTGTGACTAAAGTCTGTTAAATTGCTATGGGATTTAATGGCTAAAATAGCACTATTAGGAAAATGGAGATTGCAGAACTGCAGAAAAATGTCCTATCATATAATTCCTAATTAAAACACCAGATTTTAAACTTATGGATATATAAGATCCTAATTAGTGCAAACTACAAAAGAGATGTGGAAAATAATTCGATATTTTCAGAAATATTTATCAATGGGGGCATCTCCAAAACACTTTAATTTTAACATTTAAATTGAGTTTTAAAATGCATTATGATAGTTGAATATTAGTTTTCTAAGACTATTTGGAGAGTAAAACTATTTTTTAAATTTTGTGCCTCAAATATTTTTCCAGCAGTTCAAGGAAATATGCATATCATTTTCTTCTCCAATTTCAGTAGCAGTAACCCTGTGACGTAGGTTGGGCTGAGGCAAAACTGACTTAATGTCTCCTAATGAGCTTCTAAAACTGAGGATGGACATGAATCTGTATCTTCCTGATACTAGCTCAACATCTTTACCATTATGTCACACTGACTTAAAAATTCACATAGGGATTTTATATTCTTCAGTGATACTTAATAGACGAGTGCAATGTCTATGGAGATTCTCAGTCATCCAGAAAGTCCAGTTGCCTCATGAAAAAGCACCTTTGGAACGTTATAGGAAAGCGGCATGGTGGCCTAGTGGTGAAGACTCTCAGCTTCCACTCGGAAGGTTGAGAGTTCAATCCTAAGTAGCAGCAAATGTTTCCCTCCTAGACCGCAAAGAAAAAATATCTGCTGCGAACTCCGTGTGGCGTCAGAAAAGATATCCAGCCAGTAAACACTCAGCTCCAGTCGCCCCAACTCTACCCCAAATTAAGGGATTACAGGGTCGTAAAAAGGTTTCTTCTATGCTTTACTACTGTGTCACTTAGTAATGGAATTGCTGGCCCCAATTACTGTCATTAAGCAAGAACTACCTGTATGTGTAATTCACAGCACTATGCAATTCATGAAGCTCCCATTAATCCATTGTTTTGGAGCATCAAGATAGTTATGTGTCTCAAAGATTTGACTTCTCCTGATCTTCTAAGCATCCACCAGAGTTGCCCATGAAGCAAAGTGCCCCTCCAAATATTTTCTTCAACCTGAACAAACGATTATAGATCAATGAAAAAACATGCATTGGTGAATAGCAAGTTTATTTCTGAATGAAAATGAAACATGATTGAGATTCGAATGGAAAATTGTTTATTCACTCATCTGTTTTTCTCACCATTTCAGTTAAGATCTGATCACCATTTGCAAACCCCAAATTGGGCTCTCCCAATAGATAATGCAAACCGTGCTGGCCTGGGTTAATGTAAGAGGGCTCAAGGAAAACCTGATGGAAACCTATCAGCATCAAAGCAGATTCCAAAGGGAGCCTTGTCTAGGAATCCTGTAATAGAGCAGAATCTGCCTAACCTATACACCTAACCTGGAGAGACCTTTTCCAAGTAATTTACATTTAGAAGGAAAAATGCTGTTAAAAATGTGTACCTCTTCTATATGGCTCAAGAATTTTCTTCTCTTGGTGTTCACTGTTTTTCATTTGTTGAAGATATCTATGTGCTATTGTGCTATCTATGTGCTCTTGTCTGTTTGTTTGTAACCTTCAGTTGGGTAAAATGGTGCATCATAGGGCAACAATTATTGAACCAAGGTACCTCAAATGGGTAAATTTACAGAATGCAGGGGCTCATTTACTCCTGTGGGGATGCAATTCGGGTACATTGTGACTTCAACCCCACATAGCAATAGCAATAGCAGTTAGACTTATATACCGCTTCATAGTGCTTTACAGCCCTCTCTAAGCGGTTTACAGAGTTAGCATATTGCCCCCAACAATCTGGGTCCTCATTTTACCCACCTCAGAAGGATTGAAGGCTGAGTCAACCTTGAGCCGGTGAGATTTGAACCGCCAAACTGCAGCTAGCAGTCAGCTGAAGTAGCCTGCAGTGCTGCACTCTAACCACTGCGCCACCTTGGCTCATCCAGTGCTGCTGCTTCAGCACTGCCACAGTCAGCCAGGGTTACATGATCCTCATTTCCAAGGCTCCCTGACGGCTTCCAACAAGACAATGGAGAAGCCAGCAGGACAAATTTGCATGTTGCTCAGATCTTACCTATCCATGCAATCTCCCCAGCTCCTTTGTGCGCATGCAATGCCAACCACTTGTGTATCCCGAGTGTCCTCCCCAACCCACACTTCTTGTACTCTCTCCCTGACCCATGCCATATCCATACACCCCTGCATATATTTCCAGCCCACGCTGCAGTTCTGTGCATCCTCCACAACCTGTGCAGCACCTCTTGTGCATCCTTCCTAATCCTTCCGCACCCATTCGCCCTCCCTGACTTACACTGCACCTCTTGTGCACCTCCTCATTCCCTTCCCCACCCAGCAGCATTCACTTACCTGCCTGCTGGTCCTGGACTTGCAACTTCCTGCTGGATTCCCCACTGAATTTCTCCCTGCAAGCTTCCCAGAAGCAAAATAAATAGGGAAGCCACAGGAATGTTAGGAAGGAAGGAAGGTTTTCTGACACTTTCTGCCAGTGTCCCAGAAATTCAATGGGGAAGCCAACAAGAAGTTGGAAGTCATTCCACTTCTTTTTTGCCTGCTAGTATTATTCTGTTTCTCTGTTTCAGTAAGGAAATATCTTTGAAACAATGACCAAAAGTGGTCCACAGGTTGCCTAGTACCAGGGGTGGGTTCTAACTTGCCTTGCTGCCGGTTCGCTTCCTCCCGCGCCGCGTGGCCGTGCCTCATGGGCACGTGCGTGGCCGCGCATGTGCAGTGCCAAAAAAATTCTGAAAAAAAGCCAAAAACAAGATGGCGACGCATGCGCAGTGCCGGAAACTTGGCTTCTGCGCATGCACAGAAGAAAAAAAACCCGGAAAAAAATTCAAAAAAAATTTCAAAAAAAAGATGGCAGTGCCCACGGACCGGCACCGATAGAACCGGTTCCGTGATGTCACCATGACATCACCAGCGGGTCGCTACCAGTTCGGGCAAACTGGGAGGAACCCACCTCTGCCTAGTACCCTCTAAATGTGGCTAGCAACTCTTCCAAGAACTTGATTTAGCTGTGGGGGTGGGAAGATTTTCTTTTTTCTCCTATGAAGCTATAGAAATACTGGGAAATAAGATATATGTTTGGGATTGCAAGCAATATATTTAAAATATTCCTCACCAGATTAGCATAGATGGGTATAAGAAAGGGAATATATGTATCAATCTGTATCCGAAATGTCTTTGTTTCAGAATCTGTACTGTATTGTATGAGTGCGTGTTTATATTCATTGAACAGCTAAAGGCACCAGCAACCTGTTTACTCACTGTGACTCTATTTCAAGGTATATGGATAGTAAAGTTGCATTTGATAGTTATACATACAAATACTGCAGCTTCTGAGGTATGGAACTAAGTACTTGCTTGTACTGCTGATGGATCTAAAGATATATTCAGGATTAATAAAAATGAGTGAATGCCTTGTTACTGCTCTGACTCGTGTTTAGAAAGTGTTCAATATCGCATGTACTTTAAAAATTTTAAAAATACTTATAAAATATTCTGAAAAATTAGTCCCATTCACATGTGTTGTCTGTCTGTCTCTTTTCCTTGGGATGGAGGGGGGACTTTGTACTTGAGATTTCAAACTGTCCATATGACTGCTTTCAGCTAAGCAGTATAAAAATCTTTTTTTAAAAAAAAGGTGAAGAAATACCGTATTTTTCGGAGTATAAGACACACCAGAGTATAAGACGCACCTAGCTTTTGGGGAGGAAAACAAGAAAAAAAAATCTGCCTCCGCCTCCCAGCAATTTGCCTCCCAGCAAACAACAAACAGTACAGATGATATACACTGTTTGCTGTGTATTTCTGTGCATGTGTGCCTGACCCATAGAAATAGAAAAGAATTGGAGAAATGTACATTATAGCAGTATATTAATGGCAGAAAGTTTTCTTAAATGTAGTCACACTAACTCCTCCCAATTATTTAAATAGATCTACTCCAAACATGACTAAGTCAGGGTTTAAAATAAGTCTAATAATTTGAACATTCTATAGACATTTATAGTTATTGACTTATCTCCTTGCATCCAGTTTCAGCAGTCTGATTAGCACAAGAAAATAAAATTCTGCCTCTGCCTCCCAGCAATTTGCCTCCTTTTGCAGTTAGTTTCACTTTCAGTTTTAGCACTGGCCTGCCTGCAGCCTCAATCAGCTGAGGGTCGGGAAGCTGATAAGGTTGCTTGGCTTAACAGGCTCTGTTCTGTTTGCTGCAAGGAGGTAAATTGCTGGGAGGCAGAGGCCAAAGGGTGGGGGTGGCTGGGTGGAGCTACATTCGGTGTATAAGACGCACCCAAGTTTTCACCCTCTTTTTGGGGGTAAAAAGGTGCGTCTTATACTCTGAAAAATACGGTAATGTGTAAAACATCAAGAGTTGAATCCAGCTACTGAGTTAAGTAAATGGTTTGAATAAATGTCCAAAAATTTAGAATTAGGATAGTAGTTTTATGTTATGAGGTTGGCAGGATTAACCTTACATGTTATAGTAAAATGCAAGAAGTCAGGTAATCAGCAATTCTATTAGGCTTCCTGCCATACCCTATTTAATTCTGTTTCCCTTATTTATTTATTTTTACCCATTAGAAATTAGTATCCATTTCTCATAGATGCTGCTAAACAAAACTCCCTGTGCTTTTCATGCTGGCCCACCTCTGTAAAATTAAATATAATTTTAGTCTGCTTATTAGCTGCCATCTTGCTTCGTTACTGATTTGTTATTAACAAAATATAATTCCTCTTCTGTAGTTTCAAGAGAAATTTAATTTAATTTAATTTATAAAATTTATATGCCGCCCAACTCCCGAAACACATATAATCCAGTGTAAGTATTTAGAAGCATTAGTAATTCAACAAGAAAATTAAACAATAATTTAAAGCTGCAATTTTAATGCCAGATTATAATTTTGGCCACTGAATTTTAGAAGTGGTTAGCAATAGCAATAGCACTTAGACTTATATACCACTTTATAGTGCTTTACAGCCCTCTCTAAGCGGTTCACAGAGTCAGCATATTGCCCCCAACAATCTGGGTCCTCATTTTACCCACCTCGGAAGGATGGAAGGCTGAGTCAACCTTGAGCCGGTGAGATTTGAACCGCTGAACTGCAGCTAGCAGTCAGCTGAAGTAGCCTGCAGTGCTGCACATCCATATTTACCTCTGAATTTGGATAATTGTTTCATAGGATTACATTTAAATTTGACTTAATCAGGTCTCAATCCAATGGTTTAAATTACTGCAGCAACTCGTATTCAATATTTAATTCTCTGGCTTTCCATAAGCAATCCGATATACAGATAATTTTTTGGTTTACAAACATATAGACCACTGCTACACATCTCATTTGCTTCATCAAATGTACCATAATTTCTTCTGAAGATACTTTTGCCTATTTGTAGGCTACTTAACATTAATATGGTGACATTATCTAGAAGTTTGACCTGAAATGTCAATTATACCAATGAAAAGCACCATTGCTTGCTCTTTTACAAGAATTTTTTTCTGCTTATTTTTTTATTGCTATAATTTAAATAAGTAAATTTTGGCAGAATATTTTGAGGGATTTGTTAAAAACAGGATATTTAACTCAAAATGTTCAAATCCGAGAACGTTAATGAATTCTAAATCAAACCTGTAAATCCACCCAAAATATAAACCTAAGGGTTGTATTATGTCATGCAAACCTTTCCATAGGTAATAGCTCTGATTATTCTTCCTCTTAACATTGGATTTATATTTAAAAAGGAGCTTAACAAGCAGAAATAAAATTTTCTAAAGAGCTATTGTTCGTCGAAAGAAAGCTGCTATTTCGGACTGATTTTGTTGATGAACTAAATGTTCTCATCAGAACAGAAAAAAAAGCAAGTACTGTGCTATCAAATTTAATATACTGTACATGTAAGTGGAAAGTTGCTATGGAAACTCAATACAGTCATAATGGACTTCAGAAAATGATTAATTTCTAGATCCGATTGACTAATTTGCATTAGGAAATCATATTTGTGCTACCAAGAGTTTTTGAAGAACTCAAATAAGAAATATGCTCTAATGAGGATGAAAGAATGGCTTCTGTATCAGAAGACTGGAAAGGGAATCAATGCAAAATCATTTGTTAAAGCAATCAAGTACTTTAACATTTAGACTGAGTAAACTGAGGCAAAATATCAAGCAAATAGAAGGATAGAAAGTGCAGCTAATTACTAAGTTCTTTCAAAGTTTTAACCAACAGAGATATTATTCTGCTTATAAGAGAAAATAAGGAAATTATATAAATGCAATAAAATTATACAAGGAATGGCCAAGGAGCTAGGAAAAAGCAATTTGGGTCTGCAGTGCATTTCATAGAACTGCAAATGGAAGAGAGATTGGGAAACAAGAAAACACTTCACACACCACACAATCAAACAACAGAATTTGTGACACAAGAAGTGATGAGTGAATGAGTAAGCTGAGGTGACTGAACAAATTCGGAACAAATAGTGAAATGGCTACACTGCCACCTCCTGTAGTATTTGATTTGATTTGACTGGACTGTCACCCTGCCATTCTGCCCAGTGAATACTGAAGGTAACCAATAAAATTGAAAACAGAAAACATAAAAATTTAAAAGTATAAATTAACAGAGTACTAAATGGCCAATTAAAAGCCTGGCAAAGTATATGTTTGTGTTTGATCCCTATTCTCAGGTGTTTAGACAATATGTACACTATAAGTCTATACAGACTGTCCAAAAATGTGAGAAAAGGAGACAAACACAACCTCAAATACTGCATATTCTCGGGGGGGGGGGGGTGCAGAAGGCATCTCTCTTCGAACTTTAAGCTGTTTAGGATTCTATTGGTCAATCTTAACACTCGTTACTACTAAGCAATTAGTAACCAGTGCAGATTTTTTTTAGTATTACCATTGTATGATCCTGTACTTCACAGCAGATAGCAGCTTAAAGACCCCCAAGTACGAGTTGTAGGAGAAATATAAGAAAGGTGCTATATTTCTCTTAAGAACATGATTGGTCATTGTGGGGGGAAAAATCTAGCCTAATTAGGATTTTGAACTAAACAGCAAGGTTGTTCATCTGTTTCTCAAGATTTATATTTACAAGTCTACAAAGAAAACTGGTGTTGCATTTTATTACTAAGTATTTATCTAAATTAAGAGCAATTATAGTAGTTAAAGGCCCAAGACTAAAAAAACGGAGACCATGAGTTTGAATCCTGCCTTAGGTTAAAAAAAAAAAAACAGCTGGGTGACTTGGGCCACTCACTTTCTATCAACCTCGAAAGGAGGAAATGGCAAACCACTTCTGAAATCTTGCCAAGAAAATTGCATGGCCTTATCCATATAGTCACCAGGAATCACGACAGATTCAAAGGCACAAACAAATAAATCCAAATTATAGGTAGTCCTTGACAATGGTAATTGGGACTGGAAATTATATCACTAAGCAGTGCAATCATAAAGAGCATCCATGTTGCTTAGCAATGGCAATCCCTGCAGTCCAGGTTGCTGCCATTAACTGAACCCTATGGTCCTTATGTGAGGCAATTTCCTGCCAGCTTCTCACAATCAATGGGGAAGCCAGCAAAAACATGTAAATCCCAGACCAGCAAGCAGGTAAGTGTCTGCTGCTAGGTGACGGAGGGAACAAGGAAGTTAGCAGAGAAGCCAGAAGGGAAGTTTGCAAATGGCAATCACAAGTTCACAGAGCACTGGGCACCAGTTGTGGGGCAACCAGTTGTGTCAGATCATGATCACATGAATGTGAGATGGCCAGAACTTTGAGGACCAGTGATTCATTCAGCACTGTCATAACTTTGATCACTGAACAAATAGTCATAGGTACAGGACTACCTGTAAACTGATCCACATTCATTCGATATATTTAAGGCTTAGACTGCTTATGTGTGAAAAGGATGCTCATACCACTTACGAAAAGAATGCCTTTAGAATTGGGAATCTCAATAGCCTTAGAGAAAAAAAGTTTGGTCATGTATAGCTACTGATTAGAATGATAACATTAAATGTCAGAACTACACACTTGGTCTTGGTTAAACTTGCTGAATTTCAAAAATCTTACCAGATTAATCTAGGCTGTATGAAAATTATACACGATATGCAAAGGTCTATATCCTATCAATGAGACAAGTACAAATGATGAATTTCTATATTGGGCTGCTACCCTATTGCAGAAAAACTCCGTCAAATATAGGCAACATTCAGATTAAATCAGAAACCAGTTTCCTTTGTAAAGATCATGTAAAATATTCTTGTTACTTACTTATTTCAAAAGATACTATAATTACATGGCAAAACACTAATATAAATGTGAAGTAAACCTACTGAAATCATGGGGTTTCATAATTTCATAATTTGTGAACTAATCTGGATTGAACCCTCTTCAAAGTCAAAGAAAGTGTGTCTTAAGCTGCTTTGTGAGAAAATGGAGCAGGCAACATTTTTGCAATTTTTGGGTTCTCCAATATCCTAAGAGTTATAGGTATCCCATTATTTCCAAGCCTGCTTCTCATTAGAAACATTCAAACAACTATTTGGATAAGTTTTTCTTCATTTTATTTGTCTATCCAGGTGTTCAAAAAGCTTAACAATGGATGCTTGACTAAGTCTTTACATAGCCATCCTTTCTCTTAACACTACAAACAGAATTCACATCTTCAGTGTTTTTTAAAAATAAAAAATGTTGCAGAATATCACAAGAAATTGAACAGACAAATTATTCTCTGTAATTCATGGGCAGGTTAGGCAAACAATAATGAATTTTAGTCCTATTTATCTCTCAATTAAAGGCCGATACTGTAATTCCCTCTCAAATTGTTCTGCTGTGAGAGTTCCTTGGATAGCTTCACAGCCAGGATTAAATACAGAATATGCACTTTTTTCTCCAGGCTGCCTTTCTCTAGGACCACGAGTTCCTACATAGATCCAGTAAAACATAGACAGGACAAAATATGGCAAACCAAACTCCAGTTCCACAAACAGTCCAAGTAGGACCAACCAGAGAATAAACTTGAGAAAGAGTTCATTCTTTAGTACATAATGGATCCACCATGGCAGAGGAGATGTAATGACTTGGGCCTCATGGTTTTCTGCTCTTTGACCGGATTCCTGGGAAATAAAATAAAAATAACTGGATTATACATTTGGATTGTCATGACCTTGCTGAAAAGCGTAATAAAAACATACCTGCAACTTTCTCAGTTTTTGCCCTTGCTTTTAATCCTTTCACTCTTCCTTCAAATAATTGTTTTCCAATGGACCTTAATTTGGTTTCTATACAATCAAGCCACTTCAATGTATTGTTTTTCTACTGGTAACTCAATTTTATATTCTAAAGTTGTTTTTCTAGATATTCCAAGATGCAAGTCTTCCATATGCCATCATCAGCTACCAGATGGGCAAACAACTACTGACTTCTACTGCCCATCAAGCCATTCAGTTCTTTATATATTTTTAGGTATAAACAAAGTTACCAGCCTTAAGCACACCTAACATCATTTCTTGCTCATTGATAGCTATTACTTAGCAATGAACTTTAGTTGTGTTCACTAACACCCAGCATTGGAAGCACATTATATCTATGCTACAGGCCCTGTTCTGGCTACCAATGCGGTACTACTTAAAATGCTGGCTTCAACCTATAAAGCCCTCCATGGTTACTTTCAGGACTGCATTCTCCAAATAAAATCAGCCCAACCTGTATTTGGGGCATACAGAATCCTTTCCTTTTTCTCCAAGAATTCCCACAAGTCCTGGCACTGGAAAAGTACTAGCAAGATTTTGTTCCATTGCTAGCTGCTCCCACACAACAGGTGTTGTTTTGTTGGCTACCATCATTCAAGTTTGATAGGTATATTCTGTGCTGTGAGGCCTTTGCAATGAATTCTGTAAAGGGATGGGCTTGGATTTTTCTTTTCTTGAATAATTAAACAAAGTAAGCTCTAACTGGGTAGTGGTGTTCTCATAGCATAGTTGCGTGGGTGGATTTTAATTCTACCCTATGCAAAACTGGCTCCACTTTTAACCTCCGGAGTTAGTTGGCTGGGCCAACTGACCCCTTTTTGGTGTTCCCATGATACACTGATCACTCCACTGACGCAATTTTTACATGTTGGAGGAACAAGGTCAGTGCATGGAATTAAACAAAAGAAGACCCTCCTTCCAATATTTATTTATTCCATATACGTGAGTGCATGCTGCTGGAAAATAGTCACGTTCATTTTTCTGGAATAGCACTTATAAAAAAAAATCCTGAGAACTTCTTAAAACTGCACGGTGTCCACAGTGTTAAATTTAATTACTACTTTCCCCTACAACTCTGAGATTAAAACTTCTTTCTCTTCCATCGCAGAATAAATATTAAATTCAGTCTTGTGTTACAGGAAGTACTGGAGCGAAGCTAGTTTGCCAAGAAAAGTCATCTTAATTAGTAACATTTCATTAGAAGTAAATATATAGTACTACCATTAATTAATAACATTTCATTATAAGGAAATATATTGTATTACCATTATAGTATAATGAAAACAACAAGGCTTAGATCTGATTCTTATGTGCCTGTTCAATAGCCATGGATTATTTAAATGGCCATTGTCTCTTTTTTCAGACAAGTGTTATTCAAGTACAAGGCTAAATTTATATCCCTAACTATTCAGCATCCTTTCAGCCACCAATATTAAGTAGTAGACTATCAGTGCCTATAAGCCTTTCACAACTTTTGATTTAAAATTTTACCAACTTGCTTTCCAAGAAGTTATCACCTGCAGATTGACAGCATGGTGCATGATACCATTTTGGACACACGTCACCATTTTTTGTATAATAGAGTGGCTTGCTTTGGACCCTAATATCTATAAAAGACTAAAATGCTACATAAGATCAGACCATCTAAGATGTCTGGGCAAAAGGCCTCATAGTAGGCATTAGATCAGTTTCCCTTTAAAAAAAACATGCAAGAACTTATAGCCCACAGCTGATAAGAACTACCTGTATTCCCAAGGAACTACAGTATGCAACCTAGATGTTCTCACAAGTACACATGGTCTCAACGCCTCTCTTTCTTACCAATATGATATACATTTAATAGCTAATACCGGTATTAGCTGTAATATAGTTGTACCAAAAACCTGGCCATGCTGCTTGGCCACAGGCAAATTATTAGCAATCAAGCCTATTCACCCTCATAGAGACAGTGTAGATGTAGTCCCAACAAAAATACAAAAGGGAAGAAGAGCATCAAACTCTTCTTGTATCTCTGGATGAAATGTAGAATTAGCAGAAGCCTCTTTGCAAGAAAAACAAGTACATGTGCATATGCTGAAGAATTAAGAATTGCAAGTTTTCATGACCTCTGATGTAGCAATTTCCAACTAGAGCCTTTGCTGAGAACCATTTTTTTTTTAACTGGCATTGGAGAAATCCACAAGGAAAGACAATTTCAAAAGATGGCAGTATCTGGCTGACCTCTACTGATACTGAAAAAATAAGCAAGGTTAGACCTGGTTAGTTCTGGAGAAACCACCAGGAAATCAAAGATGACTGGGAAACTGGAAAAAAGGGCCATCAAAAAATGTGTACTATCGTCTACCTGCCCATTATCAACTACCTGTCCACACAGGCACCAGGTACAGGAGACTTTTAAGGCAGATCTAAGGTATTGGGGGGGGGGGATTAGACAAATCGGGGTTGTATTATTGGATTCCTTCCAGGAACAAGGTTCCGGCCTAGCGTTAAAAGTTTTCTTATACGCAACATCGCCCCCTTCAGGTAGGCAGAAAAGATGCAATCGGAGGACTAGCTCCGACGGGATGTGGCACGGGAGCAGCTGCCAAATGCGCCTGGCTACCTCTGTCGGAGCCTGGGCTGAGGCCCTGTCCCCGGTCTCGGTGGCGGCAGGGTTTCCCGAAGCGGGCGCAACGCGAGTCGGGGAGCTAGAAGCGCGGCGATTCGCCCGGAACTCGGCCAGCCTCTGCTCCATCCCGCCGAGGCAAGGAGAACAATTGCCGCTGTCCAAAAGCCGGCAGCGCCCGGTCGGCTTCGCCGTGGTTCACCGGCGGAAGAGGCGGGCAGAGCCAGGTGGGATGGCCGGCTTGGAGAGGACCGCCCCTGGGCGGCTCAGCGACTCAGCGGATGGGAGAATGGGGGACGGGCCGTCCGCCAGCTGCCTGTTCTTTGTCGAGCTGGACGCGGCTGTCTCGCCCGAGAGCGAAAGGCGGAACGCTTGGAGGAGGCGTTGCGTTGCACTTGGAGGAGTAGCTGGTTGCGCCGCTTCTGCCTCTCCGCTTGAACAGCAACTTGGTGATCTTGCGACCGATCCCAGAGGGACAACAAAGGAGTAAACTGCTGCTGGCCTTGCTTGCATTACCAGTGCGCTGTCCCTGGAGCGCAAGGACGGCCAGCTTAGCTTCTCTTCTCTAAGGTTACCCTAGTTCAGTTTTCAAAAAGAGGGCGGTCTGGAGAGGTCCTTTTCTTTTCCTCCCTCCAACTCTCTTGCAAATAATAGTAACAGCAAAACAAAGCTTTAGGGGATATAGCTTCGAAGGCGCTCCTGTGCAGTAAATGTCAGTGTTGCACAAAAGTGTGTGCCTATTATAGAGTGAGTTAGAGATCCAGGGTAGTGGGATAGTGGTTAAGGCATCAGACTAGACCTGAGTTCTAGTCTACCTTAGGCACAAAGCTAGCTGGGTGGGCCAGTCACTTTCTCTCAGCCCTAGGAAGGAAGCAGTGACAAACCGCTTTAGAAAAACCTTGCCAAAAAAAACCCCTGCCGGGACTTGTCCAGGCAATCACCAGGAATCAACACTCACTTGAAGGCACACAAAAGGGAAAATAAAGGATGGATTATTGGAATGCAAAGTTTTCCCATCTTTTAATGTCTTTGGTCTGTATTTAACGGTCCATATAGATCTAGAGGCTTATCATCATTGTCATCATCAGGTCCTGTGCAGAGCACATTGGGTAGCAAGTGTTTTCCAGCGGTTCTGATCATTCGTGGCATCTTTGGCATTGTCCCAAGGGACATTAACAATCTTAAGATCTTAAGTGTTTGGCACCAAGTTTTCTGAGACTGGCCACATTTCCTCTTTCCTTCAGGAAAGAGATTTCTAGGAGGCTAGAATATTTACCCCATTGATAATGTCTTTGTCTATTTCATGCTATGTTCTTAGTCTCTTTACCTATACATTTGTTATTCTTATGTATTTCTGTTTTCTTTGTAACATTAAAATAATTGGACAGAAGCTTAATTGAATTAATTGGAAAGTACATGAATATACTTCAGATGTGCAAAATAGGTAGACTTTCAAGAGAGAGAGAAGATTTTGAGATAAGTAAAGTATACAATTCTGCATCTACTGGGGCTATGTGTAAAAAGCTACCATATAGCTTGGGATTGACAAAATGCAACCATATTCACATGGATCAGGAGAAGGTGACATAAAGTAGGCTAGGATAGTTAACAGGAACCAAAGGTCAATGTTAGTAGACATAGTCATGGGTGAACTAAACTCAAATATAAAATTGTAGAAATAGCAATAGCACTTAGACTTATATACCACTTTTCAGTGCTTTACAGCCATTCTAAGCGGTATACAAAGTCAGCATATTGCCCCCAAACAATTTGGGTCATTTTACCCACCTTGGAAGGATGGAAGGCTGAGTCAACCTTGAGCCTGGTGAGATTTGAACTGCCAAATTGCAGGCAGTCGGCAGTCAGCAGAAGTAGTCTGCAGTACTGCACTCTAACCACTGCGTCACCATGGCTCAAATAAGGCAAGGTGGACTCTGTCTCATTGTTAGATGTGGTATATTGTCCAAATGGCTGAACAATCCCCAAAGAAGAGTTTTATAAAAGTTGGTATCTTGCCATTGATTGAGAAGTTAGCAGACAATTTGGAAAACTGACAATGCTCTACTCTAGAAGTTGTCTTTCTGTATAAAAGGTAAAATAATAACAGCCTTACTATATCTAGATCAACATTTTATGTCACATAGTGATCAATTGGATGAATTTGGGAAGCCCAAAAAATTGAACAGAAGACCAGTAGCCCCCTTTGTTGCTTTCAGCAGCCAATATTTAAGATATGCTGCGTATAAGGTTGGAGATAGGAAATAGTCCTTAATATTAGTATCCATTAGTAGTTTGATCCTCCATGAGCCTCTCTGATCCAGTCCAAACCTTTTCAAAATGCAAATATTATATCCTATGGGTCACTCTTGTTCTATGTGATTGTAATCACCTTCAAAAAAGTCCATGGGTTTATGGATAGAAGACTTATTTGTAGAAGCAATATTATTTCCTTTATTATAAGGCATGTTCTATATTTTACTTGTTTCCTCTTTATTAATGTTTTCAACCCATTTTTTCTGAATGTTTGGTTAAGACACATGAATCACATTCTTTTTTAATGATTTCATTTCAGTACTAGGGAGAATGGAAGCACCAGAAATGTTTGAAGTTCATGTTTGCATTATTCCCTGGCTTTTTAATCTGTTGGAGCAGTTTGAACAAACCTCTAAGTTAGGTTCAGTTGACATTATCCTCCACTAGCCGATTTCTCAAGAAAGCAATTTATTTACTTTTGTGTACTGCTTTGGTGGGCTTTTAGCCCAGTCAAAGACAAAACCATTTAAGTGCTGCTATTTTGAAGCTCTGAGGATAACATATTAGCTCTTCCACCCTATTTTGGATATTAGATGGTTTTGGAATAATATTAATGATGTGAGGAAATTTCATTTGTTTTCTTCAGGACAGATTGATCAATTTAATATATTGAGGAACTGTTTCCTCTGTGACATGTATATCACTATATTTTGAATTTTTAAATGGTGCTAATAAAACAGCTTGGGCCAATCATTCTCTCTCAGTCCAACTTACCTCACAGAATTGTTGTGAGGAAAGTAGGAAGCGGAAGGTGTGTTGGATGTGTTTCCACCTTGAGTTATTTGCAATAATAAAGGCAGGATACAAATAAATAAATAAATAGCAGCTTCATTTAGCTTTCTCAATTCTGAATTCAGAGGAGCTGAAGGAATGAAATCTACCTTTAGAAAAACTTATACCGGTATGTTACAAAAAAGTTGTACGTTCAATTCTTTACTACACGAAATCAGAAATACCAGCACTTTAAAGAAATTGTTTTAGCATAAAAGAGTTGTTACATTTTTGAGAAAATATTGTGTAATGAAAGTATTACACATCTGTGCCTTTTACTACTATTGCTAGGAGTGAACATCAGATATTATTCTTTTAAATCTGGTAAAACTAAGAAGAAAATTATTGAACTACTATTTGTTTAAACAATGACATTCCACAAAACATATTTGTACTCTGACTCATTTCAGAAAGCAAAATGCTGCAAAGTGCCATAAACTCAAAAACGGTTTTCCATCCTTTTGGATGAAACAGTATATTAAATAATCATTCAGGAATGTAAGTAAAGATTTTACTACTATTACAATGATCCCTTTGCACCTAAAAGCATAGTTTACAATGCTGTTTGCATAGAGATTTAAGTGAAGTAAATGAGATAGTTACATGGTATATTTCTTCAGGTTCCTGATAGGCCTATTAGTCATGTAGGTCTGACAGATTTGGAATAATAAACCCTTTCCTGCACTCACTTCTGCTAACAAAAAACAAAAAAAATCCCCCGATGATTCTATTGATTTGGTAAGTTTACTTCAAACAACCAAGTGCAGTGAAATATTATGGCAAGGTAATAAATAATAATAATTCCAAAATGTGTAAGTATTCCATGTTTTTATTGAGAACAACTTATCACCACCAAAGTGCAAAATCTGGGTTTTTCAAAATGCTTCATCAGATGAGAGTTCAAAAATCAGAGAAGTAAAAAAGTTAAAATATTAGACTATATGATGTGTGGTTTAGAGCAGGGGTCTCCAACCTTGGCAACTTTAAGGCTTGTGGACTTCAATTCTCAGAATTCCTCAGCCAGCAAAGCTGGCTGAGGAATTCTGGGTGTTGAAGTTCACAAATCTTAAAGTTGCCAAGGTTGGAGACCCCTGGTTTAGAGTCTGTTTTAAAGTTTCAGTTGTGTATTGACTGCTTGAGATGTGGATAACATATTACACCTAGCATTCTGGAACAAAGCAGAAATGGGTCCCTACCCTTGCCCTGTTCTTATTCATAAATCCAACTGTACTTCAGATCTGTATTTTATTCTGGACAATGTATGCAGTGTTGTGGGCTGGAAGAAAACAACAACAAAAAACAAAACCCCATAACCACAATTAATATTAGCAAAGCTGGAGATCAGCTTTTGTAGAACGTGGGCTCTGAAGACAGTATTTCAATTCTAATAGACCTCTGGCCCAATTCTGCTACATGCATTTCACATTCAGCCTCTTCATATTGCAGGTTTATGGCATGGGGAGAAAGAGAAAGAATGTCCAAGAGAAAGAAAGAATGAGGAGAGCAAAGCCCTAGGCTTCTCATCTTGGCTACTATAAATAACGATTGCTCTTTGGTGGCAGAGGTGAGCATCTCAGTTATGCTTGGCAAGCAAGAAGCTGAGTTTGCCTTTTCTTTTAAGTTAAGGTACACTTGCCACATTAGATTTATTTTTGTTCTAAGAAACAGTGCTTTACAGCAACCAAAAAAGTTATTCTGATTTCTTAGAAAAGTTGGACAAATGGGAAGATGGCCTGTATTGGCTTACTGAAAAACTGGAAAAAACATTTATCCTTTCATATCAGATTTCAATATATTGAGGAGAGCACATTACTACCAAGGGACTAGGACAATTTGTACAGACTTTAAAAGTTAAGACTTTTTCAAAAATATGTGTTTCTCTTCGGTAACATTTCATAAAAAAACATTTGGCTACTCACTCATTTTTGTTGGAAATCTGAGGCATAATTCTGAAACTAGAAATTGAATTGGCCTGAAGTCTGGAGATTTTTGCAGAGACCATTTTGAACCAATGCATAACTATATGTTGAATATTAATATTTGTAGGGGAGTAAATATCTCACATTTGCAATCTGCAAACAATTATGTTAAAATTTGAATTGATTTTCAAAAGCATGGAAAACACCAATGCACAGAGTATGGGGAGTAAACAGGGTGAATTAGAAATTCAAGTAAATGAGGGCAGATATGATATTGTTGCCATTACGGAAACTTGGTGGGATGAAACCCACAAATGGAACATACAGCTAGAGGGATTTAAATTATTTAAAAGAAATAGACGAAATAAAAGAGGAGGTGGAGTTGCACTATATATAAGAAATAACTACATCTCTACAGAAATAGAGTACAACAATGATGAAAACTGCCTTGAATGCATTTGGGTCAATGTAAAAGGGGGGGGATGACATTGCCATAGGTGTATACTATAGGCCACCCAACCAAACAGAGGAAATAGATGAACTTTTTGCTAGGCAGCTAACTAAGGTATGTAGGAAGCACATCACAATAGTAATGGGGGATTTTAACTACCCTGACATCAACTGGGAGACAAACTCTGCACCAAGTGGAAGATGAAATAGAGCACACCAATGATGAAAACTGCCTTGAATGCATTTGGGTCAATGTAAAAGGGGGGGGGATGACATTGCCATAGGTGTATACTATAGGCCACCCAACCAAACAGAGGAAATAAATGAACTTTTTGCTAGTCAGTTAACTAAGGTATGTAGGAAGCACACCACAATAGTAATGGGGGATTTTAACTACCCTGACGTCAACTGGGAGACAAACTCTGCACCAAGTGGAAGATCAAAGAGGTTCCTGACAAACCTAGCAGACAACTTGGTTTCTCAAAAAGTAGAGAAGGGAACAAGGGGAGCAGCCATATTGGACTTAATTCTCACTAACAGAGATGAAATGATAGAAGGTGTTGAAGCTACAGGAACCTTGCGGGCAAGTGATCATGCAATATTGGAATTCAACATTATGCAAGCACAGGTAGTAGAACAAAGTCAAACTAGAGTCTTGGACTGTAAGAGAGCTAAGTTCAATAAACTTAGAGAGAGCGTGGGAAGTATTCCATGGATGAGAATCCTCAAGAGGAAAACAACTCAAGAAGGTTGGGAAAGTGGGAAAAGTGAGATTATAAAAG